>JAEIGI010000044.1:0-452760 GCA_018903615.1 Drosophila neocordata | reverse complement strand
CGGTCGGTTGGACGGGAGGTGTGGGCATTTAGTGCACCCGTTGGGATTCGCGCAAAAAAAAAAAAAAAAAAAAAAAAAAAATAAATAAATCCGACAATATTCGACCATAATGACCTCAAATCTATCTTTACCGAACACCTCACAGAAATTCTTATAATAAGATATTTTTTGCAAGATATCAGGAGCCTTGCATTGCGGCATCCCCGCTCCTGAATATTACCGGTCACGACCATGTGCTTAGCCTGCCACTGCTCAAAAGAATGAATGAGCATAGTCTTGACATCATTAGGCAGCTGAGAGACGACGTGACCACGGGAGAAACAACCAATGTCTGGCTCATAACTGGTATAGCCATCGGTCTCACTTGGCAAAAGAATTTAGCGTCATCGAGGACGGCAACGACTTTGAGGGGGGAGTATAGTTAACGAACGACCCTCGCAGCGGAAATGATACACGCGCGGCGACAATATTGCTGGGTCAGGCGTTTGTGGTATTGTGTAAACATGTTGCAAGCGGTGTTTGGTCGATGCATTATGCTGACCCGGTCCTGCATACCACGAGAACTCCGCGTGAACAATATTTTTGCTTACTATAAGTTTTCATATTTCAAATTATGCTTTAGCTTAAGATTCATTTTAATTCTTTTAGTTTTAGTTTTGTATCAACACTTGAACCGCCTTGTCGGCCAATAAATACTTACTCCGGCGTCGCCGTAATAAACTGTCTTTGATTGCTAAGCTACCGCTAGCATAGACCAAATAATTAAAATACCATTTCAGCCTAAAGCCTAAAGGTAAACCGCCGCGACCGAATAGTCATTCTTCCGTGGTGTTAATAATTCTTTTAATTTATATATATATATATATTTATATATATTATATATTTATATATATATATTTATATATGTCAGGTATGCTTCGACGTTGTTATTTTCCATTACTTGCCTTTTAATAACGAGTTCCCTTTGCGTTAGCTTCCAGAATTTTTATGATTGATTTCTCGAGATTTGCTGCCCTTTTTATACCCAATTTCAGACTAGATGTGTCTGAAGGCATATGCAGCAATCTCACTCTCACTAAGCAATATTAGGGACCACGTTCAGCAATAACTATATCGGTCTCACTCATTTAACCATTCGAACCCTCAACTCGACAGTTTGACTTACACCTATAGACGTGCCTTTTTGCACAGTCATTCTAAACAACAACAATGCTATAGAATATTACTAATACTTTCATAGCCATTTGACATATCCTCCGAACCTTCTAACTAAATGTCTACAGAAATACTTGGCAACCCCGTAGAGACCCACTGATCCAGTCAACCGACGACACTACGAGAACGGAATAATTAGCTTCAGTTTCTCAACGACACGACATGGCCATCATGACAATTTCAGGGCCTCGTGTACCATAAGAATCTTTTAACATAGAGTATTTGTGGTTTATTCTTTATCTTAACTTAATTACATTAGAGTTCTCGTTTCATATACTTTGTTTGCAACAGTTTACCCTATTTAAATTTTACATAGAGATTTCTCTTAATAACTCTAAATACTATTTCTAATTATACCGCACATGGGTCTTCCGCCAGATATCAATATCAGTTTTTCAGTAACCGCCCATCGTCCCACCTAGACGGATAGCTCATCGTCCCACCTTGACGGATAACACATCGTCACATTTGACGGATCTCTCATCGTCTCACCTAGACGGATAACACCTCGTCAATTCTGACGGATTACTCATAGTCTCATCTAAACGAATATCTCATGACCTTGCTTTGGTGGAAAACTCAGCGTCCTACCTGGACTCACTGGCGGGCTAATCTCATCATCACAAACATCGAACTCATTGGGCATACTACCATCTGGCATTTTCTCTTCATTCCTCAACAGTACATGGTCACCAACTCTGTGCCTAACAACGGCTGCTTTATTTTTGCCAAATCTCAATTTATCGTATAACGCCAAAGTCTTCATATTGTCACTAGTGCGAGATCTAACACTCGTTAAGTCTACCTCAATTTCAGTTTCGCATGGCGGAACCAATCCCAACGGTCTAGCCTCTTTTCCTAGTTCTTCAGAGGACTCGCTTTTGTTACACTACTAACTGTGCAATTTATTGCAAGTTGTACCTCTCCGAGAGCATCTTGCAGGACCGGTGACCCGATTTCACAGCAGTTAGTAAACCGTTAAGTGTTTTTATTACACGCTCGGCCTGACCGTTTGCTCGGCTCGCGCCCGTTGCAATTAGATGCAGTTTCATGTTTTGTGAGGAACAGAATTCTGAAAATCTGGAACTGGAGAAACATCTGCCTTGGTCTGCTATAATATGAATTGGTACTCCAAATAAAGAAATAGATGATTTCATTGTTTTCACGCAGCTTTCTGCATACAGTTTAAGGGTATGATACAAATAAACAAATTTTGTAAAACTGTCAACTTGAACGATGACATACTCTTTTAAATCACTTTTACCACTAAGTTTTCCCGTTATATCGATATATGAATAGTATGCCAAGGCATACTGGTTTTTGGAATTGGATGAAGCTCAACTTGCACTTTCCCGGAAGGGGACTTGGCTGTTCTGCAAGTTATACAATTATCAACAAATTTTCGAACATATTTTTTTTATCTTCTTCTGGACGTTGACGCGTACAATGCGAAGTACGCTCAAGTGGTCCAAGCGACACCAGGACAATGCCTGTTACGCGCGAACCCTATCAGACAGCATGCGAAAGACGAAATCGCGAGGACAACGGACGACAATTACAGTAATAATTAGAACTAACTACGAGCTAGATAGTTAAGAATAAAAGTTTTTAGTTGAGAAATAGAAAGTTCTGAACCGATTACATGATAAAGGCGATTGTAATCGGAACAAAGAACTCGAAAGGGTTCATGTAAAGTATAGTTAGAAGTACAGCGAGTTAAAGTTAGAGGGATATAATTTCTAGTTAGTCTACAAGGTACAGATAGATTAACCAGATTAAGTAAATTAGAGGAATCAATTTGTCCATTCACAAGCTTTTGTATAAACAAAGTACCCAGCATTACTCTACGGTTAAGTAACGACGAAAGATTAATAAGAAGAAGTCTATCAGAATACGAGGGTAGGTTGACATTTCTGTCCCAGTTTAAGCCACGAAGCGCAAAAATCAGAAATTGCTTCTAGACAGATTCAATTTTTATTTGGTGTGATTCATATTGAGGAGACCAAACGCATGATCCATACTCCAGAATAGGACGGACCAGTGAAATAAAAAGGGTTTTAGTTGTGTAAGGATCATCGAATTCTTTCGACCATCGCTTGACAAAACCAAGAACACTCATGGCTTTACTGACTGTAATGGAAATGTGACGAGTGAAACTTAATTTGTGGTCCATGAGCACACCCAAATCATTCATCTCGCTCAGACGTTTTAAAGGAGTATTATTAAGATAATACGTAACTGATTGAAAGTTAGTTCTATGAAATGACATGACATTGCATTTCGAAACGTTTAGATTTAATATGTTAATTTCACACCAGGACTGCAAATTATTCAAGCCAAGGCATACTGGTTTTTGGAATTGGATGAAGCTCAACTTGCACATTCGCGGAAGGGGACTTGGCTGTTCTGTTCTTTAATTTGGCTACGATTTCTACTATCTCAAGGTCTAATCGCTGTTCAGCAAGAAGCCAATTGCTAGAAATTTCAACTAAATTTACACGTTTTTCATTTACTTGTTCTACGACTAAGCTCGGTTCCGAAGGCAACGGATTCCTGGACAGAAAATCAACATGAGACATATGTTTTCCTGGTCTATATTGAATATCGAAATTAAACGATTGCAAATACGCCCACCAGCGGTGAACCCTAGGAGTTAGATCCATTTTTGTGTGAGGCGCTTTTAAAGAGTTGCAATCAGTATAGACCAAGCAGATAATGACGAAAATGGTTTATAGATTTGACAACTGCCAAAGTTTCTAGTTCGTAAGAGTGGTACCTAGACTCAGCAGGGGAAGTTGTTTTACTATAGTACTCCACTACGTGGGGTCTGTTGTTGATCCTGTGCAAGAGCCATAACCACAGAAACTCGCGTCTGTATGCAACTCTATCGGATACTGTGGGTCGAAAATGACCAAAACTGGTTTAGTTTCAGGATGGACAATATTTTTTTCCAACATCCTTCAACTGAGGATTCCATGTTACATCACCCTTTCCCGAAGTCAGACTATATAAAGGTTTGATAATTTGGGAAAAATCACGTACAAACTTGCGAAAGTATGAAGCTAGACCAATAAACTGTCTTACACTAGTAACACTTTTAGGTGGAGGCAAAGCGCTCAATGCAATAATTTTGCGCGAGTTTGGTCGAACTTCTCCTGCTCGCACTTCAGTTCAGTTGTTTTCATAAAGCTACATTTGCTTATGTTAGAAGTAAAACTGGCTTTCGTTAGGATCCCTACAACAATTTTTAGTCTTTCGAAGGCCAACTCCTTAGTTGGTGCCACCACCATTATGTCATCTATATAGACGATTACATAAGAATGTGCAAGTTCACCTAGCGCCATCAAAACCGCACGCCGGAAAACGGATGGCGTATTTTTAAGCCCAAATGGCATATTCGGAAATTCGTATTGGCCGTCAGGAGTTACAAAAGCGGGGTATTCCACGGATTCAGGATGGATCGGAATTTGGTGGAAACTGCTGGCCATATCTAAACATGGAAAATAATTGGCCCCTCTTAGTCTAGCAATTTGGTCACTAATAAGCGGCAACGAAAGTTTGTCGGCGACTGTGTTCAAGTTCAATGCCCAATAATATACACAAAGACGGTCTGATCTATTATTCTTTTTTACCAGCAATATAGGGCTCGCAAAAGGAGAGCAACTCGGACGAACAATATTACACTTTATTAATTCACTCACTTTTACTCGGACTATCTCCCTCTCATCCGGACTAAGTCTATAAGGCTGCCGTTGCACTGTTTTGCTATGGTCAACCAAACGAATTTTCATTTCCCCTGTAGTAACTCGTGTACATGGTATACCCTTTACAAACGCGACTGAATAATTGTTTAGCAATTTAATTAAATCATCCTTCTCTTTGCCATACAATTCGGTATCAATGTCGGTCAAGGTGACCATTTTTTCAGACGGAGTACAAATATTCACAGATTTTGACTTAACAATTTCAAACTTTGTGGCTGTCATGACAATATTAAAACATTGGTTGAGGATTTCTCTTCCAACAACAAAATAATTTTTTAAATATTGATCCTGGACAACATGAAAAAGAATTTCTTACATGTTTCCATCTATTGATACATTGCTCAAAATCTGCAACGTACTATAAATACCGGCATCTCCGATACCCTTGAGCACGACTACATTGTGTATACGTTTGCCTGATAACTTATTGCTAATCTTATCTCTAACTAGGGAACATTCTGCCCCAGAGTCAAAAGTAATCGGGTAGATCTCACCTCGCTGTGTCATACATCCTTTTGGCTCGGACACAGAGCACTGGTTTACCGTCTTCGGATATATGAGTGTCCTCGTTGCTGCTGCCTCTTTATTTGTACATTGATTTGGAAAATGTCCTGGCTGGCCGCACTGGAAAAAGGTAGCATTCGGCGTCTCCCGCGATGGTTTTTTGTCTTTACCTTGTCGCATCTTCGCATCTTCACAAAAGTGGCACACTGCAGAAATGATTTTTCTTCTTTTGAAATCAGGTCCAGAGTTGTCGTCTCGTCTAGTGCTTCGCTTTTTTTCAAACGTAAACGCCTTTAATTCCGACTGTAGTTTTTTTCTTGTTTGTATATTGATGTAAATACAATTCGTTGCAAACGACTGTCAACATTGGCCATGTGAGCAATTACAGTTGTAACAGCTACTTCAAGGCTCATATTTCTCCACTTCGTCGTCAATGACGTCACCAAACGACTCGCATAAACTGCCTGGCACTCACCTTCGGCCGGGCGGCTGTTGAGAAGATTTAAAAACATGGCCGCTGCAGTCTCGTCGCTTTCGTATCGTTGGAGAAACAATTTCTTGAACTCGTCCCAATTGATGCCGGGATATGAGATTTGGGTTAACCATTGTGAAGCACTGCCCTCCATGGAGTTGCTTAGGGCCATAATTAGGGAACTTCCATCCAAAGGCTGCTCAGTCAGTATGATGTCCGCAGTTATACACCATTTCGAAGCATCCACTCCGGCTGCTTCTGGGTTGAATTTCGGCAACACAACGTTACGGACTTGCTATGGCTGAGTTGCTGACGACCGGATGGTTTGTAGCATTTCACATAAGTTGCGGTTTTGCAACTCAAGAATTAAACGCCACTGCTCCTCCGAAAATGTAGGAGGTGGTGCCAATCGCACTTCTGATGTCAGGTTCGCTTCGACGTTGTTGTTTTCCAATACTTGCCTTTTAATAACGAGTTCCCTTAGCGTTAGCTTCCAGAATTTTTATGATTGATTTCTCGAGATTTACTGCCCCTTACTTACCCTTAACTATTTCGGTCTCACTCATTTAACCATTCGTACCCTCAACTAGACAGTTTGACTTACACCTATAGACGTGCCTTTTTGCACAGTCATTCTAAGCAACGACAATGCTATAGAATATTACTAATACTTTCATAACCATTTGACATATCCTCCGAACCTTCCAACTAAATGTCTACAGAAATACTTGGCAACCCCGTAGAGACCCACTGAACCAGTAAACCGACGACACTACGAGAACGGAATCATATATATGTAGAGGATCCAGGAGTGCGAGAGGCCATGCATGGAAGAGAAAGAATTTCACCATTCATAGCAACAGGCAAGCTATGTGGCTCGGTCGGTAGAGAATGTGATGTGATGAAAAGTTTAGGGTGGTAAAACATTTGCGCGTGAAAAAGTACTGGCAAAGGTACTGCGTCCCACCATGCGCTGTGATTGGGCCAAGGTGCCTATAAATATGCACGGCTATTGATTAGAAGCGAGACGGCGAAGTGAAAAGTGAAGGAAGCAGCGAAGTAAAGGCGTGTCAAAATAACAGGAAGACAGGACACGCATAAGTCCTGACTATTGGATACTTATTATCATATCTGCTGGCATTAGCTTTAGCCGAAATGTAAAATCAATATGATAAATGATAAAAAAAGATTTAAAAAAGTTTATATGAAATATTTATTCAAATAACCGGTAAAAAATATCAATCAAATCTAAAATTTTTATTTTTTAAAATTCTTTTAAATTCAACGGAAATATAACAAAACTAGAAGGAAGGCCTAACTTCGGCCACGCCGAAGTTCAGATACCTTTGCACCTTTCTTTTTCAATTACATATAAATTACTCTCATAAGGAAGTATGTAAAACAAATCATGTAAGCTCCAAAAAAAAAAGAACTTAAATAAAAAAATTTTTTTTGATCCGATTGTTCCTATAGACTATATCATAAAGGCCGATTCTGTTAAAACTCAACAGACATACTTTTATATACATCAAACTTACATGTACCAAATTTCGGGAGAATCGCTGTTAAAATAACCAACATTTTCATCTAAAACATATTTTTTGGCTATTATTCCTATAGGAGCTATATGATATAGTAAACCGATTCTGATAAAACTTGCCAGATATGTTAGAAAGTATATAAAACTCATAAATACCAGATTTAGTGATAATCGCTTTTGAAACAACCAAGTTATTGCTCGAAATCCGTATTCATGACTTATCTCCCATAGGAGAGCTATATGATATAGCCAACCGATTTTGATGAAAATTGGTGGATATGTTAGGAAGTATATAAAACTCACAAATACTAGCTTTTCTGATATTTCATTGGAAAACAACAAAGTAATTGAGGTTAAAGCTTATTCACAACTGATCGTTCCTATGGGAGCTATATGATATAGTCATGCAATCGGGATGATTCCGAGATATACAATGCAGCAAAAAGAAGCCTAGGTGCAAAATTTCAGCTCTGTAGCTTTAAGGGTCTCGGAGGAGATTGCGTTGATCCATACAGACGGGCAGACAGACAGACGGACATGGCTATATCAAGTCAGCACATCGTCCTGATCTATGTTATGATTGATTATTATTATTACTGATTAATATACCTTTTTTGAAAAGGTATAAAAAGTACATTTCAAATTAAAAATAAACTGCTCAAATAGATCATTTGAAATTCAAATATAACGCTGATTTTTTCACGTAAAAATTCTTGATGTCCCGAAGGACAAGAAATGCAATTTGAGCTGATCTTCATTTTGTCGGTTTGAATTATCTGATTGGTGAATTAAAAGATAAACAGAGTGCAGGTTATGAACGACCGATTATTAAAATTTGGTTAAATTTCGTTTCTAGACAAGACTTTTTTTGAAGTATTTTTTCTTATTAATAATTGAAAAATATATTTAAGATTCTGTAAATGTTTATAACCAATTTTTGATTCAAATAAAAAAATGCAAATGACATAAATTTATAAATAGTTCAAAATTGATTTTTTGAAAATTGTAACTGCGTATAAATTCTTTATAGTGTAATAGAACTACGAAAACTGTTTTATTTGCACAGAAAAAAATCTTTACCACACTAGTTCGTGCAAAAAAATTTTTTGTTTTTCTTGGTTTAAATCAAATATTTTGAATGTTAACCTGCCACTCAATTTTAGTAATTTCTATTAATTAGGATTTTATTTATCTCCCCGAAGAGTTATACTTCAAACTTCGGTTAAACTATAGGTTTAAACGGGGAAACAGACTTTAAATTTACTAAATAAAGTGATTATATACAGTGGCTTCAACGCCAAATCGGACAAGCATTTTAAATTTTTTAAATGTGTTTTTATTAAGGAGTAAGTTATGTATATTAAGTTTTAATTTTTTTTCATATGTCTAGGTATAAAGCCCTAACTTTCTAAAAGAGCAACAAATATTTAAATTTTTATGCATTTTCATTATTTTAAAAAACGATCAGGCCTGATTATGAGGTTCAACGTCAAATCGGACAAAAGAAAACTGATGGAGAAAGATCCATTATTATGCGCAATTTTTTGTTTTTAAATTACTTTTTGCATTTTGTTATGTGTTTAAACTCATTTAAATTTATATAACACAAATTATTTGTGCGAAAAGTGTCCTTGTTGAAAGCAATCTAGTGTTAAAGCAAGGCAACTCATTTTTAAGTTGCATTTTAATGGGAAAAACCGTTAGAGAAATGTCAGTTGTGGTCGGAAGAAGCGAGTTAACTGTCCATGATATTATAAAAACATTTCGGGAAGATGAAAGAATAATGAATAACAAAAGAAACATTTAAAATCACGAAAACAGTGGTCAATCTTAAAAAAAGTTAAGGTTGATTGCTTTAAAACCGCTAAGGTTGTCGGTGAAAAATAAGATTAGAAAGGATGTTTGCGACAACACTGTGCATATGATTTGCATGGCCGGGTTGCCAAGAAAAAGCCATATATAAGTTTTAAGAACAATGCGTTCAGGCTAAAGTTAGCAAAGGAGTATTTATTAAAAAACGGTGTTATTTGGAATCATGAATGTTGGTAGTATATCATGTTAAATTTGGACTTTTTTATTAATAGTATCATTTGAAAGCTTTGTTTACTGATGATAGCAAATTTATTTACGTGTCGAATGGTAAGGTGTATGTCAGGCGTAAAGCAGACACTGAGTTTGAGCCCAAAAACAGGTTCTGTGTTGGTTTAGTGCTGGCCAATAACATTTTTTGGATGGTATATTGGATACATTTGGCTACCTTGATATTTTAAAAAATAATGTTAAGCAGAGTGCTGAGAAATTGAGGTTCCTTGGCGACTTTGCTTTTTATCAAGACAACGATCCGAAGCACGCGTCAATGGTATCAGAGCCCGGATATAAACGTAATTTGGGAACCTTTGGGATGTGTTGGCTAGAAAAGTTTACCAAAAGAAAAATAATACGCTTTAAAAATAAAGAGGGTTTATTGGCAGCTTAGAACTCAAAAGAGCCAGAGAATCTGCAACAATTTGGTCAAATCTATTCGAAATCTTTTGCAGGCTGTAGTAGCTAGTGAAGATTTTGCAAAAAAAAATATTAAAAATTAAGTTTTTTAGTTATTTTTCAAAGGTTCTTTCGTCTAACTTGGCGTTGAACCTCATAATCGGACTTTTTGTTCGTTTTTTAAAATAATGAAAATGTTGACGCATAAAAATTAAAAATTTTGTTTTTGTTTTAGAGAGTTACGGCTTTTTAGATTTAAAGAAAAATGTTAAAACTTTATATACATAGCTTACTCCTTAATAAAAACACATATAAAAAATTTAAAATGCTTGTCCGATTTGGCGTTGGAGCCACTGTATGTACTTTGATAGTCAACTAATAATTTAGAATTTCTTCCATCCTGCTGTGGTGTCACTTCGATCAATAATACATAAAACGCTTGAAAGTCCTGTAATAATAATTAAATTTAAAATTGCAATGAAATTTTGTTTAATTTGATATTCAATTTATTTAAAATTGTTAAGTTCGATCCATCGTAGTTACTGCAACTTGTGGGTCGTTCGATCCGGTATTTGGTTCATCATCGGACGTTGGGGGAAATGAAGAGTCATCTTCAGTTTGTTTACAATGTTCTGGCGGAACACCACGCATATTGGCCATTTCAAGGTATTTTATATTTTCATCATCAGTTAAAATTCTAAATGGTTGATCTTTTCCCACAATAGCAATTGTAATATTCTGCAACAAGATAGGTTTTAGAATGACAGCAATTAAACGGAAAATACCATACCAGTTGAGACAAAGTATCGCTTTTGGAGATCAACTCATCGTTCGGAAGTGAACCACGAATCGCATTTATGCCATGGCATATAATTTCATCAGTTGAGCAATTAATAAAATTACTAAGATGTCGTTCCAAATACGTCCGGGCGCTTTGCGAACGTGACCCTATAGACATTGCTTTGCAATTAATAAAATTGGCTGATGGGGCAACTTGGTAAATATGTGGCCCCTTTTCATCATAACCAGCTACAAGAAGCCCCACGCCATAAGGACGTCTGTCGTACCTTTGAGTGGTACTTTGCATTTTGTTTCCCAAATTATTTATCAAACGCGAAATAGGGTATATATTTCCGTAAGAATGCTTGTAATTCAAGCACTCAGAACGCAAGTACTTGCTAAGGACTCGAGCGTCGGCAGTAATTCCGGCAATGGAAATACCCAAGTGATCGTCAATAGGAATAATCTTGCGCTGTGAAGCAGACAGCTCGGATAAAGGTTTGCATAGAGCAACAAGAACCGCATGATCAGAGTTTTTCAAACCAACTGTAGCTGTACCAAGTTTGACAGCTTCCATGGCATATTCCACCTGATGAAGCCGACCTTGCGGACTCCAAACTGTAACATCACTATCATATTGGTTGCGAAACTGGAAAAGAATGTCCAAATGTTTTAAATGAAGTCCTTGATTTGCCAACTTTTTAAAACTTATGGTACATACCATGTTTAACACTAAGATATCCTTTCTTTAATTAAGCGATGACAAACAATTTACCTTATTAGAGATGAGAGCTGTTCGCTTCTCATTACTAGTCCAGTCAGAATTATCGATTGCACTAATAAAAGTATGCATCTTTAGAAATTTCGCAGAAAACTTCTCCACCAAACTAGCGACGATCGGAATTCAGGGAATGTGAAACACTTCTTTGTTTTCTAAATACCTCAAATTTTAGGCACTTTTCTAAGTAAAATAATATTGTTAAGAAACACAGAATCTATTATTTTATATTGTCTGCCAGCAGTTTTGCTCATTGCAGGTATTAAAAATTTTAAAAATCAACTTTTTATATTTTTCACACATTTTGTCGGCATAACTTGGGTAAGCCAGGCTGTACTCCATATATTCACCTGGGAATATTCCCATCAAATTTTAAAAATTTAAAAGTCCACCGCTAGTTTTTTGAGAAAATTGCATGTAAGTAAACCAATATATGGATTTCCCCATTACAATATGGTCAACAAAAATTGTGTTCTGATTATTGGCAACATTGTGTGCCAACTGGTCAATTTTCAAGATAGGTTTCAAAATAATTATCAAAGTCTGAGGCAGAAATTTTAAGAAAAAGTCCCATATGTGAGGGTGCCTCCACCGGCTAAAATTCACTGATATAGGTGCCGCCAACTTCGGAACCGAACTAATAAACCACTATTGGAAACAAGTTTAAGAAAACAAATGCAATGTGGCCAAAGAACGTTCGTCGACAAACATACGATGGTACATTAAATTAAGCATGATATTGACTTCTGTTAAATTTATCAAAATTTGTATAAAAATTCTAAGAAACATACATACATATATAAAACTTTGAAGGAAATTGTAATTACATACCATTTAAGCATACATGCAAAAACACTGGGGAATTTTTCCGAATTAATTATTTTACACCTTTTCTAACAACTAACCAAATTAAAATAAGTGCATGAGGCAATCGCTTCTGCCACTCTAGAAAATACATCCACCAGCGCGTCTCACCCAACATAATGTTTTACAATAAAATCCATTAATGATTGCAGCTTTTGTCAAAAGTCTCTGGCTGTAATATCATGACGATCAATGGGTGACTGCCCAGGGAATAACTCCTGCTTGATTTCCATTCAGTGGGGATTGCATGTAAATGTGATGAACAAATCTGCTGTACCAAATGAGCATATCGTGCATACAGTTTGTCAAGTAATTGTTTGGAAAACGAAAAAGTCACACATATTCATTTTTAACCTTAAATTTTATCAACTTACATTAAAAAACTTTTTAAAAAACATAGATTTAAGTATACTTTAGATATATAAGGCCCAAAAAATTCAAACTTTCATGCACAAAAGTATAAAAAAGCATAAAAAAAAAATTCGGTGAATTTCACTCTGACAATCAATTCTTTGCAAAATGCAAACAATTATTTGACGTTCAAGTAAAACTAAGAAAATATAACTTTTTTAAAGCTAATATTTGGTATGCCTGTCACTAGCTTCTTTAACAGCCTGAAGACGTCGGAGCAATACGGATATATGGTTTGAAGGTCATAAACTGCAGGAATTCGTTGTCATTCTTCTTGAATGACCCTAATGAGACACGTTTAGTTGGTAGGGCTCCGTTTACGCACACGCGTGTTAAAAAAGGCGCACAAATTTTCGATAGGATTAAGATCAGGGCTCTGGGCAGATTTTCCAATCACTTTACTGCAATTATACAGTCACCAAGACCGGCGCAGGACCAACTTGTGCTTATTTATGATAATTATCATGGTCCCGCTTATACTTGAGTGTATTAGTGTTTTGGGGGTCAAAAAATCGAAAACTTCTCGCGCTTTTCATCAATTTGTTTCCTAAAATATCCTAGTAAACATTTTCATCCATAATTTCTGAAAAAAAAGTGGAGTTTAACAACGCCTTTTGATGAAACGCAACCCCACACATTTACAGACAAATTGCCAAACTTGACAGTGGGAACTATATTTGGATGCTGAAGGGCTGTTTTGGGCTTTCTCCATAATTTGCTGGGTCCGTCATGAAGGTACATAATTATTTTTGTCCCGTCACAAAAAAACTACATCATCCCAGTACTCCAGACTATTGTGAACATGGGCAATAGAATAGTTTAGCCGTCTCTAAATGTTTACAGCAGACGGTAATGGTTTTTTTCGAGGTATTTTTGAGGAGTACTTGTCCATTTTTAAGACTTTCCTCTTAGCTCCATGGCTTACTAACTTCTGCTAATCATTTTTGAGTATGTCGCCAACTATCTTAGGCTGCTTTGAGGGTTATTGGAGACCTGTTTTGTAAAACGTGAGTGATCGCGCTTCTTAACTTGGATGTCCTGCCTCGGGAGTGCTTTAATTCTAACCTATTTTCCTTGTCAGCCCGGTTTATAGTATTATAAATGGTTTTCAGCTTGATAGAAAACATTTTCGCCAGTTCGTTTGGTCGTTTTCCCTTAGTATGGTGGGAATAAACTAACTCAACCAAGTTGTCATAAATTGCATTGCATAATTAATCTAATTAGGTAAGATATTAAACGTAAAGATGCCAAATCCAAAATAAATAATTTGGTGGTTGGATTGCCATGCCGCACAAATTCGTTTTTCGTCGAATTTGAAGTGCCGTTTCACAGTTACGGCTCATTTTTGTATTGCCTTTGCATTTTGCAAAGAATTACTTGACAGCGTGAAATTCTATAATAAACAAAAAAAAAAATTTTTTCAAAAGCTAATGTAAGTTGATAAAATATAAGGTTTAAAATGAATATGTTTGACTTCGTTCGTTTTGCAAACATTTACTTGACAAACTGTATGTCGAGGCCCTCCGATGTATGTTGCTGTAAGAGTAGTCATCCGACCAACATTTCCATCAGTATTAATCGCAACTCGATGATGAATATATTCATTTTTTTCATTTCATTTTTTCTTATTTTTATAAAATGTGGCAATACTTTTTTGCCGTGAATTTGTGCCATTGTTTATTTAATTAAGTATAACTTCTGGACGAAGATAAGTTTGTTCATTTTTTGTTATGAAATGAATAGTAATTAGATCAATGTGTGCATTTTTATTTTTTTTGTAACCCTTTTGGAAAAAAGTTTTAACGTTCTAAACCTCAAAGTTAAAAACGTGCCATTACATTTTGGGTCCACTGTATAAATTAACATTTTTAGAATGTGTTCCTGCCATGGCCCACAAGGTAAATGGGCTGGCTTCTGTGAAGGGTCATCTTCCATAGTTGAGTAAGTTGGATATTAGGAAGATTATGTTGGAGGTCTTTACTTCGACCCCTTTACGATTACTGGCCTTGTGGCTCAGTAATATATTGAAACTAAGTCAAGTCATGTTTTACGTCTTTAGGACGGAGCAAGTAATTTTTATTGTTAATAGAATGGTGGAATGATACGAACTAAAACTATCTAAACTTAACAGAAACCATGAAACCCCAGCAGCGGTTAATAACCGCTGACTCGACGCCTCGTGCCGTCCAAATTCTGGTTATCCAACGCTGCCCATGCCGACTGAGTGCTGAGCATATTCTGCTGGGTTGGCAAATGTTGAAGAATATGTTTATAGAATGTAAATATCTTGGCAACAATTTATATAAATTGTTGCAAGCCACTAACATTCGTTAACTACTCTCCCTTTTAAGTGAGGGACGTCCTCGTCCATCTTTAAGGTATTGATGACCTGCTGAATCTTATGGGAAGCTCGCCTTTTCCTGATGTGTTGAAAAAGGACGGTGATCAAGCTGACGATCAGATTTGCCATGATACCCATGATGCACCATGCCTTGGGTGACCCGAAGCCTCCACCTTCTCTTGAAGCTCATTAATCCTGCCCAAGAGTGGAACGCTAAGGGAGGGAGTATGCCCAATGATGTTAAGCACAGCTGAAGTGGTTGGTGACAGCCTGGGTTTCTTCCTCACACTCGGCCACTATGTCCTCTGGAATCTGCAGAATTGTCTGGTTTTGGGGTACAGAGATAAATTTTGTTTTTTTCTTTTTTTCTCAGACGGACTTAATCTTAGGGTAGTCTACTAGAATAAGGGTTATTTCCTCTGACTGGAGCACCTTGATACAGGAGGCCTCCAGTAAGCTTATTAATGGGACTTCTGTGAAATGTTTGGTTAGCACAACCTTTCTATTATTATAATGAGATACATTGAGATTTATTGTATCATATTTGCAAGTGTAATTGTGAGTATTTTTAATTGCCCTTATCAAGATTGTTCTTTGATATAACGACAAAACGTATCGCATAAATGAAATGGAACGCGTGTGAATCTGCTTTTGTAAACGTACAAAACATAATAAAAAAGTTTTTAAAGGGGCAGATCGGAGGTTATCCTTATAGATCACTCTCCCCATAATTAAAACAGACATTCCTAGGTCTGCATTGATAAACTTCTCCGAACATAGCGGAGTTAGTTTGTTCCCAGTGTTCTGTGGTATCGTATTCTTTTGAGTTGATGCCACCCTTATCCGTGTTAAGAGATTCAGGCCCATGATGGCATCAAACTCCATTAAGGATCCATCAGAAGGAAAAGGCATTTCTGGAAAGCTAACCGACACTACTTCTTTTAAGCTCCTTTACGGTCTTAATGTAGTTCTTGGCGGCTCCAGTTGTGTTAAAGGTCCACGCCTCGTTAGAGGTCGCAACCACCTAAGCCTTGCTTAGGGTTTCTTTTGTTTGTTTTTATTATCTTTTGCCAACTGCGGCACGACAATGTCATCGCTATGACATTGGCGAAGTTTGCATTTCACACAGACAGAAATTTTTTACAATTGCCTATTTTTTTTTTTTTTTTTTTTTACTTAGCCGATTTAAGTTTATAATCGGCGATAGGTCTTATTTAAAAAAAGAAAAATACACCACACAATTACACTTTCGAATTTGGAATTAATTATAAAATTTTCCTTTTTTTTTTTTTTTATTTTACTTGTGCTAACCAAGCATTTCACTTACATGATTATTTTTATTGGGGGCAGCTTAAATAATGTCCCCTTTTGGTGCTGTTCTTGCTTAGTTGGGCGCCAATTAACATTTTTAAAATATGTTTCACCATGGCCCACAAGGTAAATGGGCTGGCTTCTGTGAAGGGTCATCTTCCATAGTTGAGTAAGTTGGATATTAGGAAGATTATGTTGGAGGTCTTTACTTCGACCCCTTTACGATTACTGGCCTTGTGGCTCAGTAATATATTGAAACTAAGTCAAGTCATGTTTTACGTCTTTAGGACGGAGCAAGTAATTTTTATTGTTAATAGAATGGTGGAATGATACGAACTAAAACTATCTAAACTTAACAGAAACCAAGAAACCCCAGCAGCGGTTAATAACCGCTGACTCGACGCCTCGTGCCGTCCAAATTCTGGTTATCCAACGCTGACCATGAGGACTGCGCGCAAGTCTCAGGTTACCAACGCTGCCCATGCCGACTGAGTGCTGAGCATATTCTGCTGGGTTGGCAAATGTTGAAGAATATGTTTATAGAATGTAAATATCTTGGCAACAATTTATATAAATTGTTGCAAGCCACTAACATTCGTTAACTTATATGTGAAATAATCGCCGACATTTTAATATGATCACTTAAGCCAAAGTTTGCTATGGTCACAAAAATTAAAGAAAAGGGCTATTTATAGGGGTTCTTCGATTTTTTCCGTCGTAAAAACCATTTATTCGTATTTTATGAAACTGCATATGAGTTAATTTTAGTTACAGAATTAATATATATATCTGTCGTGTCGTTGAGAAACTGAAGCTAATGATTCCGTTCTCGTAGTGTCGTCGGTTTACTGGTTCAGTGGGTCTCTACGGGGTTGCCAAGTATTTCTGTAGACATTTAGTTGCAATGAAAGTATTAGTAATATTCTACAGCATTGTTGTTGTTTAGAATTACTGTGCAAAAAGGCACGTCTATAGGTGTAAGTCAAACTGTCGAGTTGAGGGTTCGAATGGTTACATGAGTGAGACCGAAATAGTTATTGCTGAACGTGGTCCCTAGTATTGCTTAGTGAGATAGCTGCATATGCCTTCAGACACGTCTAGTCTGAAATTGGGTATAAAAAGGGCAGCAAATCTCGAGAAATCAATCATAAAAATTCTGGAAGCTAACGCTAAGGGAACTCGTTATTAAAAGGCAAGTAATGGAAAACAACAACGTCGAAGCGAACCTGACATATATATATATTAGAATCGGATTCTACGAAGAATTCAAGAATATATATTAGGGCGGGTCAATTTGTATGCAGCAAAATAAGGTGGTAAGCGTACATCAGAATCAGATTCTACGAAGAATTCTAAGAAAATTTCACCAAGACATATGTCTCTAAAAGGACTTCCTAGCCTCCACTGAGAAGCATGAAACTTGCGGGTTTGGGTTCTTTTTAGCCGTATTTAAGGTATTTTAAAAAAAGTTACACATCTTTTAGTCAGCTTGGGCTTAATTCTAGTTTTTTTTTTTACAACAAATTTTATTAAAATTTGTGTCTTTCGATTAAACATGTAATTTTTTTAAATTGACGAATTGTGCAAAACATAGCCATATCCTGATGCTAACTTAAGAAATTTGCAGAAAAAAGTCTGTAACTTTTTAACGAATTGAGCTATAGATCTGAAATTTAAAATGTTTTAGAAGTTTGGAGAACTTTACAAAAAGGGGGCGTGGCACTAAAGTGGGCGTAACATACACAAAATATATTTCAACTTAGAGAAATCCATAAAAAATTAAAACATTGTGAAAAATGAAAAAAAATTATACATATTTCATTTTTTTTTTACAAATTTTAAATAAATTTAAGTAAATATTTTCTTAAAAAAAAAAAACACCCTACTTTATCAGTTCTTAAAGTCTTTGTTTTACAAAAGTTCGACTGTTACAGTTTCTTTTATTGCTATGAAGTTAACGGTAAAAATTATAAACAAACAACAGTGGTTTAGGTAAGGGGGGATTTAAAACATTATTACCAATTGGAAAGTTATCCTGTTCTCAAATTTAGCTATTCACGGCATTGAACATTATCGACTGCATTAAATAAAGATTAAGGAAGGTGCGTAAAGAACACTTGGTTCACTTAGTAATTGTCCCTCCAAAAAAAAGAACGTGTGCTAATTTTTTTAAAACTATGGAAACTTCAGCGATGTCAATAGATGCCAACTTGGAAAGTGAAAGCCTTGTAGTTAGGTCTACGTCAATATTATTATATAACTTAATAAGTCACAGTGTTTGCTTAGATACTGATACTTGAGTAGTGGTATTTTAATTACATATCCAAAAAGTTAACTTCGGCCTGTCTAGTTGAAAGTAACCGACGGATATGCGTTAGAAACATCTGACCTTTATTATAATACCCTTTGAAAAAACACTAACTATTATTTGTTAATTAAGACTGTGTTCTTTATATACACATACAGTTTGTCAACTAATTCTTTGCAAAAAGGAAGAAAATCATACAAATTTAGTTTTCACCTTACAGTTTATTAACTTACACACAATAAAATCTAACTTTCATTTGCAAAAGTATAAACATACATAAAAAAGTAATCTTTGTAAAAACAAAGACAGCCCAAAATAGAAGCTGTGTAAGGGGACTTCAAATTTGGAAAAAATTAAACATGTGCGGTATTGCAATACAATCCCGAATTATTTCTATTGTATTTGGGAAAAAATTTCAATAGTGATGGTCTTGCTTCATTTGATTGATTAAGTAAGTCAGGCCTCTCTCCTCCCCCTCCTTTTTTCATCTTCTTCCTCTTCGCCTTTATCTTTTTCTAATTCTTCTTTCCACTTATTCCTTTCTTCTCATTTTTCCTCTACCCCCTTCCTGTTTTTCTCATTTTTCTTCTAATTCTTCCTCTTTTCCTTTCTCCTCGCTTCTTTCACCTCATTCTACTTGTCTTCCCCTTCTTGCTCTACCTCTTTTTGTTTTTCCTATTTCTCTTTTCCTTTTCTTTCCTTTTCTTTCCTCTTCTACTTCTTCTTTTTTTATCTTCCCATCTCCTTTTTTATCTTTCCCACCTACTTATTTTCATCTTATTTCCCCCTTTTGTTTTCTCATTCTTCTTCCTCTTACTCCCCTTTGTTTTCTTCTTCCCCATTTTCCTTCTCCTTCCTCTTCCCCTTTCTTTTCCTCTCCTTTTTCTTTTCCCTTTCTTCTTTCTCTTTCACTTTTTCTTTCCTCTTTTTCCTCTTACCCTTTTCTTCACCTTACTCTTCATCCTCTTCTCCTTCTTCCTTTATCTTTCTCTTCTTCTTCCGTTATCATTCTCGCCGACTTCTCCTTCTTTTCTTCTGGCTCTTTTCTTCTCTTCCCCTGTCTTTTTTCTCCTATTTTTTACCCTTTCTTTTTTTTTAATTCTCCTTCCCCTTCTTTAACATTCTCACGTCCTTTGTCTTCTTCTTTCTCTCCTTCTCATTCTTCTTTTTTATGCCCTGTCTTCTTCCTCTTTTCCTTTCTTCTCTCTGCTTTTACTTCTTCTCATTCTACCTTTTCTTCATCTTTGTCACCTCCTTCTTTTCATCTTATTTTTTCTCCCCCTCCCCATTCTACTTCTCCTTCCCGCACGTTCTTTTGTTCTTTCTCCTTTTCTTCTTTCTTGTCTTCTCCTCTTTCGCTTTCTGGGTACTAGTTTTATTATTATAATTCGTTATTTTTTTTGTTCTTAATCCTATTGACCATACCGTATTATGGCTACTAAAGCACCCGCAAGTTGTTCTTAGTTCCTTTTTTTATATGTATCTTTTTAATTTTTACTTTTTCCAAGGAAATTTATTTTTCCACTTAATTCTTACTTGTCCACTTATGTTTCAATATTTATTCCTCGACGGACATACACCAGCTGCCGATCCACCGCTACGCTTCCGACCAGGTTAGCTTCCTCAAATTTGAATTAATTCGCCAATATTCAAATTCGCCACTATTTGATCCGTATCTGTCCGCCAAATTTAAAAACTATTTTAAGATTTTTTTTCTGTTGCAGTTATAATAATAATAATTTTTTTAAAAGGGTTAATCAAGGTCACAAAAAAAGGATCATTTTAAAGATCTATTTATTCTAACACTCGTTAAGTCTACCTCAATTTCAGCTTCTTTTCCTAGATCTTCAGAGGACTCGCTTTTGTTACACTACTAACTGTGCAATTTATTGCAAGTTGTACCTCTCCGAGAGCATCTTGCAGGACCGGTGACCCGATTTCACAGCAGTTAGTAAACCTTTAAGTGTTTTTATTACACGCTCGGCCTGACCGTTTGCTCGGCTTGCGTGCGTTGCAATTAGATGCAGTTTCATGTTTTGTGAGGAACAGAATTCTGAAAATCTGGAACTGGAGAAACATCTGCCTTGGTCTGTTATAATATGAATTGGTACTCCAAATAAAGAAATAGATGATTTCATTGTTTTCACGCAGCTTTCTGCATACAGTTTAAGGGTATGATACAAATAAACAAATTTTGTAAAACTGTCAACTTGAACGATGACATACTCTTTTAAATCACTTTTACCACTAAGTTTTCCTGTTATATCGATATATGAATAGTATGCCAAGGCATACTGGTTTTTGGAATTGGATGAAGCTCAACTTGCACTTTCCCGGAAGGAGACTTGGCTGTTCTGCAAGTTATACAATTATCAACAAATTTTCGAACATATTTTTTTTATCTTCTTCTGGACGTTGACGCGTACAATGCGAAGTACGTTCAAGTGGTCCAAGCGACAAAAGGACAATGCCTGTTACGCGCGAACCCTATCAGACAGCATGCAAAAGACGAAATCGCGAGGACAACGGACGACAATTACAGTAATAATTAGAACTAACTACGAGCTAGATAGTTAAGAATAAAAGTTTTTAGTTAAGAAATAGAAAGTTCTGAACCGATTACAGGATAAAGGCGATTGTAATCGGAACAAAGAACTCGAAAGGGTTCATGTAAAGTATAGTTAGAAGTACAGCGAGTTAAAGTTAGAGGGATATAATTTCTAGTTAGTCTACAAGGTACAGATAGATTAACCAGATTAAGTAAATTAGAGGAATCAATTTGTCCATTCACAAGCTTGTGTATAAACAAAGTACCCAGCATTACTCTACGGTTAAGTAACGACGAAAGATTAATAAGAAGAAGTCTATCAGAATACGAGGGTAGGTTGACATTTCTGTCCCAGTTTAAGCCACGAAGCGCAAAAATCAGAAATTGCTTCTGGACAGATTCAATTTTTATTTGGTGTGATTCATATTGAGGAGACCAAACGCATGATCCATACTCCAGAATAGGACGGACCAGTGAAATAAAAAGGGTTTTAGTTGTGTAAGGATCATCGAATTCTTTCGACCATCGCTTGACAAAACCAAGAACACTCATGGCTTTACTGACTGTAATGGAAATGTGACGAGTGAAACTTAATTTGTGGTCCATGAGCACACCCAAATCATTCATCTCGCTCAGACGTTTTAAAGGAGTATTATTAAGATAATACGTAACTGATTGAAAGTTAGTTCTATGAAATGACATGACATTGCATTTCGAAACGTTTAGATTTAATATGTTAATTTCACACCAGGTCTGCAAATTATTCAGATCTGCCTGGAGCAAAAGGGGGGACTCTGAGTCTTTAAAACTAAGACAAAGTTTAACATCGTCAGCGTACATAAGGACACGAGAATGAGTTACTACTGAAGGTAGGTCGTTTATAAATAGGGTAAAAAGTAACGGTCCTAGATGGCTACCTTGTGGCACCCCCGAGGTTACTTTAATGGTTTTCGAAAGAGAGGTTTTAAATAGAACTTTTTGAGTACGGTCAGTCAGATATTGGGAGATCCAACACAGCAAAAGGCTTGGAAGCCCAAGTTTGTTTAGTTTGTACAGAAGCAGTGAATGGTTTACAGAATCAAAGGCCTTACTGAAGTCGGTATAAACGACATCAGTTTGTAGTGCATTTCTGAATCCATCGATCGCTAAAGAAGTAAACTCTAATAGGTTAGTGGTAGTAGATCTACGTTTTATGAACCCATGTTTGGTAGAAGAAAGAATAGAACTACAGAAGTGTTGCAATTGGGAAGTTATAATTTTCTCAAAAGCCTTCGGAATAGCGGACAATTTGGAAATACCTCTATAGTTAGAGGCTTCTGATTTGTTACCTTTTTTATGTAAAGGAATAATAAAAGTTTGCTTCCAAATAGTTGGGAAAGAGGAAGTTTCAACAGACAATTTAAATAACTTAAGAATTTGAGTAATTAGATTCTCAGCACAAAACCTGAGTACGCAACCAGGTATCCCATCAGGTCCTGGTGAGTACACGGGCTTAAATGTAGTGAACGTACTGAGAAGTGAGCTTTCATCGATCACAGGATTAAAGATGCTATTAGACTTATTCAACTGATAAGGATATGAAGAGTTGGCTCGATGCTCCATAGGGGAATAGGTTGTATTGAAAAAATCGGCAAACATATCGGCAATGGCATGATCATCGGTTGCTTTATTGTCTTCAAAACGTAAAAAAGACGGGTGCACTGCTACTTTGCGTTTGGTATTAACAAAGTTATAAAATCGCTTAGGATCACGGGAAAACTGTAGTTTACAGCGCAAAATATAATCTTTATAACACTGTGCATTAAGCACAGAGAAATTTGATCGAGCAACTAAGTAATGAGAAAAATCTGATGGCTGACCCGATCTTTTGTACTTCTTATAATATCTAGATTTTACATTTTTCAAGTTAGATAATTCACGTGTAAACCATGGTGGCTTGTCAGACACTACATGGGCCACACATGGAACGCAGGCATCGAAAAGTGAAAACATAGTATTATAGAAGAAACGAATGGCAGTATCCATATTTACACAGGAATACAGATAAGACCAGTCAGTAGCAAGAATTAGCTGATTGAGCTTGAAAAAATTAGCTTTACGAAAACAACGGATACGAGGCACCGACTTGGTACCTGCAATTAGTGACCGAACAGGAAGGTCAATAGTTAAGTCCAAAGTCGGATGAAAATTATCTTCGGGGATGACTAGGGGGTTAATCCTCGAAACAACGCAGTCGGAAGACTGTAAAACAAATATAAGATCTAGCGACCTACCGTATAAGTTACGGACTGGATTTACTTGGGTTAAAGATAACTCAAGGAGACCATCGACGAAGCAATGTGACGGGGAGGGCAACAACAAGGAAGACTCATCTGATGGAAACCATGAGATGTCGGGAAGATTAAAATCACCAAGAACAATTATTAAGTCTACATCGGAAAGTAGCGAGGAGACAAAACGAATAGCTTCTAGGTGGGTTGCGTAAACCAGCGAGTCAGATTTCGGTGGAATATACGAACAAGTTATGAAGACGGAATGCGTCTTTAAAGTAATTTTGACACTGACAAATTCGATGTCAAGAGTTGCAGACGCCTGAACTAATTCAGAAGAGAGCGCAGAGTTGACAGCAATTAAAACTCCGCCACCATTTTTGGATGTTCTATCGCATCTATAAGTTGAAAAAATTGTGGGAAAAACAGAAGCATCAGATATGTCAGGCCTTAACCACGTTTCTGTAAATACCAGAATATGAAAGTCGAATGATAGACTGTCTACGTAAAGTTTTGAAAGTTTAGATTTTAGTCCTCTAACATTCTGGTACGCCAGAATAAGGGACGAAATTAGTTTTTTGACCCGCCTGGTACTGACGAGCCAGAAGATGGTAGAAGATTGTTTGGTGCTATAGGAAGACGAATCGGAGGCCGATTTTTCTTCTTCGTTGTATACTCCTTTATAATTAAATGTTCAGGCCAAAAATCTTTACGACAAATTTGGTCAAAAAGATTAGGCGGAACACTGATTTTAAATGACGAAATGTCACGAGAATAAGAAAATTTGAATTTTTCCACCGCAATGTTTGGCACTAAAATTTTTGCCCGGATATGGGCTAAGACATCATCTGATGTCGTATTGGGAGCAAATCTGGAAACAAATATTTGCCTTTTAGGTGGAATTGCAACTAGCGAGCTCGCTGAGCCACTCGCACCCACGGCCGCAGATATTTGCTCTGGGGCCGCGGAGACGGATGCCGCTTTACGTGCTCCTCTAGTTACAACTTTATTCGGAATATCCCTTGAAGAGGGTATTCGTTCGGACACATCGGAGACTACACTTGATATCACATCAGTATGCGAGACACTATTAACAGGGGATATATCAATAGTTCCCGTAACTGGGGCCATCACTGGTCTCCTAAACGAAATCAGGCGCTGAGAGTTTGGTGATGAAGAGTCGTTACTTATAGTCGGAACAGATAGAAGTAGAGATGCCGGCGGATCAGGGAAGAAATCCCGAGGGATAGTCTTCTTCCGCTTTGGTGATTGATTTAAAAGTTTATAACTATTAAACTGAGTTTCCAAAGATAAAAACTCATCCCGAAGCTTCAGAAAACTAGCCGCCAGAGTTTTGACTCCTTCCCTAGTCCGCCCCATAAACACACGCATATCCATTTCCACGTCCCGATATGCTTCACAACTCCATTTTAGGCCCCCTCCGTTTCCAATGCTGTCTTTTACCCTGGCCGTGTAACCAGCACACTTAACGTGCATAATATTGTCACACAGCTAGCATAAAAGATAGTCATCTTGGAGCTTTTGAGGGTGGGGACATTTTTTGGACGAGCAGACAACCATTATTGAAAATAAAAATTTATTTAAAAGCAAAAAAAATAAAAATTTAAAAGAGTATTTTAAATTCTATAAACGAAGGTGTATACTAACCCAATTGTTACACAAGGGTTAATGTCTAACTATGCACCACAAAAGAGGAGACAAAAACACAACAACAAAGACGGTATACAAGCGCGAGAATAAACGGTCGCGATCGCGAGTAATAAAAACACAAGACAACAAGCACAAAACGAAACAACAACACAACTGTGTACGAAGAGCGCGAGTGCAAGCGAGAGAATTACCGCAAAACAAAAAATCAAAGTATGTATATGCAGAACACAAAAACAAAACTGTAAGTTTTGTTATTGAATGAAGCACAAATTGAAATATAACTTTGATTAAGTGTTTTAGAATAAATTTAAAACGATCGCGAGACAGTTTAAATTTAAGCAAAAAATTTTTTTTAATCTTTAAGCGGAACTAACAGCCGGGGATACAGAGAATCAAATTAAAAACGCAAAAAAAACACGTCCGACTTCGTTGAAGTGAAGAAAATTTTTTTTTTTTTTTTTTTTTTTTTTTGTTCATTTTATCAAACTAATAAAACTGATATACTTTTTCTAATGTCTTTGAGATATAACACACCCTTTCTTAAATCATATGTTTTGCTTAAGTTTTCGGGAAGTTCTTCAGACTTTAATTTGGCTACGATTTCTACTATCTCAAGATCTAATCGCTGTTCAGCAAGGAGCCAATTGCTAGAAATTTCAACCAAATTTACACGTTTTTCATTTGCTTGTTCTACGACTAAGCTCGGTTCCGAAGGCAACGGATTCCTGGACAGAAAATCAACATGAGACATATGTTTTCCTGGTCTATATTGAATATCGAAATTAAACGATTGCAAATACGCCCACCAGCGGTGAACCCTAGGAGTTAGATCCATTTTTGTGCGAGGCGCTTTTAAAGAGTTGCAATCAGTATAGACCAAGCAGATAATGACGAAAATGGTTTATAGATTTGACAACTGCCAAAGTTTCTAGTTCGTAAGAGTGGTACCTAGACTCAGCAGGGGAAGTTGTTTTACTATAGTACTCCACTACGTGGGGTCTGTTGTTGATCCTGTGCAAGAGCCATAACCACAGAAACTCGCGTCTGTATGCAACTCTATCGGATACTGTGGGTCGAAAATGACTAAAACTGGTTTAGTTTCAGGATGGACAATATTTTTTTCCAACCTCCTTCAACTGAGGATTCCATGTTACATCACCCTTTCCCGAAGTCAGACTATATAAAGGTTCGATAATTTGGGAAAAATCACGTACAAACTTGCGAAAGTATGAAGCTAGACCAATAAACTGTTTTACACTAGTAACACTTTTAGGTGGAGGCAAAGCGCTCAATGCAATAATTTTGCGCGAGTTTGGTCGAACTTCTCCTGCTCGCACTTCAGTTCAGTTGTTTTCATAAAGCTACATTTGCTTATGTTAAAAGTAAAACCGACTTTCGTTAGGATCCCTAAAACTATATTTAGTCTTTCGAAGGCCAACTCCTTAGTTGGTGCCACCACCATTATGTCATCCATATAGACGATTACATAAGAATGTGCAAGTTCACCTAGCGCCATCATAACCGCACGCTGGAAAACGGATGACGCATTTTTAAGCCCAAATGGCATTGTCGGAAATTCGTATTGGCCGTCAGGAGTTACAAAAGCGGGGTATTCCACGGATTCAGGATGGATCGGAATTTTGTGGAAACTGCTAGCCATATCTAAACATGTAAAATAATTGGCCCCTCTTAGTCTAGCAATTTGGTCACTAATAAGCGGCAACGAAAATTTGTCGGCGACTGTGTTCAAGTTCAATGCCCAATAATATACACAAAGACGGTCTGATCTATTATTCTTTTTTACCAGCAATATAGGGCTCGCAAAAGGAGAGCAACTCGGACGAACAATATTACACTTTATTAATTCACTCACTTTTACTCGGACTATCTCCCTCTCATCCGGACTAAGTCTATAAGGCTGCCGTTGCACTGTTTTGCTATGGTCAACCAAACGAATTTTCATTTCCCCTGTAGTAACTCGTGTACATGGTATACCCTTTACAAACGCGACTGAATAATTGTTTAGCAATTTAATTAAATCATCCTTCTCTTTGCCATACAATTCGGTATCAATGTCGGTCAAGGTGACCATTTTTTCAGACGGAGTACAAATATTCACAGATTTTGACTTAACAATTTCAAACTTTGTGGCTGTCATGACAATATTAAAACATTGGTTTAGGATTTCTCTTCCAACAACAAAATCATTTTTTAAATATTGATCCTGGACAATATGAAAAAGAATTTCTAACATGTTTCCATCTATTGATACATTGCTTAAAATCTGCAAAGTACCATAAATACCGGCATCTCCGATACCCTTGAGCACGACTACATTGTGTATACGTTTGCTAATCTTATCTCTAACTAGGGAACATTCTGCCTCTGATCTCACCTCGCTGTGTCATACATCCTTTTGGCTCGGACACAGAGCACTGGTTTACCGTCTTCGGATATATGAGTGTCATCTTTGCTGCTGCCTCTTTATTTGTACATTGATTTGGAAAATGTCCTGGCTGGCCGCACTGGAAACAGGTAACATTAGGCGTCTCCCGCGATGGTTTTTTGTCTTTACCTTGTCGCATCTTCGTTCTGCATTCCGCAATTTTGTGTCCAGGTTTTCCACAAAAGTGGCACACTGCAGAAAGGATTTTTCTTCGTTTAAAATCAGGTCCAAAGTTGTCGTCTCGTCCGGTGCTTCGTTTTTTTTCAAACGTAAACGCCTTTAATTCCGGCTGTAGTTTTTTTCTCGTTTGTATATTTGATGTAAATACAATTCGTTGCAAACGACTATCAACATTGGCCATGTGAGCAATTACAGTTATAACAACTATTTCCTCAAGGCTCATATTTTTCCACTTCGGCGTCAATGACGTCATCAACCGACTCGCATAAACTGCCTGGCACTCACCTTCGGCTGTTGAGAAGATTTAAAAACATGGCTGCTGCAGTTCGTATCGTTAGAGAAACAATTTCTTGAACTCGTCCCAATTGATGCCGGGATATGAGATTTGGGTTAACCATTGTGAAGCACTGCCCTCCATGGAGTTGCTTAGGGCCATAATTAGGGAACTTCCATCCAAAGGCTGCTCTGTCAGTGTGATACCATTTCGAAGCATCCACTCCGGCTGCTTCTGGGTTGAATTTCGGCAACACAACGTTACGGACTTGCTGTGGCTGAGTTGCTGACGACCGGATGGTTTGTAGCATTTCACACAAGTTGCGGTTTTGCAACTCAAGAATTAAAAGCCACTGCTCCTCCGAAAATGTAGGAGGTGGTGCCAATCCCACTTCTGATGTCAGGTTCGCTTCGACATTGTTGTTTTTCATTACTTGCCGTTTAATAACGAGTTCCCTTAGCGTTAGCTTCCAGAATTTTTATGATTGATTTCTCGAGATTTGCTGCCCTTTTTATACCCAATTTCAGACTAGACGTGTCTGAAGGCATATGCAGCCATCTCACTCTCACTAAGCTATACTAGGGACGACGTTCAGCAATAACTATTTCGGTCTCACTCATTTAACCATTCGAACCCTCAACTAGACAGTTTGACTTACACCTATAGACGTGCCTTTTTGCACAGTCATTCTAAACAACGACAATACTATAGAATATTACTAATACTTTCATAACCATTTGACATATCCTCCGAACCTTCCAACTAAATGTCTACAGAAATACTTGGCAACCCCGTAGAGACCCACTAAACCAGTTAACCGACGACACTACGAGAACGGAATCATTAGCTTCAGTTTCTCAACGACACGACAAATATATAAAATGACTAGGAAAAAATACTTTGAAATAACTGTTTTTTCTGTGAACCCGATTTCGTGATTACTTTATAATATGTAATAGGAAAAATTTTAAAATAAAGTGAAAGCTTAAAAAATGTTTTCTGTATCTTGAAATAGAGCTCCTATCATAAATTTGATATTATCCGATTTTATGAACCTAAGCGAGGCATTCATCATGGTCTTGAGCTGTTGCAGTTTTATCCAAGTGGGTACTTGTTAAAGTTATCATGTCTATCACAGAATAAAGTGGGATCCTTTTGTAGGATTAGACAACACACATTTTGTTGTATATTACTTTCAGTTTGGCATTGATGGAAAGGTTAGTGAACATAGTATACAGTACGTGGTAAATATATTTCTGTAGATAAATATAACATTTTTTATTGCCTTATAAAAATGTGACAAAGTATCCAAGATTTCGGTGAAATTTTCTAATAAAATATTTTTGGGTGTTATTAAATATGCGTTATACAATTCATATTTTTTATGTGTAAGCACTCTGTTCCTTCCAGAACACGTCTACTGCGAATGTGTTTAAGCACACACACATACAACTAATTGAGATTCGTATACAAACGCATGCGTGTCTTAGTGGCAACGCATCGATTGCAAAATGAATCTGAGACCATGGAAAACATAAGTCAGTACAAAGTAAAAATGCGATCAAAGACCACCAAAGTCACCGGTAATGAAAATTCGATCAAAGACAATTAAAAGCATAGACAGTGAATTCTAATAAACACCATAAACCAAACCTCCAACAAAGTGTGTGGAGGGTGTAGGTGAGTCCAACATGAGACCGGCAGGGCCGCTCACTCTGACTACCCGCCCATGGGACGTAGTGTGGTATTAGGTTCAGAAGCATACAAATGTACATTGATAATACCAAAAAAAAATAAATATTATAAATTTAAAATACTAATTCTAAACTGTTCGATTAATAGTGCCTACACACCTCTCCTTCATTTTCCCGAATATACTAATACGTTGTCATGTATAATAGTATACATATGTATTCCAAATAACTAAATATATGAACATATAAACCTATAACTATATACATATAAAATGAATAATTGATCAGCGTAAAAATACAAAGCTAATTAGCAATCAAATTATATAAGTATATAATACATTAAGTAATGTGTACAAAATTCAAACATAGCGCCACACAAGTCCTCTATGTATATTGGGCGAGCTCCCAATTGGATTCCCTCGGCCTCTCAACCTCTCCGTTAAACGCCACGGACACCCACATGCGTACTCCCTCTCACTTGAAGAGGCCGAATGCATAATTGCATCCCCTCGCCACCACCTCATATCCATACGCATGAACCGAATATCGGTTTTCTGAGCGTCGATAGCTTACGCACTTGTGTTTGGTCCCTCTTAACATACAAATGACTCACTCTCAGTGACGTCACGCGAGCCAACATCCACCTGCTCTCATCTGTTTTGAGTTACTTCATTCGCATATGTTCGGATTTTGCGGTTAGCTTTACTTCTCGAACATATGGAATTATGTTTGGCTGTGCCAGCCACCTTTACATGTATTGGTGTGGAATGTTGTGGAATGCTTCTAATCACGCGTCTTCAGTGTGGATTTTGCTTTTAGGTTCGATCGCATTTTTCTTTTGTTTGTATCTTCGATCGAACCTAGATGTTCGTTTGCATGTTCGATTTAAACATGCAAAACCCGGATCACCCGTCTCAAAGCCCGCACTTCTCTGGTATTTGAATTAAGTTGGCTTCAACTTATTTATGTTCCCAACACTCATTTGACATATTTATTAATATTTATTAATTATAATTAATTCTTTGCTATCACTGTGATTTATATATATGTTAACATTATACTTCAAAACTTTTTGTTTGTTTAGAGATATAGACGCAAAGTCAAAGCATTAAACTTATTCTTTAGAATAACAACAATAATCTTACAGCAGTGTTGTCTTTTGTTAATCTTTGATTTTGTATCTGTACTACTTCCCGCTTTAAAATCACTCTCGCGCTCTAGTGCTGTTGGTTCTCCCGCTTTTTTTTTCATTTGTTTTGTTCCCGCTCGTATCTATCTTTGTCTCGGCTGCTTGAGTCCATTTGGTTGTGGAAGAATCCGGTTTAAGTACACAATAATGTGAAATAAAACTTTCGTCACTTCCGTCATGTGTCCAAGTTCTTCATAAATTATCATATTTTTTTCGATTTTGTTTCTGGGCTTTTCCTGTTTTCATTGAAAAGAATCTTTTAATTGCTACATCACGAAACATCCTCAGGTACGAAGACTCTTCAGAAAGTATAGCTTTCACAACAAACAGGAATTTATTTCTCCATTCAAAAGCTTGTGTATAAACAAAGTACCCAGCATTACTCTACGGTTAAGTAACGACGAAAGATTAATAAGAAGAAGTCTATCAGAATACGAGGGTAGGTTGACATTTCTGTCCCAGTTTAAGCCACGAAGCGCAAAAATCAGAAATTGCTTCTGGGCAGATTCTATTTTTATTTGGTGTGATTCATATTGAGGAGACCAAACGCAAGATCCTTACTCTAGAAAAGGACGGACCAGTGAAATAAAAAGGGTTTTAGTTGTGTAAGGATCATCGAATTCTTTCGACCATCGCTTGACAAAACCAAGAACACTCATGGCTTTACTGACTGTAATAAAAATGTGACGAGTGAAACTTAATTTGTGGTCCATGGTCCACCCAAATCATTCATCTCGTTTAGACGTTTTAAAGGAATAATCCTAATAATAAATTAAGATAATACGTAACTGATTGAAAGGTGGTTCTATGAAATGACATGACATTGCACTTTGAAACGTTGAGGTTTAACAAGATAGTTTCACACCAAGTCTGCAAGTTGTTCAGATCTGCTTGAAGCAGAAGGGGAGAGTCTGAATCTGTAAAACGAACACAACATCGTTTAACATCGTCAGCGTACATAAGCACACGAGAATGAGTTACTACTGAAGATAGGTCATTTATAAAAAGGGTAAAAAGCAACGGTCCTAGATAGATATCTTGTGGCACACCCGAAGTTACTTTGATGGTTTTTAAAAGAGAGGTTTTAAATAGGACTTTTTGAGTACGGTCAGTCAGAAATGCAACACAGCAAAAGGTTTGGAAGCCCAAGTTTGTTTAGTTTGTAGAAAAGTAGTGAATGGTTTACAGAATCAAAGGCTTTACTGAAGTCGATATAAAGAACATCAGTTTGTAGTGCATTCCTGAATCCATCGATCGCTAAAGAAGTAAACTCTAATAGGTTAGTGGTAGTAGATCTACGTTTTATGAACACATTTTGGGTAGACGAAAAAATAGACTACAGAAATGTTGCAATTGGAAAGTTATAATTTTCTCAAAAACCTTCGGAATAGCGGACAATTTGGAAATACTTATATAATTAGTGGCGTCTGATTTAGAGGAATAATAAAAGAATCCTTCCAAACAGTTGGGAAGGTGGAAGTTTCAACTGACAATGTAAATAAATTAAGAATTTGAGTAATTAAATTCTCAGCACAAAACCTGAGTAAGCAACCACATATACCATCAGATCCTGGTGAGTATACGGGCTTAAATGTAGTAAACACACTGTGAAGCGAGCTTTCATCGAACCCAGGATTAAAGATGCAATTAGTCCCATTCAACTGATAGGGATATGAAGAGTTGGCTCGATGCTCCTTGGAGGAATAGGTTATATTGAAAAAATCAAACATATAGGCAATGGCCTGCTCATCAGTTGCTTTTTTGTCTTCGGCTTTATTGCTCTAGGATGTCTAAGCATAGGGGAAGGCTATCTTTCTTCCCGTATAAGCTCCGGAGTCCCTCTTAGGACTCGAATAAAATCGAAGAAGCTCTTATTAATTTTGTCTTTTTTGCGAGGAAATGGCGATATGACATTGCGTTGCTCAACTTGCGTTTTGGGCACCACACAAGGAAATGCGTGCCACTCATCTCGGTTTGCGAAATTGACTAAGCCCGGGTAATCCTGGCGGAATTCATACCATTCTTGGAGCAGTGATGGCTGAAGAGGATAGGACCTGCGTCTTCTAAATTGACACCTTTGCTGTAGGGACTGGAAGCATTAAAGACGACGTCGATTTTGGTCGTTTTACTATTGCATGGGGAACACGAATCATATCTCTTAAATCTATCTTCCACCTCCCAATATTTGGAAAGCATTTAATCCAAATTCTTATTGTTGGGCAATTCTACCATGTGTCCGCAGATAACATAGCCGAAGATAGTTCCTAGGCCGACAAGGGATGCGCAGTTCTCTTTTTTAACTCGCTCTCCCAAAATATCGTAACAAATATGATTTTTTTTCTTTGTATACTCCAGACAGCAATATCAAATTCAAATATTCAAAAATAACGGAATTTTATATAGAATATAATATAGAAAAGACAATAGTTTTTTTTTATAATATGGTCTATATATTTCTTTTTAGTAGATAAAATTATGTGACCGTAATCACCTCTTAGTGTTATAAATCTAATAAGATAATTTAAAAATTTCTAAAAATTAAGAAAATTTGCATGTATTCAATTTTTTCTTAAATTCCTTCTAGTCAGATTTATTGCTAAAAAAAAAATAATAACAATTAGTAAACAGGATTACACAATCCTATTGCCTTTTAGTTAAATCAAATCTGTTATTTAGAAGCAAATTTTTTTAAAATTGCGAAAATTAAGAAACTAGTGCAGAAGGTCCAAAACAGAGAACGGGATTTTCATCACGAGAAGCTAGAAAATGCCATTCCTAATATAAGCCATTCCGTTGTGGTGAAAGTCCAAAAAAGGCATGGTGTCGTATTCAGGAATAGTGCAAACGTCTCCCGCGATTAATAACAGGTAAATATTTTGTAAACACATATGTATTTTCGATTTTCCGAGAAATGTGCTAATAAGTATCCGCTGACCATTTCCATTGACCATTGATTCATTTCATCAGTATGGTGACCAAAGCACACCACAAAAATAGTTCAGGAATGGTAATATAAATAAGAGTTTTGGCTAATAAAATAATACACAATTCGGGTTTGTGGATTAATTTAGTAACGTGTAATCACCTGTACACAATAAATGAAATTAAGTTATATTTCCTTTCTAGCAACACAGTGAAGAGAAAGGAATTTTAATTGTGTAGGGATCGTAGATCCTTCGGCCAATGTTCGACAAAACCAAAATCACTCATGAGGTAATAAATAATTAAAAAGACTTCTATAAAGACGTGATTTTGCATTTTGAACCGTTTAGGTTTGGCAAGCTAATTAAAATAAAGATTTGCCCACTTAAAAATTTGATTTTATCAGACTAAAGTAAAGTTTAATCAGCATACAAAAATTCTTGAGAATAAGTTGTAGCTGAAGAAGGGTCATTAATTGGATGGTCCTTGATTAAAAAAGTAGCTATTGAGTACGGTCAGTTAGATAGTGGAGGATCCAACCAAGCAAGAAAGTTGGAAGTTCCTTTAATTTATATAAAAGCAGTAACTGATAAACAGAAACGAAGGTTTTACTAAAATCTGTATAAATGATATCAGTTTGCATTTTTAAAACTGTCCATTGACAAAAAAATGAACTGTAAATGCTTATAGGCTGTAAACGAACGCGTTATGAACTTAATACCTTTCTTGGAAAGAAATAATAAAAGATAAAAACTATACTTTTGTCAATCACAGGACAAAAAATACAATAAGGCCTTTTAACAGAAAGGACTACGTAGATTGGCATAATATTTATAAAATGAATAAAGGAAAAAACAGGAGCCTATTAGTTATATTGAAAAAATAAGCAACCATATTGTCAATGGCCTGATCAATATCCGTTTTGCAGTTTCAAAGGATAAGTAAAAAGGGGTTTCAGATGTCGTCTGGTATTGCAAAAATTATAAAATTGCTTAGGAAACAGTAAAAATTGGAGCATACCAGGGAACGTAATACTTGTAGCTTTGTATATTGAGCATCGAAAGTTCTTATCAAGCGTATAAAAAGAATAATTCGATGATAAACTTGTTCCTTTCTTGAATATTTGAATATGACATTTATTAATTTAAATAACTTACTGAAAAACCATGCGATTTAGTAAACAACAGAACCAACGGTTATTTGTTGTAGAAAAAAACAAAAATTGCTGACGAGTAATATCTGGCTTAAGCACCATCTGAATAAAAGCCATTATTAAAAAATCCAAAACTACGCTTAAGAGGGTGAGAAGTTCAAAATGGTTAGATTTCTGTCCTCGTATGTTTTGGGTGGACAGAATAAAAGACGGAGAAATTTTTTTCACCCACAAAAAAAAAGTAATTATAAGGAATTAAAAGGCAGTCGAATAGGGTGCTATTTGGTTGTAGCAATACACTCTTCCTCTTGTGTAAGAGATTTGGCGGCAAACTTATTGTTAAAAATGAAGCAAGCAAGTCGCCAAGTAGAGTAACTGTATTAAATTAAACTCCTTCGAATTCGCCATTAATTCAAACTAAAATTCTCCTCACAAGCGGCAGCAACGAACGCATGCTATCTCGCTCACACTTACTACGCAATGTCGCACTGGGCATTTCAGTACAAATTTTACATAGATATATCTCCGATATTTCTTGTCCGATTTTAACGAAATTTGGTCAGCTGATACCTTTTGGCCATATTATTAGGTGTGCCAAATAAAAATATGGTACCTTTAATTTTACTCTAGTTATTCGTTTTTTCTAAATTGGGGGGGGCGGAAGTGGGCGTGGCAAAAATTTGAAACAAACTTGATCTGCGTAGATATTACACGAATGCTGACACCAAAATTTGGTTGCTCTAGCTCTTGTAGTCTCTGAGATCCACGTGTTCATACGGACGGACGGACAGACGGACGGACAGACGGAGATGTCTCAATCGACTCGGCTATTGATACTGAGAATATATATACTTTATGGGGTCGGAAATGCTTCCTTCTGCCTTTTACATACATTTAGAGACTTTAATACACCCTTTTACCCTATGGGTACAGGGTATAACAAACCAACTGAAAAAAAATGTATATTTCTATACCACTAAGTTAAGAGCTTCAATTTATACATCGAAATAGCCTGTAACATTTTCAGGTTAATTTATGAAAGAAAGAAATGTTTTTTGCTGAAGGAACTATGAGAGGCCTGAAAAGCTGGCCACTACAACGAAAAATTAAGTAACGTTTAATGACTGTAAAGTTGAATTGCCAATAATACTTGTAAAGTTTTTAGGGGAACTAACCAACAAAACTTACCATACTTAAGCCTTATAATAGGGGAAAAATATAAAAGAAATAAAATGCAAAAGATTACGACAAATGGAGATTGATTGATATAAGGTTATATCGAAGGTTTTATAAAAGTTGGTTTGGATTCGTATGCATCGTTACATGGATATATATATACATATATATAGAGTTAACTTATAAATTATGATAGTGATATTATAATTGTCAATAATTTTTATACCCTGTACCCATAGGGCAAAAGGGTATATTAAAGTCGCTAAAATGTATGTAACAGGCAGAAGGAAGCATTTCCGACCCCATAAAGTATATATATTCTTGATCAGCATCAACAGCCGAGTCGATTGAGACATGTCCGTCTGTCCGTCCGTCCGTCCGTATGAACACGTGGATCTCAGAGACTACACGAGCTAGAGCAACCAAATTTGGTGTCAGCATTTGTGTATTGTCTACGCAGATCAAGTTTGTTTTAAATTTCTGCCACGCCCACTTCCGCCCCGCAATTTAGGAAAAACGAATAACTAGAGTTATATTAAAGGTGCCGTATTTTTATTTGGCATACCCAATAGTATGGCCAAAAGGTATCAGCTGACCAAATTTTGTTAAAATCGGACAAGAAATATCGGAGATATATCTTTGTACAATTTGTACTGAAATGCCCAGTGCGACATTGCGTAGTAAGTGTGAGCGAGATAGCATGCGTACGTTGCTGCCGCTTTTGAGGAGAATTTTAGTTTAAACTGATGGCAAATTTTATGGAGTATGATTTAATACAGTGACTCTACTTGGTACAGGGTATACTCAAAGTCGGCAGGGACGACTTGCTTGCTTCATTGAAACTAACTTTGCACGTAACAATACCGTATTTAATTAGTAAAAATTTCCTTTTTTCTTTGCTGTTTGTATATCTAAAATTGATACATCAAGTAGAACAGTTATTTTTACTGTAATATATGGAAACGGTTATTAAATCCAGCTACAACCATGACGCTCAGCATGTCTTTCTTTTATTTGTATTTTCGCAACAAATATCGTCTCTTCAGGATACCACTGCCACCAGAACCCTTTCAACATTTGAATAGGTTTTTAAGTTTACCTTGAGTTGTAAAATGAATGACGTTTCTATCTTAATCTATTGATATATTTAACTACTAACTACAAGAATTCTAATATAAGATATCCTATTTCTAGCTCCTATTATATATTTTAACAAAAAAAAGTACAGTGGAATCGCTCTACCTAACTAATTTACTTTTCTGCGATGTGGTATTGTAAGTCTGGATTCCCAGGTCATGCTATAGATTTAAAAGCTTGGCAATCCACACTCGCTGTCTATAGCTATTAATTTAGGGGCATCGAAATAAAGTAAAACATCTCCATGTTTGTCACGTTGTAACGATCCGTTTTGGTCCTTACTTGCGGCACAGCCGGATTTCAGTTGATGGGGTACGACACAACGAATTTATATTGTGATGAGAGAGAGAATGAGAAAATACAGTTTTCTTTCTTTTAAATATACGATATAATTTTATTGGCAATTCTTTTGACGGATGTTGGTATAGCCAGAGAGTTTTTGCACCAGTTATTTGCTTTGTAGTTGAGATTAGTGTTGAACCCAAATTGTACCGCTGGTACTCATGATGACTCCTGGTCTTGTCTAGCTACACCTGTTGCCTGCTACGCTTTTTATATTTTGCTAGGACTACTCCTAGTCTTTTCCCACTGTGCCAGTTTTTTCCTCAACTGTACTAGGAATACTCCTAGTATTCCCTACCTGTGCCAGGAATACTACTAGTATTCCCTATCTGTGCTAGGAATACTTTTAGTATTCGCTAAATTGCTAGGAATAGCTCCTAGTCTTCAATATTCTGCTAAAAATAGCTCCTAGTCTTCGTTATAATGCTAGGAATAGCTTCTTTTTACTTGCCACCGAAACAAATCGCTCTCTAAATCTTCACTTGTATTCAGGATACGATGGATATCCTTCCCCTGATATATAGCACGCCTTCACTTTACTCCTCCACTTGTATGTTTCACTTTGTTAATTCTTCAGTTGTTGACTGATACCTCGCTGGATTACTTCTCTTTCTGATTGCCTCTGTGTCTCAGCCGTGTCTATTTATGGGCATCTTGACTTCTCGGGACGCGTGGTGTAATAAAATAGTACACTTGCCAGAACTTTCCCACGCTATTTTTGCTGCTCAAAACTTTTCATCGCTTTCTTTTATCTTTGGCCTTCTTGACCGATCGCGCAACGCAACTCTCCTGTTGCTATGCATGGTGAAATCACGCATACGCCTCTCTGCTACAATTAATGCTCACTATGTTTGACCTTTGCCTAATTTCGCGCCCTTTTTCCATATACTTAAATATAGTGTATTTATGATTAAATACCTCCCCCCTCGAATCTTTCGTACTTAAATAAACTAAATAACTATATACATATACTTATATACAAGTTTATATTCTGTTAAATACATGCATATACACAGAATTAATACCCAACATTAATGTACAATATTAGCTAATTCACATTAATAATACTGATGTCATGTGTGTTACCCTATAACTATATATATAAATTATAACGAATTATGTACTAATATATTATCCCCCGCTCGTCTATACGCATGGGCCGACTCTCTAAATCTTGTTGCGGTTCTATGCCCTCCCAACGTAACTTACTCTCAGTGACGTCACGCGAGCCAACCTGCACTTGCTCTCATCTGTGTTCTATTTGCATATTCGCATATGTTCGAACGAACCTAAATGTTCGTTTATATGTTTGACTCAAACATAGAAACGGGCGCTTCTACGATATTTGAATTGCTTTGAGCCAATGATTACTTGAATTATTAGCCGCTTTTATGACTTGAATTTATATATAAGCCGCCTTTGTGAGGTCTATATATCTAATTTATATATTCCTCGGGAGCCAAATCCTTCCCTTCTTTTGACTTTTTTTTATAAAAAAAAAATTTCCCCTTTCTTTCCTTGGCCTGATTCGCACCTTTTTTTTTTTTTTGGCCAGTAATCTTCTTTTCTTTAATGGCGATTCATTAGGCATCTTTTCTAGTTTTTTGACAGATCGTTAGCATCTTTTCCATTATTCCCATGCCCTATTTTGGCATGGGTGGCTCCGTCTGCATCTTTTACTTACACTACATTTACAATATTACTTACATCTACTTAACCTAACCTTCCAAAAACATCTCTTAACCTAAACTTTATATTTTTCCTATTCTTCCTATTCTACTACTTCAATTGTGTTTCCTAGCTTTACTATTCTACTTAACCTAAACTTCAAAATTTACTCTTAATCTACGCCCCCGAATTTTCGAACACCCTACATCTATTCTTGTTTCCCTTGTTCCGATACTGGGTCCGGCCCACCCACATTACTCACATTACTACCGCCATTGGCCATTCTTCGGGTTCTAGTTCCCGCCATCTCTGATGTGCCTGTGGCCGGCAGAATTCCTCGATAAAATTCTCATTCTCTGGGCTGGTTGCCCTCCGCATCCGGGTTGGTGGCCTTATCTGCTCCACTGGGCCCTCGTCTTCTTCTTCCGTGTCGATTAAGTCCACGTATGCCACCGGCTCGTGAACTGCCGCCGGCACCTCTGCTGCTCTTTGCACTGGCTCCTCCTTCGCCCTCGCCATCTCCCGCGGCCCGCCTAAAAATATCCATCCAATGGAGTTGATCCTCCACATCCGAAAACAGGAACGCCAGGTCATTAAGCCCAATTCCCGCAACCTCGCTCATTTCTGATTCCACTCTCTTTCCGCTTCCGATGCCCTCCCACTCCTCCAAAAATTCCTCCACTGCATCCTCCATTTCCTCTCCCACGTCCTCTTCCTCTCCCTCATCCATTTGCATACTCTTTCTATTTTGCTCTCCTACAGTTTGAGAAGCATTCGTATTTGTATTTCATTTTGTTCGTCTATCGCCAACCCGCAAAAACTTAAAATTTCTTTTTTAATAACGATTTAAATTGCCATTACAGCTTGACATGTACTGTTAACAGCAAAAAAAATTTCAATTATTTCTCAAATATTTCCACACGAGAAATTTTCTTTATACATTGCATAATTATTTTTGCATGTTGCCCAACATCTAACAAGCAATATTGATCGGTGCCTAAAATGAAATTCTTATATTAATTTTTGTATGCCGACCAACAACGACATTGAAATCATCACTCTATGAGGTTTGCTTCCTGCATGATGCTGGTTCGTGTTTCTACCGTTCCTTTCCATCTGAAGATCTCCCAGTTGTCCGGCCGGTCTAACTGTTTAAACTTCATTTGGCCGCTTTCCGGTAGTCAGACTCGCCTCGCATCTTTACTGCTCGTTTGGATCATCTGTTGGATCTTGCTTTGGTTGCACTTTTAGCTCACTGATTTGTGCCAACCTTGCCTTTTTGGTTGCCATATGCTGCAGTTTGCATATAACTGGTGATGCAGAATTTACTGCCAACATTATTTCTGGCCATTGCTCATCCCATCGTCGTTAATCATGGTCTTGACAGTTCTATTTGCTCGTTTATTTGGATTCTCTTGTGACGTATTTGGTGCTGTTAGTTGGTGTGTACTTCCCCACTCTTGCAGCATTTTCTTAAATAATTTTCTGACGAATTGGACTCCGTTATCTGTTATTACCACTTTTGGGACCCTAAATCTAGACAGCACTCTTTCTCTGAATACTTTTACTAGTTTTTCTGCCGATGCCTTTCTCATTGGTACCAGCTTCGTCCATTTTGAAATAGTTATCCACTATAACGAGTAATTCCGAATTTCCATGCTTAGATCTTGACAATGGCCCATTTTTGTCAGCATTATCCCTGCTGCCTGCTGCTGAATTGGTTTATAACTGTTGAATGTGTATGGATTTCATCATGTTGAATGTGTTGAATGTTGTTGAATGTATGTGGATTTCATCATGTTGAGTTTGTTGTGATTTTGTTGAATGTATATGAATCTCATCATGTTGAATGTGTTGAATGTATGTGAATTCCACCACATGATTAAATGTTTAGCAGCAATGTGGTGTATCATGCAACTTCATAAAGCGACTTGCAACATTGTGAAATTGTTGTACTCCGAAGCAAAAGCAATGTCGAACACATGCAAAGAAAGGTTGCTAACGGTGCCAGTTTTCACTGCAACTAAAAATGTTTTCAAAGGTGTCATTTTAATTGAATGTCACTCAATAGAATTAATTGCGAAAAAGCTTAGCGACACAACTGTCCGTCCGAAAACAATTATTGTCCCTTAAGTTGAAAAGTGATACAGATTTAATAAATCATTTTAAATCGTTTGACGACTTGATATGCGAGTTAATATCAGCAGGAGCTAAGGTTGAGGAGGTGGACAAAATAAGTCATTTATTGATGACATTGACACCTTGTTATGATGGAGTAGTAACTGCCATTGAAACGTTGTCCGACGATAATATAACCTTGACTTTTGTAAAATACCGTCTGCTTGATCATGAAATTAAAATTAAAAATGCCAGCAAAGACACCAGCGCGAAAGTTTTAAATGTTATAAGTGGAAATCAGTCCTTTAAGAATAAGACGAATAAATATTTAAATAAAATGAACAATAAATTTCGTCATAATAATAAAGCAAAATCAAAGTTAATAAAATGTTGTTACTGTGGCAAGAATGGCCATTTAAAGAAAGACTGTTTTAAGTTTAAAAGGTTTCTGTTAAATAATAAAAATAGTGATGCAGAGAAGCAGGCCCAAACCGCAGCAGTTGTTCGTCACCAAGGTTTTGCATTTATGATGCAGCGAATGATAAGCTTTCCTGGAGCAGAAGAATGTGTGCCATTTATACTGGATTCAGGAGCATTATATAAATGACAAGAATGTGTTTACTGAATACATCGAACTAGAATCTCCAATTGGAATTGCAGTGGCAAAGAATGGTGCATTTGTGTATGCCACAGCGAAGGGCATTGTGAAGTTTTGTAGCAACTGCCAGGCAATGGTCACATTGGAGGATGTTCTGTTTTGCAGAGAAATTCCGCACAACCTTTTATCTGTTAAGAGAATGCAAGACTCTGGAGTAACTATTGAGTTTTATCCAGGAGGTGTAAGAGCTACAAAAGATGGTATAGTCATTCTTAATGAAACATGTGAGTACAATGTTCCAATTATAAAATTTTACTCATTGCATAATGCGTTTGCATTAAACAAAGTTAATAAGAGTAATGAAGAATATCGTTTGTGGCATAAAAGGTTGGGCCACATAAGTAAAGGCAAGTTTTTAGAAATCAAGAGGCATAACATGTTCAACGATACTCAACTTTTAAGGAATGTAGAAATAGACGATAAAATATGTGAGGCATGTGTCAAGGGAAAACAGTGCAGACTTCCATTTGAAAAATCCAAAAATAAGGAATACATCAAAAGACCTTTGTTTGTTGTACATTGTGATGTTTGTGGGCCAATAACACCGTCTACAGTGGATGGTAAAAATTATTATGTGGTCTTTATTGACCAATACACGCACTATTGTGTTACGTATTTGCTGAGGTACAAAATCAGATTTCTATCTTTAAGGGCTTTATTGTAAAAAGTGAATGTCACTTTAGCTTGAGAGCTGTCAACTTATATATAGATAACGGTAGGGAGTATTTGTCAAATGAAATGAAACAATTTTGTGTAGACAAAAAAAATAAGTTATCATTTAACAGTGCCGCATACCCCTCAGCAGAATGGCGTTGCCGAACGCATGATAAGAACATTAGCTGAGAAGGCACGATCTATGCTACAAGGATCAGACTTAAAAAAGAATTTTTGGGGTGAAGCAATTTTAACAGCAACTTATTTGGTGAATCGAATTCCTAGTAGAGCACTAGAAAGTAATAAAACTCCTTATGAAATTTGGCATAGTCGCAAACCCAGTTTAAGACATTTGAAGGTATTTGGTTCAGTTGTATATGTGCATCAGAAACTGAGGAAAAGGAAATTTGACGGAAAATCATCTAAAGCAGTGTTGATTGGGTATGAACCTAATGGTTATCGACTATGGGACTTGCAAGCGAAAAAGTTTTTAGTTGCAAGAGATATAATAGTTGATGAGACAAATTTGAATCATGACCAGTTTGACATTCTGAAAAAAAGTCAGGAATGTGTTAATATTGACCAGTCTGACATTCTTAAGGAATGTGAGAATATTGACCAGTCTAATGCTTCAAGTATGGCTGAGTCTGGGGTCCTGAAAGAGAGTAAGGCCCAGGGTCAATGTGGTGTTCTAAATGATAGTAAGTCACCAGGTGCATGTGAGCTCCATAATAAAAATAAGGCCCAGGGTAAATGCAGTGTCCTTAATGAGAGTAAGGATGGTGAAGATTCAAGTACTTCCAAAAAGAATTCGGAAGTGTATATCCTGAACGAGAGTTTTATCCGGAACGAGAGTACGGATAAACTTGCTGATAATCATGTTGGTAATAACACTGGTAAAATCCAGACCGATATCAGACAAAGTGAAAGGCTAAAGAATAAACCTTTCAGGTCATATAGATTCCTTAACAAATGTCTGATGAGTGCACAGAACATTAACAATAATATTCCTATAATGTATGATGAAATTAAAGATAGAGATAATAAGGTAAAGTGGGAACTAGCTTTAAAAGAAGAATTAGATTCGCATAATGAAAACAATACATGGGACATAGTAGACAAACCTGAGAATAAGAATTTAGTCGACAGTAAGTGGGTATTCTCAATCAAGCATGATGAGTTCGGAAATCCAACCAAATATAAAGCGAGACTAGTAGCTCGTGGTTTTACGCAAGAGTATATTCTAGATTATGAGGAAACTTTTGCCCCTGTCGCACGGATTTTAAGTTGAAGGCTCATTTTAGCTCTTTCAAACCAATTTAATTTACAAGTTCACCAGATGGATGTGAAAACAGCCTTTTTGAATGGTGAATTAAAGGAGGAAATTTTTATGTATGTTCCTCAAGGTCTATCATATGGAGATGATAAAGTATGTAAATTAAATAAAGCTCTGCATGGGTTGAAACAGGCAGCTAGATGTTGGTTTGAGGTTTTTGAAGGAGCACTGAAAGAAATTGGTTTTATAAGCTCAGAAGTTGATCGTTGCATTTATATTTATGACAATGGAAATATTTCGAAAAATATTTATGTACTACTTTATGTAGATGATGTTGTCATAGCATTAGAAAATATTGAAACTATGTCCAAATTTAAGTCATACTTAATGAGAAAATTTAATATGATAGACTTAATGGATATAAAATTCTTTATTGGGATTAAAATTGATAGAAGTGCAAGCAGTTTAAGCCTAAGTCAGTCTGCTTACGTATAGAACGTATTAAAGAAATTTTATATGCATGAGTGCAAGCCAGTTACTTGATTATGAAGCACTGAATTCAGAGGAGGAATATGAAAGTCCTTGTCGAAGTTTATTAGGTTGCCTAATGTACATCATGTTATGTACGCGCCCTGATTTGTGCATATCAATGGGCATTTTGAGCAGATATACCAACAGAAATAACAAAGAACTATGGCAATGCCTTAAACGAGTTCTAAGGTATCTTAAGGGTACCATTGATTTAAAGTTAACTTATGTTAAAAGATCCAGTTTTGAAAATATTATTGTTGGTTATGCTGACTCAGATTGGGCAGGGACCGAAATTGTTAGAAGTACTACAGGATATGTATTTAATATATTTGACTCAAATTTGATTTGCTGGAATAGTAAGAAACAAAACTCTGTAGCAGTTTCATCTACCGAAGCTGAGTACATGGCTCTGTTCGAAGCAGTTAGAGAAGCTTTATGGCTTATATGATTGTTGAAGGGAATAAAATTTGAAATAAATAATGCAATTAAAATTTATGAAGACAACCAAGGTTGTATTAGTATAGCCAATAACCCAACATGCCACAAACGCTCAAAACATAATGACATAAAGTATCACTTCTTACGTGAACAAATTGCTAATAAAATAATTGTTGTTGAGTATATTCCCACAGAGAATCAACTTGCAGATTTAATGACTAAACCTTTAATACCAGCTAGATTCTTGAGCCTGCGAAATAAAATCGGTCTTACTGGAGAAGATGACCAGCTTTAATTTTGTTGTTGCTGATGATGACTGAAGGCGTTATTATATAACTTTTATCATATTTGTATACTTTATAATCATTTCATTATTGTACTAATTGAAATTGTATAACGTATTTTTTTTTTTTTTTTGAATGGTCTGATTGGGTTTTGTCTGGGTTTCCCCAATCCAAAGCAACAAATGTTGGACCATATTGTAATCACTCCCCAAAAGAAGAAAAGAAAGAAAGAAAGCACAGCACATCATGTCAGATTATACGATAAATGATTATGTTAATGAAATACTATAATTTTGTCCAAGTTTTTTTTTGTTAATTTTTGTGTTCGTATTTCTTTTGAGGAGGTGTGTTGAATGTGTATGGATTTCATTATGTTGAATGTGTTGAATGTTGTTGAATGTATGTGGATTTCATCATGTTGAGTTTGTTGTGATTTTGTTGAATGTAAATGAATCTCATCAAGTTGAATGTTGAACGTATGTGAATTCCACCACATGATTAAATGTTTAGCAGCAATGTTGTGTATCATGCAACTTGATAAAGCGACTTGCAACATGGTGAAATTGGTGTACTGCGAGGCAAAAGCAATGTCGAACACATGCAAAGAAAGGTTGCTAGCGGTGCCAGTTTTCACTGCAACCAAAATGTTTTCAAGGTGTCATTTTAATTGAATGTCACTTACAATAATAACGAATATATTAGGTTGTTCACTAAGTAATTTCGTTTTTTTTAGTGCAATTCAAACCCGAATTTTTTTATTTTATAAAACATTTTATGAAATTATGTATTCTCCATTTTGTTCTAATACCTTTTGCCATCTTTCGGGCAATAGATTGATTCCACGCTCAAAAAATTTTTGATCCTTGCTGGCAAAAAACTGGTTCAAGTGGTTTTTGACGTCCTGATTTGAGGTGAAGGTTGTACCATCCAAAAAATTTTGCAGAGACCGGAACAAGTAATAGTCCGAAGGTGCCAAGTCTGAAGAATATGGTGGGTGTGATAGCACATCCCATTCAAGCTGCAAAGCTTTTAGCGAGTTATCAAACTTGTATGGGGTCTCGCATTATCCTGGTGAAACACTACACCTTCTCTATTGACCAATTCTGGTCTCTTTTTTTTGAGTGCATCACTTAATTTGTTTAGTTGATTGCAATAAACTTCAGAATTAATTGTTCTGTTGTCCTGCAAAACCTCAAAACAAACGATTCCTTGAAATCCCACCAAACGGACAACATAACCTTTTTTTAGTGAATATCGGGATTTGATGTGGTTTGAGCTGGTTCATCCTTTTTAGACCATGATCTCCTGCGCTTTAAATTGTTGTAAACAACCCACTTTTTGTCGCCGGTAACAATGCGCTTCAAAAATGAATCGTTTCTTTGACGTCGAATAAGCGTGTCGCAGTCGTTAATGCGACGAAGCAAATTTCGTTCTGTAAAAATATGAGGAACCCATATGTTAAGCTTGGAAATTAATCCTAGAGGTTTCATGTCCTTGTGAACGGTCGCGTTTGACAGATTTAATCTTTCTGCAATCTCTCTAGTTGTTATTTGACGGTTTGCATCGACTAACGACTTTATTTTGTTCACATCGACTTCAAGAGGCCTTCCAGGACGTGGTGCATCCTTAAGATTGAAATTGCCGGAACGAAATTTTGCAAACCAATTTTGGCATTGACGTTCTGTCAATACATCTTCTCCGTACACATTGCATAATTTTTGCCTTGATTTAACTGCATTTTTGACTTTCGATAGTAAAATAGGAAAATATGACGAAAATGTTGTTTTTCATCCTCCATCTTCAATAGGGCACCAAATGAAAACTATCTGACAAAACCCAACAAAATTTTTTTACAAATAAGCTTCACTATATCAGCTATTGAAATTTATAATGGTAAAGCGGTTAAGCGCGAAGTTGGCTGCGAAAAAATTCAACAAGATCAGCTGATGTCATAAAACGAAATTACTTAGTGAACGACCCAATAGTTTTCACAGCGGCTGACATATGCACGTGCACCTCTTTGCATGCCTGGCCAGAAATATTTCGCCTACTGCCTGTATGTCCCGTAGTTGGAGAGTCGTTGCTCTCAGATATTATTTGGTACCTTAACGGTTTCGGCACACATAATTTCCAGGACACAACATCTTCATGCCCCGCCCTATGCGGTATATTTCTATATAACTGCCCATTTTCCATAACATAGTCAGTATATTTATGCGGATTTTCCTTTAATCTTTTGCCCATATTTTCGATCCATACAAAGCTTTGAGCTGACTGTTTTTTTGCTGCGATTATCCTGTATCCTTCTGCATGCTTCCAATGGTTGCCTTGACAATGCATCTGCTACGACATTTAATTTTCCTTTGCGATATGTTATTTCAAAGTCATATTGCTGCAACTCCAGTGCCCATCTTGCAATCCGCCCTTTGGACTCTCGTTGCTGTTCAGCCATTTCAGTGCCATGTGATCAGTAATGACCTTGAAATGATATCCGTCTAAATATTCAGAGTTCTGCTGGCGTATGATATGACTCTTTAGCCTTCCTCTGTATCTTAAGTCAGAATTGCCCCTATGCCGTAAGTGGTAGCGTCATTTTGCAATACAATCATTTTCGCAAAGTCTGGGGATGTCAAAACTGGATCTGCCACCAACTTTTGCTTTACTATATACATCCTGGTGTTTTTCTTCCCATACCCATTTTGCTTTCTTTTTTAGTAAGGAATTTAATGGCTGTACTAGCGTTGCGCAACTAAGCACGACTGTCGGTACCAAAATACTACTCCTAGGTATTGGCGTGACTCTTTCTTTGGCTGTTTTAATTTAGCTATTGCTGCCAATTTATCTGGATCAGTTACTCAGTGGTACAGAAATCTTAGCTCTTCTGAAGAATTGGCATTTTTCTGCATTTATCCTTATATTTGCTGCCTTTAGTCTGCAAAAGACTTCATTCAAATGAGCTTTGTGGTCTACTACTGTTTGGCTGACCACTATGATGTAATCCTGATACGCGAATGTGGGTGACATCATTTCTGGTCCTATAACCATGTCTAAGGCTCGTTGGAAAGTTGCAGATGCTGAAAGCAAACCGAACGGCATCACTTTCCATTGATATAGTCCCTATCTGGAACTGTGAAAGCTGTCATCTTAATGCTGTTCATTTCCACCGGAATCTGCCAATATCAATCTTTTAAATCCGAACTGCTTATAAATTTCGCTTCGCGCGGTTAATCTAAAATGTAGTTGATTCTCGGCATTGGATATGCGTTCTTTATCTACTTTGCATCTACCTGAACTCAACACATAGCCTCCATTTTCCAGTTTGTTTCTTTTTTACCCTTACTGTAAGGACTAGTTGATCGTTCAATATATCACATTTCCATCAACTCTTCCACTTTCTCAATTATTATTCCTTGCATTTTTGGATTCTTCAGATAGTATCTTTGTTTTATTGGCTTATCGTCACACATAGTGATTGTGTGCATGGCAATTTTAGATGTGCCAGTTATTTTGGCCAATTCGGCCAGTTTTTCGCACATAAAATCCCTGACTTCTATTTCTGGTGCATCTGTCACTATTGCCGTCGAAATCCTTTCCGTCAGCCTCCCTTTTATTCTGCACATTGTCGGAATTCCATTTCCTTTATAAAATTCCAACCTAAAACCACCGTATCAATTCAGCCAGGCAATACTAAAAATGGCATTTTGATTATTTTGTCGCCAAATTGCACTTCAGCGATCCATTGCCAATCAATTTCTTTGACTGCTCCGTCTGCCAACTTCACCTGTTTTTTCGCTTTTGTTATCTGATCTTTTTTAGCTAATTTTTCTACTATCTTTTGGCTAACAAAGCTGCTTGTGGCCCCTGAGTCTACCGTGGACAGCATTCTAATGCCCCCTATCCTAATTTCTGCTGATAGTTGGCTTTCTTCTTCTATCAGCTTTCCGATTAGGTTCGCGGAGCTGTTGTTGCCGGCTCCTGCTCGCTCCTTGCAGGCAGGAACCGATTTGCGTTTCCCGCTGGCATGCAGCAGTTCATCGATCGCTTTCCGATTTTCCCGCAATTCCAACAGAACTCTAATCTTCTGTTGCTGCATTCTTTAGCCCAATGACCTGCACCTCCGCATCTTCTGCATGCCTGAGATGGATTCTGTACCCATACTGTTGGAATTTTCATAAAATTCCGCCTTTGAGCTGGCATTGGTGGCTCTTCATCTAAACAGCGTCTGCAGACGGTGTTATGCCTATTATCTTGCATAACTGGTCGTCTTTGCACGCCCATTGGTATGTGTGAGCGTTCTCTTTGAGCCTCTCGTTGGAACTGTTTCCTTTCCAGTTCCAATGTTTCGAACTCATCTGCCAGTTGCATTAGTTCTTCCAGCGTTTGTATGTTGTGTGGGCGAATGAACATTTTCAAATCGCATCATGGTTTGCATCTCTGTTGTTTTCTAGCTTTTACTTGATCTGCTAGTTTGCTAAAATATCCCCTCGGCAAGAATTATTTTTTGAATGCCTCAGAAAAATCTTTCCATGATGCCCAATGCTTATTGCTGGCCACGTACCATTTTAATGGCTTGCCTTTTAGCAGTTCTGGCATTGCCCTTGGGATCATATTGATGTCTAATCCGTACATGTCTGCTGACCATTCGACTTGTTCAATGAATTCTAGCGGCTTTGAACTGCCGTCGAATGGGAATGTCCATTCCCTCACTTGCTTTGCCACTTACGTCTATTCGTTATTTGAATTTGTAAACCCGATTTTGCTACTTTCCGTAACTCATCTACTTATTCTCGGCTCTTCATACAATGTATGTTGTTGGTTTTGTGGGCCATCTAGGCCACGCTTCCCTACCTTGGCGGTGTTAGTATTGAAATTGCCAATTTTGCAATTTCCCCCACCGGGGGGATTTTTTTTATATTTTTTTCTGCTAGCGAGCTGATCCATGCCTGCCACTCTGGGTCGTCCTCATGTTCCTAAACCCATTCTCCGAACTGTTTCCTCATCTCTTCTACAGTTCCTGATAGCGTGAATCCGCATGTTTCGCCGGTTTTTATTAACTCTTTCTTTTTCATGTAATAAATCCATGATTTTGTCATCTTGCCGGCTTTTGACAAATTAATTTCTTTCCTAAAAATCAAATGTTAATTTCTTTTTATTTTTCTATACAGAAAAACCATAAATCTTGTAAATCTCTTTTACCAGTAAAGCACGTTGGGCGCCAGTTGTAACGATCCTTTTTGGTTCTTACTTGCGGCAGAGCCGGATTTCAGGTGATGGGGTACGACACAACGAATTTATATTGTGCGCTGGTGAAATGAGAAAATAAAGTTTTCTTTCTTTTAAATATACGATATAATTTTATTGGCAATTCTTTTGACGGATGTTGGTATGGCCAGAGAGTTTTTGCACCAGTTATTTGCTTTGTAGTTGAGATTAGTGTTGAACCCAAATTGTACCGCTGGTACTCATGAAAACTTATCGACGGATTGCATTTGGCTATGGCTAGTATTCCTTCTGCCAGGATGACTCCTAGTCTTGTCTAGCTACACCTGTCGCCTGCTACGCTTTTTATATTCTGCTAGGAATTCTCCTAGTCTTTTCCCACTGTGCCAGGAATACTCCTGGTCTTCCTCAACTGTGCTAGGAATACTCCTAGTCTTCTAGGACTAGCTCCTAGTCTTCAATATCCTGCTAAAAATAGCTCCTAGTCTTTGTTACAATGCTAGGAATACCTTCTAGTCTTTTTACTTGCCACCAAAACAAATCCCTCTCTAAATCTTTACTTGTATCTAGGATACGTATGGGTATCCTTCCCCAGATATATGGCACGCCTTCACTTTACTCCTCCACTTGTATGTTTCACTTTGTTAATTCTTCAGTTGTTGACTGATACCTCGCTGGATTACTTCTCTTTCTGATTGCCTCTGTGTCTCAGCCGTGTCTATTTATGGGCATCTTGACTTCTCGGGACGCGTGGTGTAATAAAATAGTACACTTGCCAGTACTTTTCCACGCGCCAATATTTGCCGTCCAAATCTTTTCTTCGCCTTCTTTTATCTTCGGCCTTCTTGACCAATCGCGCAACGCAACTCTCCTGTTGCTATGCATATTTGCTCACAATGTTTGACTTATGCCTAATTTCGCGCCCTTTTTCTATATACTTAAATATAGTGTATTTATGATTAAATACCTCCCTCCTCGAGTGTTTCGTACTTAAATAAATTAAATAACTATACACATATACTTATATACAAGTTTATATTCTGTTGAATACATGCATATACACAGAATTAATACCCAACATTAATGTACAATATTAGCTAATTCACATTAATAATACTAACTATATATATAAATTATAACGAATTATGTACTAATATATTATCCCCCGCTCGTCTATACGCATGGGCCGACTCTCTAAATCTTGTTGCGGTTCTATGCCCTCCCAACGTAACTTACTCTCAGTGACGTCACGCGAGCCAACCTGCACTTGCTCTCATCTGTGTTCTATTTGCATATTCGCATATGTTTGAACGAACCTAAATGTTCGTTTATATGTTTGACTCAAACATAGAAACGGGCGCTTCTACGATATTTGAATTGCTTTGAGCCAATGATTACTTGAATTATTAGCCGCTTTTATGACTTGAATTTATATATATTTATATTTGGCGTGGTACTATGCCGCCTTTGTGAGGTATATATATTTAAAGTATATATATTTAAGTATATATGCCTCACAACGTAAGTGTAGTGATAAGGGGCTAAGTTCTTCCAATAGAAATATGTCAATGTCAACTATTTTTTAAAGCGGCTTGTTGAAGTTAAGTGGTTGTATTCCTGCATGGCACTATCAGAAACGTCATCTTAGTCCCTTTAAACCTAGAAGTAGTTTTGGAGAAACAATATTTTTTCACACAATCTCTCTTCATCTCAGAGTTAGCTGATCCCCCATGGATTCGGTAATATCTGATAAATTAACTGTCCGAATTGATTCTGCTTTAAGGCATCTATTTTCAACAGAAGACAGTATTGGTTTTAATATCTGCATACTATATGTAATGTACTGTCAGCTAATTTAGTGTTCAGAAACACTCTACAACACCAAACTCTCAGCGCCTGATTTCGTTTAGGAGCCCAGTGATGGCCCCAGTTACGGGAACTATTGATATATCCCCTGGTAATAGTGTCTCGCATACTGATGCGATATCAAGTGTAGTCTCCGATGTGTCCGAACGAATACCCTCTTCAAGGGATATTCCGAATAAAGTTGTAACTAGAGGAGCACATAAAGCGGCATCCGTCTCCGCGGCCCCAGAGCAAATATCTGCGGCCGTGGGTGCGAGTGGCTCAGCGAGCTCGCTAGTTGCAATTCCACCTAAAAGGCAAATATTTGTTTCTAGATTAGCTCCCAATACGACATCAGATGATGTCTTAGCCCATATCCGGGCAAAAATTTTAGTGCCAAACATTGCGGTGGAAAAATTCAAATTTTCATATTCTCGTGACTTTTCGTCATTTAAAATCAGTGTTCCGCCTAATCTTTTTGACCAAATTTGTCGTAAAGATTTTTGGCCTGAACATTTAATTATAAAGGAGTATACAACGAAGAAGAAAAATCGGCCTATATCCTATAGCACCAAACAATCTTCTACTATCTTCTGGCTCGTCAGTACCAGGCGGGTCAAAAAACTAATTTCGTCCCTTATTCTGGCGTACCAGAATGTTAGAGGACTAAAATCTAAACTTTTAAAACTTTACGTAGACAGTCTATCATTCGACTTTCATATTCTGGTATTTACAGAAACGTGGTTAAGGCCTGACATATCTTCTAGCTTCTGCCTTCCCCATAATTTTTTCTACTTATAGATGCGATGGAACATTCAAAAATGGTGGCGGAGTTTTAATTGCTGTCAACTCTGCCCTTTCCACTGAATTATTTCAGCATTCTGCAACTCTTGACATCGAATTTATTAGCGTCAAAATTACTTTAAAAACGTAGTCCGTCTTCATAACTTGTTCGTATATGCCACCAAAATCTGGCATGGTAGTATACGCTACCCACCTAGAAGCTATTCGCTTTGTCTCTTCGCTACTTTCCGATGTAGACTTAATAATTGTTCTTGGCGACTTAAATCTGCCTGACATCTCATGATTTCCATTAGATTTCCATTGTTGTTGCCCTCTCCATCACATTGTTTTGTCGATGATTTCCTTGAGTTATCTTTAACCCAAGTAAATCTAGTCCGTAACATAAACGGTAGGTCATTAGATCTTATATTTGTTCTACAGTCTTCCGACTGCGTTCTTTTAAGGATTAGTCCCCTAGTCGTCCCCGAAGATAATTTTCATCCTACCTTGGACTTAACTATTGACCTTCCCTTTCGGTCACTAATGGTAGGTACCAATTCGGTGCCTCGTATACGTTGTTTTCGTAAAGCTAAGTTCTTCAAGCTCAATGAGCTAATTCTTGCTACAGACTGGTCTTATCTGTATTCCTGTGTAGATATGGAGGCTGCCGTTGGTTTTTTCTGAAATACTATGTTTTCACTTTTTGATGTCTGTGTCCCACGTGTGGCCCATCTAGTGACTGACAAGCCACCATGGTTTACACGGGAGTTATCTAATTTGAAAAATGTAAAATCTAGATATTATAAGAAGTACAAAAAATCGGGTCAGCCTTTAGATTTTTCTCATTACATAGTTGCTCGATCAAATTTTTCTGTGCTGAATGCACAATATTATAAGGATTATATTTGGCGCTGCAAACTACAGTTTTCCCGTGATCCTAAGCGATTTTATAACTTCGTTAACACCAAACTAAGGTAGCAGTGCACCCGTCTTTTTACGTTTTGAAAACAATAAAGCAATCGATGATCAGGCCATTGCCGATATGTTTACCGATTTTTTCAATACAACCTATTCCTCTAACGAGCATCGAGCCAACTCTTTTTATCCCTATCAGTTGAATATTTCTAATTGCATCTTTAATCCTTTGATCGATGAAAGCTCGCTTCACAGTGTGTTTACTACATTTAAGCCCGTCTACTCACCAGGACCTGATGGGATACCTGGTTGTGTACTGAGGTTTTGTGCTGAGAATTTAATTACTCAAATTCTTAAATTATTTACATTGTCTGTTGAACTTGCTCTTTCCCAACTATTTGGAAGGGATCTTTTATTATTCCTTTACATCAAAAAGGTAATAAATCAGAAGCCTCTAATTTTAGTTTTATCTCCAAATCGTCCGAAGGCTTTTGAGAAAATTATAACTTCCCAATTGCAACATTTCTGTAGTTCTATTGTTTATTCTACCCAACATGGGTTCATGAAACGTAGATCTACTACCACTAACCTACTAGAGTTTTGTAGAATGCATGCACCATGATGATGGAATGAAGACACCATGTATTACTTTCTGTTTAAGTTCTTTTTATTGAATGAATCTTAATTTTAATACAATTGTTAACTAAAGCTAAGACCGCGTAGCTGCGCTGCTAGCAATGCAGGCAGAGGCGCGGAATGCTTATGTATAAACATATTTATGTATAAATGTTTACATAAGAATATGTATGGGAATATGCCGCCGCAGCGGAAGAGTGAGGATGTATCATATTGCATCTTGGGCCAGAGTGGCCGCGCGTGTTATATTTGCCGACACAGCAATTGTCCAGCACCATGCACTCATGGGTGGTTATGTTACTTAAGAGGCAAATACACTTGCTTTATATTATTAATATATTATTCCAGAACATGCTACAGTTTACTTCTTTAGCGATCGATGGATTCAGGAATGCACTACAAACTGATGTTCTTTATATCGACTTCAGTAAGGCCTTTGAATCTGTAAACCATTCACTACTTTTGTACAAACTAAACAAACTTGGGCTTCCAAACCTTTTGCTGTGTTGCATTTCTGACTGACCGTACTCAAAAAGTCCTATTTAAAACCTCTCTTTTAAAAACCATCAAAGTAACTTCGGGTGTGCCACAAGATATCTATCTAGGACCGTTGCTTTTTACCCTTTTTATAAATGACCTATCTTCAGTAGTAACTCATTCTCGTGTGCTTATGTACGCTGACGATGTTAAACGATGTTGTCTTCGTTTTACAGATTCAGACTCTCCCCTTCTGCTTCAAGCAGATCTGAACAACTTGCAGACTTGGTGTAAAACTATCTTGTTAAACCTCAACGTTTTAAAGTGCAATGTCATGTCATTTCATAGAACCACCTTTCAATCAGTTACGTATTATCTTAATTTATTATTAGGATTATTCCTTTAAAACGTCTAAACGAGATGAATGATTTGGGTGGACCATGGACCACAAATTAAGTTTCACTCGTCACATTTTTATTACAGTCAGTAAGGCCATAAGTGTTCTTGGTTTTGTGAAGCGATGGTCGAAAGAGTTCGATAATTCTTACATGACTAAAACACTATTTATTTTACTGGTCCGCCCTATTCTGGAGTACGGACCATGTGTTTGGTCCCCTCAATATGAATCACACCAAATAAAAATTGAATCCGCCAAAAGCAATTTCTAATTTTTGTGCTTCGTGGGTTAAACTGAGATGGAAATGTTAACCTACCCTCGTATTCTGATAGACTGCTTCTAATTAATCTTTGCTCCTTACTTAACCGTAGAGTAATGCTGGGTACTTTGTTTATACACAAGCTTGTGAATGGACAAATTGATTTCCCTTATTAACTTAATCAGGTTAATCTATCTGTACCTTGTAGACAAATAGATTCCCCTAATTTACTTAATCAGGTTAATCTATCTGTACCTTGTAGATTAACTAGAAATTATGTCCCTCTAACTTTAACTCGCTGCACTTCTTACTATACTTTACATGAACCATTTCGAGTGTTTTGTTCCGATTACAACCACCTTTATCCTGTAATCGGATCAAAGCTTTCTATATTGCAACTCAAAAATTTTATTCTAAACTATCTAGGTCGTAGTTAGTTCTAATTATTATTGTAAATGTCGTCCGTTGTCCACGCGATTTCGTCTTTTGCTTGCTGTCTGGTAGGGTCCGCGCGTAACAAGCACTGTCCTGGTGTCGCTTGGGCCACTTGAACGTACTTCGCATTGTACGCGTCAACGTCCCGAAGGTTCACTAGCACTTGTAGTTTTGTATTGCTTTATATTCATTGCACAATTGATGGCCTCGCTGGTCGAAATCTAAGTCTCTTCATACAGGGAATAAAGCATAAAAGATGCTTGTATCGGGACCAACTTCGATAGACCCTCGTCAGCAGCAGATACAGGTACAAAATCTTTAGCAACAAAATGAACGCTACTTTCCATACAGCGCAACAATGCTCACTTTTCAGGTGTGTCAGACAGCTACAGCAACAACAAGCGCTGACAAAAAAATTTCAAGCACGCGCAATTTGCTCACACCAACCAGCAACGATCAGCACCCACAACGAAATCTTCCCCGCCAACGATGAAAACAAATTCACCTGTTCACACAGGTATAGGCAGATTAATCAACATTAACAAGTCCGCAGAACAAAAAACACCGAAAATTTACAAAAATAACGTTAATCTTCGACTTCTACAGAATTTCAAAAAGGTGAACCTCATAGCAAGACGTCTGCAGCTAAGCCGTTACATTTTACGTTCGTAATGCAAACTGTATCTTACGCGTGCCAAAGCCAGTAGCTCCGAAAAAAAAACTTTTACTCCACTTACTAGGGGTAAAACAAGAGAGACCAACTAGGTCGAAGGTCTTTAAGTCGTCATTACGCCTCAGAATCACTCATGAGAAGCACCACACGAGGATACCCCCTTTGTAGTGCACTAAGTGCCGCGAGATCAGCCATTCAAAGTTATTCGGTAAACTTTGACTAGTTTGCGCTGGCTGTGGCGAAATTCAAAATGACTGTATTCGTGCCGGAAATAAAAACAAAAGTACTAAGTTTTACTTTTGTTTTTCTTTATAATATTGTGGAAATCACACAGCAACTACAAAAAACGTCTGTTTATAAAGAGTTAAAAGCACGTTAGAAAGTCATCCGTCATTCATCCAATCGCAAGTTCACCCAACTATAAACGCTCAAACAGACATAATTTCACCGATCAGAATAGGCCCATACAGATGAAATAGCATCCACCGTTTAACAAAAGTCTTTCAACTAAATCCGGCATTTAAGCTCCCCCCCCTCTGACCATACTCGGTTATGACAATCCGATCATGGTAAAAATAATCCAAGAACTCCCCTTATTAGCTGTACAGCACATTTGCAAACTATGTATTGCGATAATTAAAAATGGTCACTTTCCCCAAAGATAAGCAAAATCTATAATCATAATAATCCCAAAACCTGGAAAGGATAAAACAACGATTGCAACAGATTGCATCACAATCTTTCTTCACGTTGCCCAAGCCTTTGACCGGGTCAGCCTAGACGGGTTAATATGCATAATGAAAGCTTCGCTCAAGCAATACACACATAAGCTCATGGAATCCACCTATCCAATAGAAAATTCGTAGTACGATGTCATAAATTCTTCTCCGATGACTTCGAATTAAAAACAGGAGGACCTTAAGGCAGTTTGCTGGGTCCAACACTCTATCTTCTGTATAGAGTGCATGTACTACTTACCAAATCGGCTTTCGCCGATGATACGGATATTCCTAACCGATCCAAATGTCCGATCAAAGATTTCGTGCAATGAGAAACTCACTAAAAGACAGTTGAAGAATCTTTAGCAGTCTGGTGCATCCGAGTAAATGAACATGAATCCAAGCATGTTACGTTTACCTTCAACAGAAGGCCAACCCTCCCCCGATGACAGTCCCTTAATCTATTTAGGAGTCCAACTTAACAGAAGGCTTACTTGGCGCGGACACATTAAAGTCAAGAAAAAACAGCTAAAGCTTATAAAATACTTTCATTGGCTTATCAACGCACGGTCTCCTCTATGCCTGAAATTCCAAGTTCTACAACTGGTATATAAGGCTCTATGTTGTGGAGAAACGCACGTAAAAATAATATTGAAACCGAGGTAATGGCCTAGTCAAATGTCCTCCGTACTATCACGATTGCACTTTGGTACAAACAAACGAAAAATGCAAGAAGATCTACATATTCCTAGTGTCATAACCAATAGAAAGACTTAACAGCATAAGAACATCGCCAAGGTACAAGCACATCCGAAAGAACTCGCCAATTCACAAACTCGAGTTTTAATTAGAAACGACCATAAATCAACGAAACATAAAAGATAAAATAAAAGATTAAGTTATAAAATTGTTGTTATTCTTTTTACGACTTCAAGAGATTCATCAAAAAAAACAAAAAGGCATCGCAGTGTCTTTGGATTCCATTTGCATGATTATTCTGAAGTTCACCCAATTTCAAGCATTGGTTCTGACACTAGTTCATGTTCTAACGGTAAACAATTTTATAAACAAGAAAAACTTAAAAAATACATTGACAATAGTCTTCAAAGAAGTGCCATTTATAGTTCAAATTATATAAATAAATAATGAGGGTATGAGTATGTATAAGAAACGTTGTTTTGAGTATGAATGAAAAAAAAAAAAAAATTCAAGCTTTTACTGTGCTCCTGCATAATTTTTTTTACTTCTTGTGTAGTGCTCTCTTAAATTTAATCATGATCCTCTCTTCAAGTTTGACTCAAGGGTCGAATTTGATTTTAAACAGTGAGTGAGTTTTTTCTTTGGCTTTTTTTTATTGAATTTTGATTTTTCTTTTTTCTTTCGCTTTAAAAAATATTTAAATAATATAAAAATATATGTCTGTCTGCTCCAGTAAACAGTGTTTTTGAATCCCCCCTGCACCCCATAACGTATTTCTCACTTGTTGGCTGTGTGATAATGTCATGCACGTCAAGTGTGCCGGCTACACGGCCAAAGTGAGGGACAGTTTGGAGCAAAGAGGTGGTTTCAAATGGGTATGCGACTCATGCCGAGAAGTGGAAATCGGAATGAAAGTATTCATGAGGCAGACCAGGGACAAGTTTAAGAAACTGTCATCTGGTTTTCGTAAACTCTCTGATGAGTTTAACGCTTTGGAGACAGAGGTCAAAAGCTATAAGCTGTAGAATGAGTCTCCGAAGCGCAAGAAAACTAGTACGCGGAATCTGTTCCTAGTACGCGGAATCTGCCGGTGCCTATCCCTGTCTCGGCCGCGGTTCCGCAATCTCCTTTACTGCTCACAGCTAATCCTTCGCAGCTCATATCGTTTACCACCCCCGTCACACAGGGTGGGCGTAAAGATGAGGCCATTTCTATTTTTCCTGGAAATGGTCTCTCTCCACAGACGAATGAAACTGTAGTTTCCGAACAGACCGGGCAACTACCAAGTTCTTTGGTTATTGCCAACAGTCAGAGGAACACAATTAATTAGGCCTCTGACTGGAGTACCACCAAAGAAACATATATTTGTTTCTAGGCTTGATCCCGAAACTTCTTCGGATGATGTCTTAGGTAGCATTAAGACAAAAATGCAAGCATCCAAAATAGCGGTGGAAAAATTTAAATTTAATTATTCAAGGGAGATCCCTTCCTTTAAAATTAGTGTCCCGGTTGAACTGTTTGACTGCGGATCACATTTTAGTGAAAGAATATACGCCCAAAAAGAAAACTCGTGAGTCAGTTAGGCTTCCTTTTGCAATAGAAATAGTGCTTCCGGAACATCAGCATCTGCTGGTGTTCCAAAAAACTAATTTCGTCCCTTAATCTGGCCTATCAGAACGTAAGAGGACATAAGTCTAAGCTTTTTAGACTTTATGTAGATAGTCTAGGAAAATTTTAATTATTATATAATTTTAGTATTTTCAGAGACTTGGTTAAAACCTGACATTAACGATGCATCTGTTCTGTCTGCTAAATTTTCAATCTTCAGGTGTGATCGCATTTCGCGTGTAGGCGGAGGAGTCTTGATTGCCATTGACTCGTCTTTATCTTCTGACCGGATTCAATCTCCTGATAACCAGAAGATTGAGTTTGTAAGTGTCAAGGTCAGTCTCAAGACTTTCTCTGTCTACATTACATTCCACCACAATCCGACATGGCGGTGTACATTAAACACTTGGTTTCTATCCAACACACCTCATCTTTACTGTCTGATAAAGACTTTAATTTACTTTACTTTAATTTACCGGAAATAGTATGGTCCCCTACTGACGAATCTGCTTTATTGCTCCCTTCTATTTCACATTGCTTTATTGAAGGTTTTTCCGAGTTATCTTTGACTCAAATAAATTCAGTCCATAACAACAATAATAGATCTTTGGATCTGATATTTGTCCTCGATTCCACCAATGGTGCAGTTTCTAGAATAAACCCTCTTGTCCTGCCTGAAGATAGTTCTCATCCTACTTTGGAGTTAACTATTGAACTTCCGTATCGTATACCGACTGTTGGTGCCTGTCCTGCGGTTAAATCCCGTAATTTTCGCAAGACCAATTTTAGTAAGTTGAATGAGCTCATTCTCAAGACTGATTGGTCTTCCCTGTATAGTTGTTCAAACAAGAACCAAGCTATTTCTCTGTTTTATAACACTCTTGGTTCGCTTTTCAACGTTTGTGTACCGCCGGGGATCCCAGTGTCGGCCTATAGGCCCCCCTGGCCTTCTCGGGAGCTAACTAACCTGAAAAATGTGAAATCGAGATGTTATAAAATTTACAAGAAATAAGGCGGTCCTCAGACTATGCCCGTTACCTAGTCGCTCGATCAAAGTTTTTGACGCGTAATACGCAATGTTATAAGGTTACCTTCATCGTTGTAAATTAGAATTTTCCAGTAATCCTAAACAATTTTATTCCAAACGCAAAATTTCAGTCTATCCTTCATGCTTATCTCTTGAAAACAATATAGCGAGTTCTGATCAAGCCATCGCTGATTTGTTTGCAGACTTCTTCTTTACAACAACCTATTCCTCTACGGAATATCGATCAGACATTCCATATCCTCATCAGATAAAAAGCTCTAACTGCATTTCCAGTCCTTCGATCGATGAAAGTTCGCTCCTATGCGTGCTTAATTTAGTGAAACCTGCCTACTCTCCTGGTCCAGATGGAATACCAGCTTGCGTTCTCAGATTTTGCGCCGAGGCTTTATGTAGCCCAGTTCGTAAACTTTTTCTTTTGTCTGTCAAATCTTCCACGTTTCCAGCTATCTGGAAGGAATCCTATATAGTTCCATAAAAGCGGTAAAAAATCGGAAGCATCTAACTATAGGGATATTTCTAAATTGTCCGCCATACCAAAAGCTTTTGAAAAATTAGTCACTTCTCAATTGCAACATTTTTGTTGATCTATAATTTCACCATCTCAAAATAAAATGTATATCTACTACCACGAACCTTTTAGAATTTACTTCTTTAACGATCGAAGGAATTAGAAATGCATGGCAAACTGATGTCAAATATACTGATTTCAACAAGGCCTTTGATTCTGTTAAGACGCTCCTTATTTATAAATTAAATATTGGCTTTCCAAGTCCTTTAATTAGTTGGATTTGTGAATTTCTGACAAATAGAACTCAGGGGGTTCTTTTTAAATCGTCATATTCCAGATCCATCGAAGTTTCTTCGGGGGTTTCTCAGGGTAGTCACTTGGGACCACTGCTGATTACCCTTTTCAATAATGACATTGCCTCTGTTATAAGTTATTCTCGTACTCTTATGAACGCAGACGATGTTACGCATTTTTTTAGTTACAAAGACATTACCTTTTCTTGTCGATTGCAATCTGATCTTCAAAATCTTGAAATGCAACTAAATGCAAGATCATGACTTTCCATAGAAACTCTCCGCATTTAGTTACTTATTTTCTTACTGATACACGATTAGAACGCCTTAATGAAATGTATGATTTGGGTGTCCTGATGGACCGTAAACTAACGTTTAAGTCGCATATTTCCTCTACCGTCGGTAAAGTGATGGGCGTTCTTGGGTTTGTAAAGAGATGGTCAAAGGAGTTTGACGATCCATATACAACTAAAATTCTTTTCACCTCACTGGTCCGTCCTATTTTAGAATATCCATCTTGCATCTGGTCACCTCAGCATGAATCACACCAAGCAAGAATTGAGTCGGTTCAAAAACAGTTCTTGCTTTTTGCTCTTCGTGGTCTGAACTGGGATCGTAATGTCAATTTGCCATCTCTCTTACTAATCGTAGAGTAATGCTTGGCGTCATTTTTATGCACAAGCTTCTTAAAGGTGATATAGACTCGCCCAAGCTATTAAACCAAATAAATTTTAGTGTTCCTTGTAGACCTACTAGAAACTTTATACCTCTATCTCTTTCACGCTGTTCTACTAATTATTTACTGCATGAACCTTTCCGAGTTCTTTGTTCTGATTATAATCGTCTATATCATGTAATCAGTAGAGAACTCTCTTTTGGAGTACTAAAAAATACTATACCCAAAGAGACAACTTGTCATTACAACTTTCAAATCTTTGGACTTCAGTTTTGCATAAGCAGGGTCACAATGCGGCTCTTTTATTTCGCGAAGCCTTCTCAGACTGCGGTCGTCCGCTTAGAATTTTCGTCAAAATGGCTGTAGACGTTTTAACCTAGCATAACATTGAATTGCGCCCATGTGCTGCCAGCATAGCGTTATAACTGTCAGAACTTACCTGCTAGTCACTTCCGATCTGTGTCTTGACAGACCTCTGTTTTCCTGCAAACGTGGGTTCAACTACACTACAAACGTCGACGGCGTCGCCTTACTCCTACTGCGCTGTGGCGCTAATGATACTTTACAAGTCGACCCATTTTTAGAATTGCCAAATTTCGCCTAATGTAATGATCTGTCCCGGTTAAGAATGTACAACACACAAGCGACATGAAGGTCAGACCTTTTCTGCGACGTATGTTAAATAATTCAATATCACAGATTATCCCAAGTGGGTTACAGACCTTTTAATTTGTTTACCATTCAGATTCCATGCACAAAAAGCCCAGCAAGAAGAAAATTAGTATTACTGACTTCAGCAGTAGAACTATCTACAGCGGAGTATTCAGTAGAATCAAAGGGCAGAAATTTAGTATGGCGAAAACAGTGGAATTTAAAGATTCACCAAGTCAAAGGGAAAAAAACACAACGAGAGAAAGGTTCCATGACATATAGCATAAGTACTTTCATTGAACCATAATCCCTATTTCTAGTTCATTCGATGATATGGTCTCAGCAAGACATCACAGCATTTATTAGCTCTGTCTGCTTCTTCCACACTGAAATGCTTTAATGAGCAGAATGGGGGTCGTTTGCTTAGTTTCTGCTGGTCGACGAGATAAGCGACGCTGCCCACACAACTCATAAAAAAGCAGCGAAAACAGCAAATAACAAAAGAGAAGGTTTTGCAACTAACATCAACAAACAACTATCGTAGTCTTGCAATCAGTAGTAAACATTTTTTTTTGGACACATAGAACTAGAGTTGATTATCAAAGAAGGCTTCAACTCAAGCAGTACACATCCAGGAGTCCTTAAGAAATCAACAGGGAACATGAAGGATCAAAGCCACGGATCAGAGCCTACAAATCATCAAAGTCAAGTCCAGGAGTGGGGTCTACGAGATCTAGACAACGAATTTCTACATGAAGCTGAAGAACGATTATACCGCCTTCATTTTGACTCCGCACAAAAAGTCTCCCCGGCCTTGTGGCGTCCCACTAACCCAAAGTAAAAAGAGGGGTGTGACAATGCTTAATTTCGGTGCTTCACACCAATGAGTATATATTTTTTCTTTATCCCAATAACTTAAAACAATTCAGAGTACATGCTTATTACTAATTTATGGAACTTATTATTCATAAGTAATTGGAAAAAGAAAATATATACTCATACTTTTGTTGCGAACTAGTTTCCTTTTAAAGCTTTTCTAATGCGTATCACAGTCAAAACAGACACACTCACATCGACAGACAAACATGTACGCAATGCAACGCGACTTTCAAACGAAGTCGTTTTAGCTTTGTTTCGTCTTCGATGCTCGCTGCAGGCGCCAAGTCGAAAACATGTATAACTGAGATAGAGATTTCCAAATAACGGCGTCTAAGCTTTGCATTATGGAGTATATTTGCATATACTGCAGCGATCTCGTGTCGTGGCCATTTGTGATTTGCACTGGTGTCGACGGGAAAAGCATAAGGGCAAGTGCAGAGATGAATTAAGACTTAAAATCATTAAGTAAGAGACCATTGCACGCTTTAGATGTGAAACTGATTAAGTTAAAAAACACGGCAAAGATCGGATTTGGTCCAAGGGTGTCATTCGGTCCAAGGAAGCAGTTAAAAACTACGGCAAAGATCAGACATGGTCCAAATGAATGGGAAATGTTAAAACCAAGGTCAACCACCTAGGGAAAAATAAAATAACGGCCAGGTCTCGGGTTAAAATAAAAGTAAAACAGTGTGTAAAAAAGGCGAGTCAATCATCAGGGGACTCCTTCTGAGCAAGCCTTTCAAGTGCTTTGATAATGTGGTCACAGGATTTTATATAAATATAGGTATTAGGTCGCAAACTGAAGCAATAAAATTTATAGTGTTAATAAGACAATTAAAGTATTTGTATATTTGTTCCCTTAGTACTGCATACCCGATCCTCCACTCGTTTGCTTAAGTCCTTAACCTTTAGATCCGAATCTGTAGCCGTGTAAGCCCCTTACCGATTCTACGAGGGGAGTATGTGTATCATCAGTGTAGGGACCATGATAAGGAATTTTCATTTTAGTCATAGTCCGGGTGACACCCTAACTGACTGGAATAGAATTCCTTGTCTAAGCTTGCTTTTTCCTTTCCTTTCTTCTTTATTCATCTGTTCGCATTGTTATTAAGATCACCATTGACGGCAAACCATACCTACCTCATATGGTTACTTTCTTCTTTCCCAAGTTTAAGGGTCCCGGCCTCGAAAAACTTTATATCATAAAATTTTATTTTTTCAGGCCCTCAAGCTGATTAAAATTATGTTCGATAATTTTTTTTTATATATTTAATTAAATATCTACATTGATCTATGTACTTTAAGAAGTTACTCAACATTTTTGTTAATTAATTGTTAGGTAATTAATAGTAAGATACAAAAATTGATCTGTTTGCGAAAGTAAATAGAACCCAAAAATAAAAAAAAGTGGCACGGATGAGAAAAGGTAAGCAAATAAACATATGCAATTAGAAATATACGAACCTTTGTTGTTGCAAATAACAGTTCCGAAGATTAACAAATCGGATTATTTATATAAAACTAGCGTACCCTACAGACTTTCTTCTGTCAAAAAGATTTTAAACTGATTTTTGTTAACAATTACGATTCACATGATTAACAAAAATCAGTTGAATTTTCATTGTAGTGCTTTGTGATATTTCATGTTTTTTGAGTGATTATCTGGCGCATAGACAAGCAAATCTGATGGTATTCCAGTCCGGGAATATGCAACATTCAATTGACCAGGTGCGAAACATGGGTTATCCAGATTAATACCACAAACACCTAATGATTTCCCCTGGGACTTGTTAATGGTCATGCAAATGCAATTCGTACTGGAAACTATAGTCAAATGGCACATTGGAATGCGCTTTTATCTCGTTGTTTAATAATTTTTTGTCGCTAACCTTCCGGTGGGTAGTTGACTACATCATCTTTGTTGGAACGAGACAGTGGATAACCGTCATTACCAGTAATTGTTTCCGATATGAATTTTCGTGGATATCGTTTTGAACACTTACCATTCATCATACACGGTGAATTTTGATAAAGAGTTTCACAAGGACTATGTATAATGTTGTTGATAACTACCTTATGTAATCCAGGATCTACTTTTACATTAGGCTTTTTATCAGATATCACTGCATCAACTTCATATGGCCTTATCTTTTCAACTAACCTAATTAAAATGTGTGCATTAGGAAATCCACATAATATTTTACAATGAAATCCATTAAAGATTGTGTCTAAGGACTCTGGCTGTAATATCATGACGATCAATGGGTGAATGCCCAGAGAATAACTTCCGCTTGATTTATTTTCAGTGCGGATTGCTGTAAATGCGATGAACAAATATTCTGTCCCATAATGACGAACATGCGACTTGGCATATTGAGCATATCGTTCATATGTCTAGGGCTTTCAATGTATGTTGCTGGAAAAATAGTCATCTGACCAATCTTCTTATTCGATTTTTACGCCGTATAAACATTTCAAAAAAATGGTTCAGGCGCTATGGAATTATGCGCTTTCTAACCCAATTTACGATTGATTTTTATATGTAGATGTTAAAAAAATGGGAAAAACGTGGTAATTTTCTTTAATAATGTAAGGATATTCTAAACTAATATGCGAATGGTAGAGATTTTGGCCAAAACTCGGGGATGTCCAGGAAATTTGCAATAGAACTATGTTTTTTCATTGCAATGTTAACAGAACTACGTTTTTTCATTGCAATGTTAATGTTATTGCCAATGGGGATTTATGTGTAGTAGATGTATGAACAGTCGTTAATGTAGGATGTAAGAAAAAATTGTATTAATTGTAATGTTATATGTTTCGAATTATATAGTTACACTACCATTGTGCAGACGTGAATTATTTTTCTGGGTTCGTACGACGTGGACGACAACGTTTTGATTCCACGGCTGATGTTGTTTTTTAATTTGATTGAAGTTTGGTTTTCTTTCAGTATGGTGATGATGGAAGGTTTTGCTAGGGTATCTGCGTGGTCGACGCGATGGGTGTTTGGTGCCAATCAGTGTCCTAGGCGATAATGTGTGTGTATGGAAGGATTTATTTAACTGACTTTTGCAACTATTGCCAGGTGTTGATCATAGTCTTGCCTATCCTTGCAATCTGCTAATCTTCTTATATATGCCAGGAATACTCCTAGTTCTTCCCCTACTGTGGCAGGAATACATCGGGTCCTTCCCATCAATGCTAAGAATACTCGCAGTCTTTGTTGTTGCTAGGAAAACCTCCTATATTTTACCGCTACCGCTATGAATAACTTCTAGTCTTTGAATTCCTTGCTTAGAAAACTCTCACTCATTATTGTTGCAGATAGATTTTATGCGATTATAACACCGCAGTTCAAAATTTCTATCACTTTCTACTTTGGCCGGCTTTTTCTGCGCCACATTGTTATGCAAGATGATCTTTTCTCCGGGCGAGTCTATATCACCTTTAAGAAGCTTGTGCATAAAAATGACGCCAAGCATTACTCTACGATTAGTAAGAGAAGAAAGGCCAAGTAAAAGAAGTCTACTAGAGTACGATGGCAAATTGACATTACGATCCCAGTTCAGACCACGAAGAGCAAAAAGCAAGAACTGTTTTTGAACCGACTCGATTCTTGCTTGGTGTGATTCATGCTGAGGTGACCAGATGCAAGATGGATATTCTAAAATAGGACGGACCAGTGAGGTGAAAAGAATTTTAGTTGTATATGGATCGTCAAACTCCTTTGACCATCTCTTTACAAACCCAAGAACGCCCATGGCTTTACCGACGGTAGAGGAAATATGCGACTTAAACGTTAGTTTACGGTCCATCAGGACACCCAAGTCATACATTTCATTAAGGCGTTCTAATCGTGTATCAGTAAGAAAATAAGTAACTAAATGCGGAGAGTTTCTATGGAAAGTCGTGAAATTGCATTTAGTTGCATTTCAAGATTTTGAAGATCAGATTGCAATCCACAAGAAGAGGTAATGTCTTTGTAACTAAAACAAAGCGTAACATCGTCTGCGTTCATAAGAGTACGAGAATACCTTATAACAGAGGGAATGTCATTATTGAAAAGGGTAATCAGCAGTGGTCCCAAGTGACTACCCTGAGAAACCCCCGAAGAAACATCGATGGATCTGGAATATGACGATTTAAAAAGAACCCCCTGAGTTCTATTTGTCAGAAATTCACAAATCCAACTAATTAAAGGACTTGGAAAGCCAATATTTAATTTATAAATAAGGAGCGTCTTAACAGAATCAACGGCCTTTTTGAAATCAGTATATTTGACATCAGTTTGCCATGCATTTCTAATTCCTTCGATCGTTTAAGAAGTAAATTCTAAAAGGTTAGTGGTAGTAGATATACATTTTATTTTGAGATGGTGAAATTATAGATCAACAAAAATGTTGCAATTGAGAAGTGATTAATTTTTCAAAAGCTTTTGGTATGGCGGACAATTTAGAAATATCCCTATAGTTAGATGCTTCCGATTTTTTACCGCTTTTATGGAACTATATAGGATTCCTTCCAGATAGCTGGAAACGTGGAAGATTTGACAGACAAAAGAAAAAGTTTACGAATTGGGCTACATAAAGCCTCGGCGCAAAATCTGAGAACGCAAGCTGGTATTCCATCTGGACCAGGAGAGTAGGCAGGTTTCACTAAATTAAGCACGCATAGGAGCGAACTTTCATCGATCGAAGGACTGGAAATGCAGTTAGAGCTTTTTATCTGATGAGGATATGGAATGTCTGATCGATATTCCGTAGAGGAATAGGTTGTTGTAAAGAAGAAGTCTGCAAACAAATCAGCGATGGCTTGATCAGAACTCGCTATATTGTTTTCAAGAGATAAGCATGAAGGATAGACTGAAATTTTGCGTTTGGAATAAAATTGTTTAGGATTACTGGAAAATTCTAATTTACAACGATGAAGGTAACCTTATAACATTGCGTATTACGCGTCAAAAACTTTGATCGAGCGACTAGGTAACGGGCATAGTCTGAGGACCGCCTTATTTCTTGTAAATTTTATAACATCTCGATTTCACATTTTTCAGGTTAGTTAGCTCCCGAGAAGGCCAGGGGGGCCTATAGGCCGACACTGGGATCCCCGGCGGTACACAAACGTTGAAAAGCGAACCAAGAGTGTTATAAAACAGAGAAATAGCTTGGTTCTTGTTTGAACAACTATACAGGGAAGACCAATCAGTCTTGAGAATGAGCTCATTCAACTTACTAAAATTGGTCTTGCGAAAATTACGGGATTTAACCGCAGGACAGGCACCAACAGTCGGTATACGATACGGAAGTTCAATAGTTAACTCCAAAGTAGGATGAGAACTATCTTCAGGCAGGACAAGAGGGTTTATTCTAGAAACTGCACCATTGGTGGAATCGAGGACAAATATCAGATCCAAAGATCTATTATTGTTGTTATGGACTGAATTTATTTGAGTCAAAGATAACTCGGAAAAACCTTCAATAAAGCAATGTGAAATAGAAGGGAGCAATAAAGCAGATTCGTCAGTAGGGGACCATACTATTTCCGGTAAATTAAAGTAAAGTAAATTAAAGTCTTTATCAGACAGTAAAGATGAGATGTGTTGGATAGAAACCAAGTGTTTAATGTACACCGCCATGTCGGATTGTGGTGGAATGTAATGTAGACAGAGAAAGTCTTGAGACTGACTTTGACACTTACAAACTCAATCTTCTGGTTATCAGGAGATTGAATCCGGTCAGAAGATAAAGACGAGTCAATGGCAATCAAGACTCCTCCGCCTACACGCGAAATGCGATCACACCTGAAGATTGAAAATTTAGCAGACAGAACAGATGCATCGTTAATGTCAGGTTTTAACCAAGTCTCTGAAAATACTAAAATTATATAATAATTAAAATTTTCCCAGACTATCTACATAAAGTCTAAAAAGCTTAGACTTATGTCCTCTTACGTTCTGATAGGCCAGATTAAGGGACGAAATTAGTTTTTTGGAACACCAGCAGATGCTGATGTTCCGGAAGCACTATTTCTATTGCAAAAGGAAGCCTAACTGACTCACGAGTTTTCTTTTTGGGCGTATATTCTTTCACTAAAATGTGATCCGCAGTCAAACAGTTCAACCGGGACACTAATATTAAAGGAAGGGATCTCCCTTGAATAATTAAATTTAAATTTTTCCACCGCTATTTTGGATGCTTGCATTTTTGTCTTAATGCTACCTAAGACATCATCCGAAGAAGTTTCGGGATCAAGCCTAGAAACAAATATATGTTTCTTTGGTGGTACTCCAGTCAGAGGCCTAATTAATTGTGTTCCTCTGACTGTTGGCAATAACCAAAGAACTTGGTAGTTGCCCGGTCTGTTCGGAAACTACAGTTTCATTCGTCTGTGGAGAGAGACCATTTCCAGGAGAAATAGAAATGGCCTCATCTTTACGCCCACCCTGTGTGACGGGGGTGGTAAACGATATGAGCTGCGAAGGATTAGCTGTGAGCAGTAAAGGAGATTGCGGAACCGCGGCCGAGACAGGGATAGGCACCGGCAGATTCCGCGTACTAGGAACAGATTCCGCGTACTAGTTTTCTTGCGCTTCGGAGACTCATTCTACAGCTTATAGCTTTTGACCTCTGTCTCCAAAGCGTTAAACTCATCAGAGAGTTTACGAAAACCAGATGACAGTTTCTTAAACTTGTCCCTGGTCTGCCTCATGAATACTTTCATTCCGATTTCCACTTCTCGGCATGAGTCGCATACCCATTTGAAACCACCTCTTTGCTCCAAACTGTCCCTCACTTTGGCCGTGTAGCCGGCACACTTGACGTGCATGACATTATCACACAGCCAACAAGTGAGAAATACGTTATGGGGTGCAGGGGGATTCAAAAACACTGTTTACTGGAGCAGACAGACATATATTTTTATATTATTTAAATATTTTTTAAAGCGAAAGAAAAAAGAAAAATCAAAATTCAATAAAAAAAAGCCAAAGAAAAAACTCACTCACTGTTTAAAATCAAATTCGACCCTTGAGTCAAACTTGAAGAGAGGATCATGATTAAATTTAAGAGAGCACTACACAAGAAGTAAAAAAAATTATGCAGGAGCACAGTAAAAGCTTGAATTTTTTTTTTTTTTCATCCATACTTAAAACAACGTTTCTTCTACATACTCATACCCTCATTATTTATTTATATAATTTGAACTATAAATGGCACTTCTTTGAAGACTATTGTCAATGTATTTTTTAAGTTTTTCTTGTTTATAAAATTGTTTACCGTTAGAACATGAACTAGTGTCAGAACCAATGCTTGAAATTGGGTGAACTTCAGAATAATCATGCAAATGGAATCCAAAGACACTGCGATGCCTTTTTGTTTTTTTTTTGATGAATCTCTTGAAGTCGTAAAAAGAATAACAACAATTTTATAACTTAATCTTTTATTTTATCTTTTATGTTTCGTTGATTTATGGTCGTTTCTAATTAAAACTCGAGTTTGTGAATTGTCCAGTTCTTTCGGATGTGCTTGTACCTTGGCGATGTTCTTATGCTGTTAAGTCTTTCTATTGGTTATGACACTAGGAATATGTAGATCTTCTTGCATTTTTCGTTTGTTTGTACCGAAGTGCAATCGTGATAGTACGGAGGACATTTGACTAGGCCATTACCTCGGTTTCAATATTACTTTTGCTTGCGTTTCTCCACAAAATAGAGCCTTATATACCAGTTGTAGAACTTGGAATTTCAGGCATAGAGGAGTCCGTGCGTTGATAAGCCAATGAAAGTATTTTATAAGCTTTAGCTGTTTTTCTTGACTTTAATGTGTCCGCGCCAAGTAAGCCTTCTGTTAAGTTGGACTCCTAAATAGATTAAGGGACTGTCATCGGGGGAGGGTTGGCCTTCTGTTGAAGGTAAACGTAACATGCTTGGATTCATGTTCATTTACTCGGATGCACCAGACTGCTAAAGATTCTTCAACTGTCTTTTAGTGAGTTTCTCATTGCACGAAATCTTTGATCGGACATTTGGATCGGTTAGGAATATCCGTATCATCGGCGAAAGCCGATTTGGTAAGTAGTACATGCACTCTATACAGAAGATAGAGTGTTGGACCCCGCAAACTGCCTTAAGGTCCTCCTGTTTTTAATGCGAAGTCATCGGAGAAGAATTTATGACATCGTACTACGAATTTTCTATTGGATAGGTGGATTCCATGAGCTTATGTGTGTATTGCTTGAGCGAAGCTTTCATTATGCATATTAACCCGTCTAGCCTGACTTGGTCAAAGGCTTGGGCAACGTGAAGAAAGATTGTGATGCAATCTGTTGCAATCGTTGTTTTATCCTTTCCAGGTTTTGGGATTATTATGATTATAGATTTTGTTTATCTTTGGGGAAAGTGACCATTTTTAATTATCGCAATACATAGTTTGCAAATGTGCTGTACAGCTAATAAGGGGAGTTCTTGGATTATTTTTACCATGATCGGATTGTCATAACCGAGTATGGTCAGAGGGGGGGGAGCTTAAATGCCGGATTTAGTTGAAAGACTTTTGTTAAACGGTGGATGCTATTTCATCTGTATGGGCCTATTCTGATCGGTGAAATTATGTCTGTTTGAGCGTTTATAGTTGGGTGAACTTGCGATTGGATGAATGACGGATGACTTTCTAACTCTTTATAAACTGACGTTTTTTGTAGTTGCTCTGTGATTTCCACAATATTATAAAGAAAAACAAAAGTAAAACTAAGTACTTTTGTTTTTATTTCCGGAACGAATACAGTCATTTTGAATTTCGCCACAGCCAGCGCAAACTAGTCAAAGTTTACCGAATAACTTTGAATGACTGATCTCGCGGCACTTAGTGCACTACAAAGGGTGTATCCTCGTGTGGTGCTTCTCATGAGTGATTCTGAGGCGTAATATCCAAGTGCTTCTCTGGCTACACGTCTACTTTTTCCTGTGTTCCTACCGTTGCTTCAATATCTTTAATGACGACTTAAAGACCTTCGACCTAGTTGGTCTCTCTTGTTTTACCCCTAGTAAGTGGAGTAAAAGTTTTTTTTTCGGAGCTACTGGCTTTGGCACGAGTAAGATACAGTTTGCATTACGAACGTAAAATGTAACGGCTTAGCTTCAGACGTCTTGCTATGAGGTTCACCTTTTTGAAATTCTGTAGAAGTCGAAGATTAACGTTATTTTTGTAAATTTTCGGTGTTTTTTGTTCTGCGGACTTGTTAATGTTGATTTATCTGCCTATACCTGTGTGAACAGGTGAATTTGGTGTGTCGGACACACCTGAAAAGTGAGCATTGTTGCGCTGTATGGAAAGTAGCGTTCGTTTTGTTGCTAAAGATTTTGTACCTGTATCTGCTGCTGACGAGGGTCTATCGAAGTTGGTCCCGATACAAGCATCTTTTATTCTTTATTCCCTGTATGAAGAGACTTAGTTTTCGACCAGCGAGGCCATCAATTGTGCAATGAATATAAAGCAATACAAAACTGCAAGTGCTAGTGAACCTTCGGGACGTTGACGCGTACAATGCGAAGTACGTTCAAGTGGCCCAAGCGACACCAGGACAGTGCTTGTTACGCGCGGACCCTACCAGACAGCAAGCAAAAGACGAAATCGCGTGGACAACGGACGACATTTACAATAATAATTAGAACTAACTAAGACCTAGATAGTTTAGAATAAAATTTTTGAGTTGAAATATAGAAAGCTCTGATCCGATTACAGGATAAAGGTGGTTGTAATCGGAACAAAAAACTCGAAAAGGTTCATGTAAAGTATAGTAAGAAGTGCAGCGAGTTAAAGTTAGAGGGACATAATTTCTAGTTAATCTACAAGGTACAGATAGATTATCCTGATTAAGTAAATTAGGGGAATCTATTTGTCTACAAGGTACAGATAGATTAACCTGATTAAGTTAATAAGGGAAATCAATTTGTCCATTCACAAGCTTGTGTATAAACAAAGTACCCAGCATTACTCTACGGTTAAGTAAGGAGCAAAGATTAATTAGAAGCAGTCTATCAGAATACGAGGGTAGGTTAACATTTCCATCTCAGTTTAACCCACGAAGCACAAAAATTAGAAATTGCTTTTGGACGGATTCAATTTTTATTTGGTGTGATTCATATTGAGGGGACTAAACACATGGTCCGTACTCCAGAATAGGGCGGACCAGTAAAATAAATAGTGTTCTAGTCATGTAAGAATCATCGAACTCTTTCGACCATCGCTTGACAAAACCAAGAACACTTATGGCCTTACTGACTGTAATAAAAATGTGACGAGTGAAACTTAATTTGTGGTCCATGGTCCACCCAAATCATTCATCTCGTTTAGACGTTTTAAAGGAATAATCCTAATAATAAATTAAGATAATACGTAACTGATTGAAAGGTGGTTCTATGAAATGACATGACATTGCACTTTGAAACGTTGAGGTTTAACAAGATAGTTTCACACCAAGTCTGCAAGTTGTTCAGATCTGCTTGAAGCAGAAGGGGAGAGTCTGAATCTGTAAAACGAACACAACATCGTTTAACATCGTCAGCGTACATAAGCACACGAGAATGAGTTACTACTGAAGATAGGTCATTTATAAAAAGGGTAAAAAGCAACGGTCCTAGATAGATATCTTGTGGCACACCCGAAGTTACTTTGATGGTTTTTAAAAGAGAGGTTTTAAATAGGACTTTTTGAGTACGGTCAGTCAGAAATGCAACACAGCAAAAGGTTTGGAAGCCCAAGTTTGTTTAGTTTGTAGAAAAGTAGTGAATGGTTTACAGAATCAAAGGCTTTACTGAAGTCGATATAAAGAACATCAGTTTGTAGTGCATTCCTGAATCCATCGATCGCTAAAGAAGTAAACTGTGGCATGTTCTGGAATAATATATTAATAATATAAAGCAAGTGTATTTGCCTCTTAAGTAACATAACCATCCATGAGTGCATGGTGCTGGACAATTGCTGTGTCGGCAAATATAACACGCGCGGCCACTCTGGCCCAAGATGCAATATGATACATCCTCACTCTTCCGCTGCGGCGGCATATTCCCATACATGGTGTCTTCATTCCATCACCATGGTGCCTCCATTCTACATAACGACCGTGACAGGACCGTCACATATATAGATGTGCAGTATTATGCTAAAAAAAAACTGCAATCTTCGGATAACAATCAGTGTAAATGCAAAACAAACCTCAAGACAACTAAAGAAAAATTTATTACAAAAAAAGAAAGTGAGTGTAACCAACAGTGAACAGAGAAAATACGAGCGCAAAATATTAACAAAAGAATAATTGATTGATTAAAATATTTTGTTAGGCCGTAAAAAAAAAAAAAAAAGCAAAAAACAAAAGATGTTTCCTCTTTGACTATGCAAATATTATTCAGTAATACAAGAAAACAACAAAAACAAACAATTATGATATAAAACAAAAAAAAGAAGAAAACTTTCAAGTCGATAATACAAAACTGAACAACAGAAGAAGAAGAACAACAACAACAGCAACCGCAACTACAGAAGAGCATTAACCACAGAAAAGAAGGATTTTTAAAATGGCATCTAAGAAAAGAACCTATTTAAAAAAAATGGCATATGAAGATAGAGGAGGCAAAATAATTGCAATACAGAAGACAAGAAGCAAACACAAGAGGCAGTTGTCGGTCAACAGTCAGAATATATATATATATACAAGTATATAAAACCTGAAAAAGAAGTCTGTCCAAACGACTGTGAGGGACCCCAAGATGGAAGCCTGTGCAGCCAGCACCGGCAACGTGAACGCGCCTCAACAGTGGACCGGCAGCACTACAAAGAGCGCCCACCAATATAATAAACTTAACTAACTATGCTCTGCGTCGCACATTTTTTTTAAATGCACTGCGATGCATATTTTTTTTTTTATATAATTTTAACAATCTATGTAAAATTGTGCGGCATTAAAGCTGTCCAATTAGAGTGTGGCCTGAAAACCACACGCAAAAATAGGTAGGGGTATATGTAAAAAAAAAAAAACACACACACACATTTAAAAAAAAAACAAAATAAAGTTAAATAAAAGGAAAAGTAAGATGCAAAACCCTCTATGTTTTAAGCAAAAATAAAAAAAAAAAAAAAAAGAAAGTATATTAAAAATAAAATTGTAAAAGAACAGAAACGCGTCAATATTAATAATTATATAATTAAAAACTAAAAAAAAATTTTTTTTTTTCAAATTCATTGTTTGATAATATAATAAATAAGTTTGATGACATATTTGATGAACCCAATATGGGGTTAATTGACACCAAGACAGTGGACTCCACTGCTAATGTAATCAACAAAATAGAGTCATCAAATGTAGATTTAAGACCAACAAATGCACTTTTACTAATAATTAAATTAAAATTAAAGCATACAAACTACACAATAAATGTGTAACAAAAAGAGCCTTAAGCCATGATGATCTTGATAAGATCTAAATACCATATGCATCAATTATTGTAACAGTGCATTTCAAAAAATTATATAAAAAAAAAAAACATTTTTCTAATTCTTTAAATAAAAATTAAAACTGAAAAAATATATATATCAATTGACTAGATGAGTACATTAGACAATTATTTTAGAAAGATAGTAAATAAGAATCCTAACATTGCAGTATATTTAGTTGAGGTCAGTTGCAATTTGGAATTTAGTTTGTTCGCGAATATTCGAGAGCGTCCAAAATGAGTATTTTACCAAGAGTTTTCTTTGATGTGACCGCCGATGGCGAGCCCCTCGGTAGGATCACCATGGAGCTGCGCTCTGATGTTGTTCCCAAAACTGCCGAAAACTGCTACAAGGGCTCCATTTTTTAGATTTTAATACAAGTTTCATAATTTAGAAATTAATACAAGTGTCATAAACAAAACTGACATAATGGCAGAATTAAATGCCCAAAGGGCATATATGAAGGATGTTAACATGACCATCCCTGAATTTAATGGTACATAAATGCAACTCCAAAGATTTGTAACAGCTCTGAGGTTGGTAGACATGATGAAAGGCGACTATGAAAATATAGCAGTTGAGGTAATAAAATCAAAAATTATTGGCCCAACTCTATATGAAGTCCAACAGGAAACTTCAATTGAAGCAATAATAAAAAAATTGCAAGGCACTGTAATTGGTGAAACATCCAAAGTTATAAAAGCCAAATTGAAGAATACCACTCAGAAAGGTAAAACAGCTGACAAATTTACAACGGAGATAGATAATTTGCGCAAAACCCTTCAAGCTGCGTATATCGATGAAGGTATGCCAGCAGCACTTGCTCTTAAGCATAGCACAGACGATGCTATAGAAGCAATGATTGCAAATTGCGAGCAAAATAGAATTAAGACTATACTTGACTCTGGCAATTTTAAAACCATGGATGAAGCCATAGCTAAGTACTTACAAAAAAGTACTAAGTTAACAGGAAACCCAAATATGGTCCTGTTTGCCCAAAGAAACCGTGGTAATTATAATAACAAATATAATTATCGTCGTAGAGGCAATGGTCGTGGGTATTACAATAATTATAACAATAACGGCCAAAATTTTTAACAAAACCGAAATAATAGCTACAGAGGTTACAACAGAAATAATAGAGGTAACCGAGAAAATAACCGACAAAACGGTTATACTAGCAATAATGTTAAAGTAGCACAGAATGCTTCGGGAAACGCCCAAGAACTTTTAGATACCCAGCAGTAAAGAGTAAAAAGATTCACGCCATCAGTTTTAATCAAAATACGTTTGTCACCTTTACGAATGTGGCAACGGGGAAAAAGTTAGTATTATTAATAGACACAGGATCGGAAATATCTATCAATTTTCAAAGTATCCAAACTAATAAAATTATAAATATACAAAGAATTAGTCAAGAAGTAAATAAATCCATAGGGTTTACTTCTGTTGAAATCCAATCTTCAAAATATATAATCCCACACGACTTTCACGTCGTGAATAACCAATTCGCTATTCCATGTGATGGAATACTAGGAATCGATTTAATAAGAAAATACAACTGTCAATTAGATTTCAATCAGTCCGAAGACTGGTTAATAATTAAACCAAATAACCTTAAATATCCGATATATGTACCAATATCGTACAGTTCTGATAATAATTCAATAGTTTTGCCAGCAAGATCCCAAGTTGTCCGAAAAATTGAAATAAATTCACAAGAAGACAGTGTATTCATTCCAAATCAAGAAATTCAAAATGGTATTTATTTAGCAAATACCATAACTAAACCCCAAAACGCAGTCATACGATTGCTAAACACTACAAATAGGGATCAAATAGTAAACATAACTAATTTAAAGTATGAACCACTTTCCCGCTACGAAATAATCGAAGCGAATAAAGAACAGCGTGAAAACGCAGTACTAACTACACTATCAAAAAATTTTCCCCAACAGTTTCACAGCCAACTTACAAAGTTGTGCAAGAAATATAGTGATGTATTTGGACTAGAAACCGAATCAGTAACAACAAATAACTTCTATAAACAAAAATTAAGACTGGTGGACGATGAACCAATTTATATTAAAAATTATAGAAATCCTCATAGTCAGAAAGACGAAATTCAGAGACAAGTCAAAAAGCTCATAAAAGACGAAATAGTCGAACCCTCTGTATCTCCTTACAATAGCCCACTATTATTAGTACCGAAAAAATCGTCAACAAATTCCGAAAATAAAAAATGGCGATTAGTAATTGACTATCGTCAAATTAATAAAAAATTGTTGTCCGATAAATTTCCATTACCTAGAATTGATGACATTTCAGATCAACTAGGTAGAGCAAAGTATTTTTCATGCCTCGACCTAATGTCAGGTTTTCATCAAATTGAACTCGATGAAGAGTCACGAGACATAACATCCTTTTCCACATGTACTGGCTCATATCGCTTCACGCGATTACCATTCGGTTTAAAAATAGCGCCAAATTCCTTCCAGAGAATAATGACTATAGCATTCACTGGCCTTGAACCTTCGCAAGCATTGCTTTATATGGATGACTTAATAGTCATAGGTTGTTCCGAAAAACATATGCTCAATAATCTAACAGATGTTTTTGAGAAATGTAGGAAACACAACCTAAAGTTACATCCTGAAAAATGCTAATTTTTTATGCATGAAGTCACCTTTTTGGGACATAAATGCACGGATAAAGGAATCTTGCCTGATGACACAAAATATGATGTCATTCAAAATTATCCAGTCCCTAATGATGCGGACAGCGCTAGAAGATTCATTGCATTTTGCAACTATTATCGAAGATTTATACAAAACTTCGCTGAATATTCTCGTCACATAACAAGATTATGTAAGAAAAATGTTAAATTCGAATGGACAAACGAATGTCAAAATGCGTTCGAGCATTTAAAATCATTGGTTGACGTTGGTGAGCCTGGGTGCCTTTTGACGATATTTTTAGTGTTTCTATAAAGAGACCCATTTATTTGAATTTCCTCATCAAACGTCAACAAATAATTTCCGTGGATTGCTGTGTTGGCGTCGCTCTCCGTTTGGATTACGGCCATGTCTTCATTTATAATATTGATTCCGTCATCGATCATCTCCATCGGTTATAAATCACTGGGACGGGTGTCGCAGTGTGCAATGCCTCCTGAGTGGAGCTGCTGGGCGCAGGTTGTAGAATTTAGTTGCTTGCAGAATGTGGAGGTGAGCGTAGCGGTGCAATTTGTGATTGGTATTATTTTGTTTTCGCAGTCTGCGACGTTATTATTTCCGTCGAAGTGTAGTATTGATCCGTTTTTCTGAACTGGAAACAGGGTTATTTTTTACAAACTAAACTAGGGTTGGGATATTTAATAATAAAATGTAAGAAATTATTATCTAATATTACATTAACAAGAGATATTTCAATTAGATCAGTTATAGTTAACCCTGCAGAGTGCTCATTTACGATTTTCTTTAAGTCCTCTGAATCAAAAATTACCGGGTTCACTATTTGTATCTTTGCAAGTGTAATTGACAATATTAGAGTCTCAAGTTCCGAAATTATAATTCTGTTTCTATTGAGTAAAGTTCGGTAAAGTTCACCTGTCTCGATCTGTTTCTCTTTTGTAAATTTAAAGATGCTATTTACTGACTCTGTTAATTTATTTATTTTCTCCTGAACCTTTGTATTTATTGATGCCTGCCTATTTATTGAATTTGCTAGTTCTTTTTGTTGGAATTTTAATTCTTCGAAATCATTAAAATCTGGTGTTCCTGCTATTATCTTTAGGGTTGTTCCTAGTATATTGATGCTCCTAGTTATAAAAGGAATAGTATCCAAACCCTATTAAGAATAAAGAGAATGAGTACTAGAAGGATGGTTTGTTTATCTAATGTTATCCTTATGTACCTCCCTCCCCTTGACAAGAACCGTTGTCCCCAAATCGGCTTCAACCGTGACTTCTTCAAACAAGGGTGTCAACTTGTTACCAAGTCTCTTGGTTAATTTTATCAATATCTTATCGCCTACTTGAAAGGTCCTATCTCTCCTATCTATGTTTTGTCTCTGAAGGAGTAATTCTTGTGCTTTAACGATTTTATTTCTTATTTTTGTTTCAAATTCCGGTGAGGATTTATGAATTATTTCTATTGGTTTCCTATTGACGACCGAATGTATCGTTTTATTGTATTCTATTGTTGCTTGGAGAATAAGGTTAACTGTATCGTTTAATTGCTTTTCCAGTTTCAGGCATCTGGCAATTTCTGCTAAAGTGCTGTTAAATCTTTCTACCTGCCCATTTGAGGTACTGTGTAACGGGGGAGAATTTACAATTTCGATCTTAAAATGATTTTTTAAATAAAGTTATTGTTCCCGAATTTAGTGATGGCTCGTTGTCGCAATATATAATTTTGGTGTGGGGAAAGAAGTTCATGAGTTGCAATATTGTAGGTTCAATATCAATTATTGTCCTAGAGGCTATGGGTTGGACAATGGCGAATTTAGAAAATTTATCAACGCAAGTCAAAAAATATTTTTTATCTGTGGAAAATATATCAATATGAAGTATTTCTCCAACGTAGTTGGGAATGGGGGTTTCGCCGATATATTGTTTTTGTGGGTGTCGGTCATATTTTGCCTTATTTCAAATTTTACAGTTTGCGACAATTTCAGTAGTCAAGTGGGTCATTTTAGGGAAAAAATAATCTTGAAGTATCTGTTTTATATTTTCCTGGGCTGCTCTATGAGCTCTATTGTGTTCTGCAACTATGATTTCTTTTTGTTCATTTTTGTCATGGACATCAATAACCAATTTATTGGCATACCAAAATTTGGTGGAAGGGAAGGCTTCGACTAATTTGCTTTGGATGAATGCCAAAGTTGGCAAATCACATTTAATAGCGTTTACTACGTCCTTTTTTACTGCATCACATACTTTCTCTTTGAGGTTATCCCTGTCTGGAAAATATATGACATTTCTTGTCTTTTTCCCAAACATTATGATGATTTTCTGTGAATCCGTAACGCCTTCTTCGATAATTATCTGGTTTCGAAAGCAGTTAATTGGCTTTTCTGTGGTTTGAAAGAATTGCAGTGATATTTGGTATGGGGTATTTATCATCAATTGTTTTAGAGTTTAATTTTCTGAAGTCGATAACAAGGCGTTTTTTCCTATTTCCTTGTTCCTCTACTCCTTTTTTGTCGACTACCCACAACGGATTATTATAAGGGGATACTGATGGTCTGATAATGTTATCCCTTAACATATCACTAGTCTCACTGTTGACAAAGTTTGAGACCCCTAACGGGTATGGGTAATGCCTAGAGTAGATCGGGTTTTCGTCTTCTGTTCGGATTGTGGCTATGATATTCGTGTTGTATGGTAAGGCTTCGTTTGGGTCAGCAAAAGCTCCTATTCTTTTCCCTAACATTTTTTTAAATTTTTCCATGATTTCTGGGGGTACTTCTATATCTTCTACCTCCGTAAAATTAACATTTGAACATTTTTGGAATTGAATTTTTTCGGATCCGGACTGGTTTTTAAGCATGATGTTTTTGAAATCTAAAGTAGCAGAAATTTCTTTTAATAGGTCAAGTCCTATTATCCCGTCATAGGTTGTTAAATTTGGCAAAAGAAAGAATGTGGCCCTGATGCCAAAAAGTTGCATGAGGCATTTTTCCTGAATTGGGTTAAAGCCATGAAGTGACTTAACCAAAAAATTTTGTTCAACGCTAGTTACCCCTTTTAGTTCTGGCATCGGTTTTATATAATTTTCGATGCGCCTGTATCTATTAGTAATTTTATTGTCTTTCCTGCTATCGATCGTTCTACGAACGGTAGCAGGGAGCTATGTCTAAAAAATTAATTTCTTGGGGCTGGTCTTGATCATCGATGTCTGATGCCTCAGACTCTGCCAGTGTTCGATATTCTTCATCTGACATACGTGCGGGGATTTCCTCTATTGATACATGGTTAATTCTTTGTTGTTTGGGGCCGGTGAACCTGGCCGTTCCACTATTTGGTCTTTTCGAAATCTGGTTTTGATATGAATTGCTGTTTTGATTTTGATATTGAGTTGGTTGTTTAAACCGCGAAGAACTATCAATATCCATTGGTTGCGGCGGCTCTTGTCTTATAGCTGGGCTATTTACAAATTGGGGTTTTTGTTAAAAAAATAGGGTCTTAAAGGGATTTAGAGAATTGTTCTCTATAGCATTTTTCTGTTCATACCTTTGAGTTCTTTCTTCGGATTTTTTTGCAAAGCTATTTGCGAATTGGAAACGCTCATGGTTTGACTCAACTTCCTGTGCTAAAGCCAGAGCTGATGGCAAATCTTTAGGTCTTGCCGAAAATAAAATGTCGCTGAGGGATTTCTTTGTGCCTGAAATAAATACTCTCAATGCATCGGCTCGATATTTTTCATTAAGGGGAGCAGCTATAGCTGAATCGTATGTCATGATTGTTTTGTTTATTAAAAGTGTCAATTTTTTTTCGATTTCGTCATAGTACTGAATGGTTGATAAACTTCCCTGTCTTAATACGGACAACTCTTGTTCTATTATATAAATCGGTCTTTTGTCAGAATAAGCGAAGTCAAGCCTGTTTACTATAGCCTTAAAATTCAATGGTGTGTCATAGGAAGAAAGTACCATATCAGCCGACCCTTTAATTTTGTTTCTCAGAATGGCCAATGCCTGGTAATGCTTTGAGCTTCCGTCATGACACTCAAAAATTTTGTACGCCGTATGTGCAGCTTTTCGCCATGAAACATATGTTTCAATTTTTCCTTCGAAATCGGGTACCGATTTCACAATATCTAAGGCCTCATTACACTCGATGCCCGGAATTATCTCGGCATCTTTGAAAGCCTCTACTTCTGGTACGGACGTTGTTAGATTTTTAAATTCGTTTTTGATATCTTGCATTTGTTTCTCAAATACCTGTGCCTGACCTTGCAAAGCACTGGTAACTGCACTATTAACTGCAAATTCTAAAATTGCTTTTATGTTTTCCTCATTGAAAGACATTTTGTTTACTTCTACTGTTGTTACTAGTTTATCTTTTAAATCTTTCATTAATTCTTCAAGCTCACTATCGTAGTCCTTACTGTCACTTTCACTCATAAATTATTTTTAATCTTCCATTTTTTTGTTTTACAAAGATACAATTTAATTCACTCTCAATAATTTCTGCTTCTTTAGATACGTATTTTGATTTATTTAATTTTTTTATAAACGAGCACTCTACTTACATGTTTTTCTTTTAAATACGTGGAAAATATTTTATGTAAAATAGTTTGCTGCTATGTGTTGTCTTCTTTGGAATTGCTGTTGGTTGTCTTCTTTGAAATTACTGTTGGTTGTCTTCTTTGAAATTACTGTTGGTTGTCTTCTTTGAAATTACTGTTGGTTGTCTTCTTTGAAATAACTGTTGGTTGTCTTCTTTGAAATTACTGTTGGTTGTCTTCTTTGAAATTACAGTTGGTTGATAATTTTTCGTTGCTGTTTTTTGTTTTAGTTATTTTATATAACTTGCTGATTTTCTGCTGGTGAATTTTGTTGTTGTTTTTTTTGTTTAGTTATTTTATATAACTTGTTGATTTCTGTTAATAATTTTTGTGGTGTTTTTTGTTTTAATTATTTTATGTAACTTGCTAGTTTTTGCTAATAATTTTTCGTTGGTGTTTTTTGTTTTAGTTATTTTATATAACTTGTTGATTTTTTCTTTTTTTTTTTTTGAGTACTTAAGACAATTCGTTGGGCGCCAATTATTATAATTCTCTACTTGTGCGATGTCACTAAGTTGGGAGATGAATTTATTTATTGAACTTCCAAGTTCTATTGTTCTTTTGAGACTAAAGCTAAGTGTACAAAATATTCTTAAAGTAAGCTAGCCCTGACCTATATTTACTGTATCAGCAATTAAGCTGCATGGATCAAGTTCGCGACGTCGGCGCGTGTAGCTTTGGTAGAGGAAAGCTTTTGCATGGCAAGCAGAAATATAGTTGCAGCTCTGCTGCCTGTGCAGAATTCTGGCCAATGACTTATGTCAGGCCGGATGTGTTAACTTGTATATGGATATATTTATAAATTTTGTTGCAGTAGATGGCTAGGAAAAGCTTTTACACCGGAGCAGCTGTGGACACGAATTACAATGAAATGTTCATACAAATTAAGAGTGAAAAATCGCTACGGGAAAAAGCGGGAAACTTTTCACTGCATGTATGTTTGTGTATGTGTGTGTGTGAATTAAAATGAATTGGAATAAGAAATTTTTCTACTTATCAGATTGCTCCACCGATGCGATGCTGGGGCCAGTGGAAGGTTATCCGTCTCGAAGGACCAATGAATGTAGTGGGGGGATCGATCTTCTAAGTAGGAAAATCTTATTGAAAAATCCCAAATAAATTAAACGCGTAACTCCATTTAAATAACACAAGGGCACACTGAAGTGTATTTACTATTATAAAGTAGTTGCGGGTTATAGGGGCCAAGTTCGCAAGGAGTAAATTGATAAAGTTTGGCAAAGAAACTCGCTGCTTTAAAATAAATGTGCAGATAATGTTAAATAAAAAACGAACCTGGCTGGCAATATGGAGTTTTGAATTGCGTGAACAGTATATATGTATAAATTGTGATGTGGATAGCAGAAATAGTCTTCATATTCAGGTCATTTATAGTTAAATTATTATTGTATATATATAATAATATGTAGCAATTGTTGTTAGTTTATGTATGGATGGTGATAAAAGAGAGTGAGGAACGCAGTCATGTAAGAATGTGTAATCTGATGGGGTAAAGACATTTATCTAGGCAGCAAAGGCAAGTGAAGTTGATCAGCGAAAATGGAACATATATGAGTGAAGTCAGCAAAGTAAAAAGAAGCCATCGAAGTATCAGGTTGCAAAGTACATCAACAGTGAGACGGGAGGATTGTCCTGGCGTGTGTTTGGACGCATCAGTAAGAACTAGGTGTTATTTCTAGCTACAATACTGAAGACAAGGAGTCTTTCTAGTACGAAATATAAAGACTAGGAGTATTCCTAGCACCGATAGAAAAGATCTTAAGTGATGTAGCATGTTCATATAATAATATATTAATAATATAAGGCAAGTGTATTTGCCTTTTAAGTAACATGACCACCCATGAGTACATGGTGCTGGACAATTGCTGTGTCGGCAAATATAACACGCGCGGCCACTCTGGCCCAAGATGCAATATGATACATCCCCACTCTTCCGCTGCGGCGGCATATTCATATTCATATTCCCATATGCTTATGTAAACATTCATACACTTATACATAAATATGTTTATACATAAGCATACCGCGCCTCTGCCTGCATTGCTAGCAGCGCAGCTACGCGGTCTTAGCTTTAATCAACAATTGTATTAGAATTAAGAATCATTGAAGAAACAGAACTTAAACAAAGAAGTACATTGAATAAAGACAACTCAAACCTAAAAGAAGTCTCTTGCGCATTTATTAATATTACATGGCGACCGCGACAAGTGTCACATATATAGAGGTGCAGTAATATGTAAAAAAAAAAAAACAAAACTGCAACCTTCGGATAACAATCAGTGGAAATGTAAAAAAAAACAAACTTCAAGTCAACTAAAGAAAAATTTATTACACAAAAGAAAATGAGTGTAAGCAACAGTGAAAAGAGAAAATATGAGCGCAAAATATTAAAATACTACCACACAACAATTGAGGATATGCCTGCTAATATTGCCGATTGGATTTAAAAATTTTGTTGGGCCGTAAAAAAAAAAAAACAACGACCGAAAAAAAAAAAAACAATGTATTTTTTTTTATCAAATTTTAATAATCTATGTGAAATTGTGCGGCATTAGAGCTGTCCAATTAGAGTGTGGCCTGAAAACTACACGAAAAATAGGTAGGGGTATATGTAACAAAAAAAAAAAAAAAACCATTAAAGAAAAACCTTAATATTTTACATTTCTTCAAAAAAAAAAAACCCTTTAAAGAAAAACCAAAATAAAGTTAAATAAAAGAAAAAAAAATAAGATGTAAAACCCTTTATGTTTTAAGCAAAAATAAAAAAAAAAAACGAAAAGGAAAGCATATTAAAAAAGAAAATTGAAAAAATCAACAAAAATCAAAATTAATAATTATATAATCAAATTTAAATGTTTGACAATAAAATTAACAAGTTTAATGAACTATTTAATTTTAATTAATATTTTTAATATGGGGTTAATAGACTCCACTGCTAACTAAAAAAAAAAAAAAAAAATAGAGTCATCAAATGTAGATTTAAGACCATTCATTTCAAAAAAATTATATAAAAAATAAAATTTTTCTAATTCTTTAAATAAAAATTAAAACTGAAAAAGTATATATATCAATTGACTAAAATGACCACATTAGACAATTACTTTAGGAAAATAGTAGATAGGAATCCTAACATTGTAGCAGATTTAGTTGAGGTTTTTAAGAGAGATAACATTAATTCAGCTCAAAGCTCAATATCATTAGTGCAGATCAGATTAGCATACCTTGATATAACGGGAGAAGAATTCCCAGTTCAAGGAAGTACCGAATATATGCTGCTTTTCGAATTCAATAGGCACATTTCGCTTCTACCTGATGGATGAAGCCCAACTATAACAAGTTCTTGGCGAATAAAATATGAATCGTAATGTATGAGTAAAATAGAGACAAGACATCTCCAAAAATATGTTCCTTTCCTTGATTTCCTGATAAACTCAGGACCAGTAAACAAAAAGTACAAGGAAATAAAATTTTGGATAGTTAATAACTACAAATTTAAAAGAAATATTGTAGACTTGATGGAAAAATCCATCAAAGTAGCATATAGAAAATTGTTATTAAACAAACCTAAAAATAAGGATGTACCTGAGTGGGTACACAATATTTTTTAAGAAGATATAGAAACTATTAATATAGCAGACTCAGATGAAGATGTACAATTAATAGACTATTAAAAAAAAAAAAATAAACTTTTGAGTATGGAATGGGAAGAATTACTTCTCCGAATCCAACAAATAAAAGAAAATTTTAAAAAATCCTACAAATGCGTAACGCAAAATAGAAGTATCCAAAAGGATACAATAAACAAGCACGCAAAAATTCTGGTTGATTCTTTCAACGAAGCTAGAAAAATCGTGCACGACAATAGAGAGAAAATAGGTAAAACAAACTGGTCAAAGATTTCCAACCTATTGATCAAGTTAAGAACAAACCTAATCTCTATAAAAACAAAATATAATCTTGACATATTTGTACCTACCTGAACAAGATAACGAATCAGATTTAGAAATAAATACCAGTGTCATAAACAAAACGGACAAATGCCCAAAGGGCATATATGAAGGATGTTAACATGGCCATCCCTGAATTTAATGATACAAAAATGCAACTTCAGAGATTTGTAACAGCTCTGAAGTTGGTAAACATGATGAAAGGAGACAATGAAAATATAGCAGTTGAGGTAATAAAATCAAATATTATTGGCCCAACTCTATATGAAGTCCAACAGGAAACTTCAATTGATGCAATAATATAGAAATTGCAAGGCACATATACTCGACTCGGGAAATTTTAAAACCATGGATGAGGCCATAGCTAAGTACTTACAAAAAAGTACTGAGCTAACAGGAAACCCAAATACGGTCCTGTTTGCCCAAAGAAGCCGTGGTAATTACACAAACAAATATAATTATCGTAGCAGAGCAATGGTCGTGGTTATTATAATAATTACAATAATAACGGCCAAAACTTTCAACAAAACCAAAATAATAACTATAGAGGTTAGAACAGAAATACTAGAGGTAACCGAGGAAATAACCGACAAAACGGTTATACTACCAATAATGTTAGAGTAACACAGAATGCTTCGGGAAACTCCCCAGCAGTAAAGAATAAAAAGATTCACGCCATCAGTTTTAATCAAAATACGTTTGTCACCTTTACGAATGTGGCAACGGGGAAAATGTTAGTATTATGAATAGACACAGGATCGGAAATATCTATTGTAAAAGAAAATTCCGACAATTTTCAAAATATCCAAAATAATAAAATCATAAACATACAAGGAATTAGTCAAGAAGTAACTAAATCCATAGGGTTTACTTCTGTCGAAATCCAATCTTCAAAATATATAATCCCACACGACTTTCACGTCGTGAATAACTAATTCGCTATTCCATGTGATGGAATACTAGGAATCGATTTTATAAGAAAATACAACTGTCAATTAGATTTCAATCAGTCCGAAGACTGGTTAATAATTAAACCAAATAACCTAAAATACCCGATATATGTACCAATATCGTACAGTTCTGGTAATAATTCAATAGTTTTGCCAGCAAGATCCCAAGTTGTCCGAAAAATTGAAATAAATTCACAAGAAGACAGTGTATTCATTCCAAATCAAGAAATTCAAAATGGTATTAATTTAGCAAATTCCATAACTAAACCCCAAAACGCAGTCATACGATTGCTAAATACTACAAATAGGGATCAAATAGTAAACATAACAAGTTTAAAGTATGAACCACTTTCCTGCTACGAAATAATCGAAGCGAATAAAGAACAGCGTGAAAACGCAGTACTAACTACATTATCAAAAAAATTTCCCCAACAGTTTCACAGCCAACTTACAAAGTTGTGCAAAAAATATAGTGATGTATTCGGACTAGAAACCGCATCAGTAACAACAAATAACTTTTATAAACAAAAATTAAGACTGGTGGACGATGAACCAACTCATATTAAAAATTATAGAAATCCTCATATCGTAAACAAATTCCGAAAATAAAAAATGGCGATTAGTAATTGACTATCGTCAAATTAATAAAAAATTGATGTCCGATAAATTTCCATTACCTAGAATTGATGACATTTTAGATCAACTAGGTAGAGCAAAATATTTTTCATGCCTCGACCTAATGTCAGGTTTTCATCAAATTGAACTCGAAGAAGAGTCACGAGACATAACATCTTTTTCCACATGTAATGGCTCATATCGCTTCACGCGATTACCATTCGGTTTAAAAATAGCGCCAAATTCATTCCAGAGAATGATGACTATAGCATTCACTGGCCTTGAACCTTCGCAAGCATTCCTTTATATGGATGACTTAATAGTCATAGGTTGTTCCGAAAAACATATGCTCAATAATCTAACAGATGTTTTTGAGAAATGTAGGCAACACAACCTAAAGTTACATCCTGAAAAATGCTAATTTTTTATGCATGAAGTCACCTTTTTGGGACATAAATGCACGGATAAAGGAATCTTGCCTGATGACACAAAGTATGATGTCATTCAAAATTATCCAGTCCCTCATGATGCGGACAGCGCTAGAAGATTCATTGCATTTTGCAACTATTATCGAAGATTTATACAAAACTTCGCTGAATATTCTCGTCACATAACAAGATTATGTAAGAAAAATGTTAAATTCGAATGGACAAACGAATGTCAAAATGCGTTCGAGCATTTAAAATCAGCATTAATGAACCCAACTCTGTTACAGTACCCAGATTTTAGCAAAAAATTTTGCATATTCACAGACGCAAGTAAATACGCATGTGGAGCAGTCCTAACGCAAAATGAAAATGGACTACAGCATCCAGTAGCATACGCGTCTAGATCTTTCACAAAAGGTGAAAGTAATAAAAGTACAAGTGAACAAGAGTTAGCGGCAATTCATTGGGCAATCACACCTTTCAGACCTTACATTTATGGTAGACATTTCTTCATCATCTGTCAAAACAGATTACAGAGCATTAAATTATATTTTTTTTCAATGACAAATCCAAGTTCCAAGCTAACAAGAATGCGACTTGAACTAGAGGAATATAATTTTACAGTAGAGTATCTAAAGGGAAAAGATAATTTCGTAGCCGACGCGCTATCGAGAGTAACTATAAAAGACTTACAAAATATACCAACAAGTAACAAAATTCTGAGAGTCACTACCAGAAACCAAAGTAAACAGTTAAATTCTTGCGCAGGAAAAGAAAAAATATAGAAGAGTTGCGAAAGCAATCTCTTAATGCTTCTAAGCCCAACGTATATGACGTCATTGTAAATGACGAAGTACGAAAAGTAGTGACCTTGCGAATAACTAATTCTTTAAGCACATTCAAACGTGGCAAGAAAGTTATAGCAAGAATTGACATTTGCGATATGTATACCAATGGAATTCTCGACTTAGGTCATTTTTTTTCAAAGGCTCGAAAAAGAAGCCGGTATACTCAATATCAGTAAAGTCAAAGTGGCACCGAGCGAAAAGATCTTTGAAACTATTTCAATAGAATCTTTCAAAAATATGGGCAATAAAATTTTACAATTTTAAAGAGTAGCGCTACTCAAGCCGGTGACCCTATTATCAAATAATGATAAAGAAAAAGAAGCAATACTGTTTACGTTCCACGATGACCCTATACAAGAAGGTCATACTGGAATATATAGAACTATAGCCAAAATAAAAAGGCACTATTATTGGAAAAATATGACACGAGATATCTCAATATATAAAAAATGTAATAACAAAACATAGGAAAACACCATTAATTATAACTGAAACGCCACAACTGGCTTTCGACAGGGTAATAGTGGATACGATCGGTCCACTCCAAAACAGAAAACGGAAATGAATACGCAGTAACTTTAATCTGCGACTTTACAAAATATCTTTTAATTATACCAATTAAAGACAAAAGTGCAAAAACAGTAGCGAAAGCTATATTTGAAGATTTCATTCTGCAGTACGGTCCAATGAAGACGTTCATTACGGACATGGGAACAGAATATAGAAACTCAATAATTGAAGATTTATGCAAAAACTTGCAAATTAAAAAATTAACTTCAACCGACATCGTCACCAGACTGTAGGCACTGTGGAGCGAAGCCACCGAACACTTAATGAATTTTTACGATCATACATTTCAGTTGACAAAAGCGACTGGGATGTATGGATACGATACTTCGCATATTGCTTTAATACAACACCCTCTATGGCACATGATTATTGTCCATATGAGCTGGTATTCGGTAAAACTTCAAATTTACCCAAAGATTTTAATAGTGTTGATAAGATAAATCCACTATATAACATAGAAGATTATGCTAAGGAATCAAAATTTAGATTAGAACAGGCCTATAAAACAGCCAGAATTATGTTAGAACAGCATAACTAATAACTAATTCTTTAAGCACATTCAAACGTGGCAAGAAAGTTATAGCAAGAATTGACATTTGCGATATGTATACCAATGGAATTCTCGACTTAGGTCATTTTTTTTCAAAGGCTCGAAAAAGAAGCCGGTATACTCAATATCAGTAAAGTCAAAGTGGCACCGAGCGAAAAGATCTTTGAAACTATTTCAATAGAATCTTTCAAAAATATGGGCAATAAAATTTTACAATTTTAAAGAGTAGCGCTACTCAAGCCGGTGACCCTATTATCAAATAATGATAAAGAAAAAGAAGCAATACTGTTTACGTTCCACGATGACCCTATACAAGAAGGTCATACTGGAATATATAGAACTATAGCCAAAATAAAAAGGCACTATTATTGGAAAAATATGACACGAGATATCTCAATATATAAAAAATGTAATAACAAAACATAGGAAAACACCATTAATTATAACTGAAACGCCACAACTGGCTTTCGACAGGGTAATAGTGGATACGATCGGTCCACTCCAAAACAGAAAACGGAAATGAATACGCAGTAACTTTAATCTGCGACTTTACAAAATATCTTTTAATTATACCAATTAAAGACAAAAGTGCAAAAACAGTAGCGAAAGCTATATTTGAAGATTTCATTCTGCAGTACGGTCCAATGAAGACGTTCATTACGGACATGGGAACAGAATATAGAAACTCAATAATTGAAGATTTATGCAAAAACTTGCAAATTAAAAAATTAACTTCAACCGACATCGTCACCAGACTGTAGGCACTGTGGAGCGAAGCCACCGAACACTTAATGAATTTTTACGATCATACATTTCAGTTGACAAAAGCGACTGGGATGTATGGATACGATACTTCGCATATTGCTTTAATACAACACCCTCTATGGCACATGATTATTGTCCATATGAGCTGGTATTCGGTAAAACTTCAAATTTACCCAAAGATTTTAATAGTGTTGATAAGATAAATCCACTATATAACATAGAAGATTATGCTAAGGAATCAAAATTTAGATTAGAACAGGCCTATAAAACAGCCAGAATTATGTTAGAACAGCATAAGGCAAAGAATAAGAAGATATATGATAGGAAAGTAAACAATATAGAATTAGAAACAGGAGATAAAGTTTTATTACGTAATGATACGGGTCATAAGTTAGAACCTAAGTATTTAGGCCCACATATTATAGAAGAAATAAAGGATAGGGATAATATTTTAATTAAAGGTTCAAAAAATAAGAAACAGTTAGTGCATAAAGATAGGTTAAAAATTTTAATCAAATAATATATACATATATATATATAAAAAAAAAAAATAATAATAAAACAAAACAAAAAAAAAATCCCTACATTTAATGACACTAAACAAAAATATTTTTTACCGCATATATCATTAAACGAATAATCAAACATTCAAACAAAAAAAAATTATATTATACATAAATAAATTTCCATATAATACAAAATTATAAAAAAAATTAGAAAATAACTCCATATAATTACTTTATTTTTCTAAAGGGGGGATGTAGCATGTTCTGGAATAATATATTAATAATATAAAGCAAGTGTATTTGCCTCTTAAGTAACATAACCACCCATGAGTGCATGGTGCTGGACAATTGCTGTGTCGGCAAATATAACACGCGCGGCCACTCTGGCCCAAGATGCAATATGATACATCCTCACTCTTCCGCTGCGGCGGCATATTCCCATACATATTCTTATGTAAACATTTATACATTTATACATAAATATGTTTATACATAAACATACCGCGCCTCTGCCTGCATTGCTAGCAGCGCAGCTACGCGGTCTTAGCTTTAGTTAACAATTGTATTAGAATTAAGATTCATTCAATAAAGAGAACTTAAACAGAAAGTAATACATGGTGTCTTCATTCCATCATCATGGTGCATGCATTCTACAAAACTCTAGTAGGTTAGTGGTAGTAGATCTACGTCTCATGAACCCATGTTGGGTAGAATAAACAATAGAACTACAGAAATGTTGCAATTGGGAAGTTATAATTTTCTCAAAAGCCTTCGGACGATTTGGAGATAAAACTAAAATTAAAGGCTTCTGATTTATTACCTTTTTGATGTAAAGGAATAATAAAAGATCCCTTCCAAATAGTTGGGAAAGAGCAAGTTCAACAGACAATGTAAATAATTTAAGAATTTGAGTAATTAAATTCTCAGCACAAAACCTCAGTACACAACCAGGTATCCCATCAGGTCCTGGTGAGTAGACGGGCTTAAATGTAGTAAACACACTGTGAAGATGCAATTCGACCTATTCAACTGATAGGGATAAAAAGAGTTGGCTCGATGCTCGTTAGAGGAATAGGTTGTATTGAAAAAATCGGTAAACATATCGGCAATGGCCTGATCATCGATTGCTTTATTGTTTTCAAAACGTAAAAAGACGGGTGCACTGCTACCTTAGTTTGGTGTTAACGAAGTTATAAAATCGCTTAGGATCACGGGAAAACTGTAGTTTGCAGCGCCAAATATAATCCTTATAATATTGTGCATTAAGCACAGAAAAATTTGATCGAGCAACTATGTAATGAGAAACATTACATTTTTCAAATTAGATAACTCCCGTGTAAACCATGGTGGCTTGTCAGTCACTAGATGGGCCACACGTGGGACACAGACATCAAAAAGTGAAAACATAGTATTTCAGAAAAAACCAACGGCAGCCTCCATATCTACACAGGAATACAGATAAGACCAGTCTGTAGCAAGAATTAGCTCATTGAGCTTGAAGAACTTAGCTTTACGACAACAACGTATACGAGGCACCGAATTGGTACCTACCATTAGTGACCGAAAGGGAAGGTCAATAGTTAAGTCCAAGGTAGGATGAAAATTATCTTCGGGGACGACTAGGGGACTAATCCTTAAAAAAACGCAGTCGGAAGACTGTAGAACAAATATAAGATCTAATGACCTACCGTTTATGTTACGGACTAGATTTACTTGGGTTAAAGATAACTCAAGGAGATCATCGACAAAACAATGTGATGGAGAGGGCAACAACAATGGAAATCTAATGGAAACCATGAGATGTCAGGCAGATTTAAGTGGCCAAGAACAATTATTAAGTCTACATCGGAAAGTAGCGAAGAGACAAAGCGAATAGCATCTAAGTGGGTAGCGTATACTACCATGCCAGATTTTGGTGGCATATACGAACAAGTTATGAAGACCAAATACGTTTTTAAAGTAATTTTGACACTGACAAATCCGATGTCAAGAGTTGCAGAAGGCTAAACTAATTCAGAGGAGAGGGCAGAGTTGACAGCAATTAAAACACCTCCACCATTTTTGTATGTTCTAACGCATCTATAAGTAGAAAAAATTGTGGGGAAAACAGAAGCAGGCCTTAACCACGTTTCTGTAAATACCAGAATATGAAAATCAAATGATTTTAGATTTTAGTCCTCTAACATTCTAGTAGGCTGAAAGAGACGAAATTAGTTTTTCGACCCACCAGTGACATGCCAGAAGATTAAGGAAGATTGTTTGGTGCAATAGGAAGATGAATCGGAGGACGTTTTTTCTTCTTCGTTGTATACTCCTTTATAATTAAATGTTCAGGCCAAAAAACTTTATAACAAATTTGGTCAAAAAGATTTGGTGGAACACAGATTTTAAATGACGAAATGGCACTACGATTTTGCCCGGATATTGACTCGCTGTGCCACTCGCAACCTCTGTTCCAGTAATTTGCACTAGGGCCACGGAGACGTATGACGCATTGCGTGCTCCTCTAGTTACAACTTTATTGGGAATATTCATTGAAGAGGGTATTCGCCTGGACACATCGGAAACTACACCCGATATCGCATCAGTATGCGGGACACTATTGCCAGGGGAAATATCAATAGTACCCGCAACTGGGGCCATCACTGGGCTCCTAAACGAAATCAGGCACTGAGAATTCGGTGTTGTAGAGTCGTTACACATAGTCGGCACTGGTAGAAGAAGAGATGCCGGCGCATCAGGGGAGAAATCCTTAGGGACAGTCTTCTTCCGCTTCGGTGATTCATTTAATAGTTTATAACTATTAAACTGAGTTTCTAGAGATGAAAACTCATCCCGAAGCTTTAAAAAACTGGCCGCCAGAGTTTTGACTCCTTCCCTAGTCCGCCTCATAAAAACGCGCATGTCCATTTCTACGTCCCGACATGCTTCAGAGCTCCATTTTAGGCCCCCACCGTTTCCAATACTATCTTTAACCCTGGTCGTGTAACCAGCACACTTAACGTGCATAACATTGTCACACAGCCAGCATATAAGATAGTCATCTTGGAGCTTTTGAAGGTGAAGACATTTTTGGACGAGCAGACAACCATTATTAAATATAAATTTATTTAAAAGCGAAAAAAAAAAAATAAAAATTTAAAAGAGTATTTTAAGTTCGATAAGACAAGGTGTATACTAACCAAAGTGAAACACATGGGTTAATGTCTTTCTGTGCACCGAAAATGAAGAGACAGAAACAGAATAGCAAAGACGGTTACGGTTATAAGCGCGAGAGTGGCGGTCGCGATCGCGAGTAATAAAAACACCAGGCAGCAAGCACAAAACACAAGACAGCAAGTACGAAACAACAACGCAATTGTGTATAAAAAGCGCGGGAGCAAGCGCAGAAATTACCGCAAAAACAAAAATTCAAAGTTTATGCAGACACAAAAAGAAAACTGTAAGTTTTGTTGTTGAGTAAAGCACAAATTATTTATAACTTTGATTTAATATTTAAGAAAAAACAAACAATCGCGAGATTTTTTTACAGCTTTAAACCGAAATTAAGCGGAAATAAAAGGAAATTAATTAAAAACGACAGCGCAAAAAAAAACACGTCCGACTTCGTTGAAGTGAAGAAACGTGAAGAAAATGGAATAAACAGCATAGTGTCAAAGAAAAAGGAGAAAAAGGAGAAAAAGAAACTAAAGTGGGTGAATCTCCTACACCCACTAATATTTGGATAGTTTGAAAATAGGGAATTAGGATAAATTAAAATAAAAAATGGGAAATTATATGTAGAATAAATATGAAGCAAAAAAAAAAAAAAAAAATAAGAAATTGAAACAGTGAATATTGCATCTTTATCCTTTTTTTTTTGTAACATTAAATAAGTATATTTAGTGTTTATCATATATTCAACGCTTTGACATTAAGTGCCCGTTTCAGTGTCCAGGTGATACTCTAGCTGAAACAGAATTCAAAATTCTAACCGAAATAATATTAAATGTGTATGCACTTGTAATAAATTCTTGTTCAGTTCGATACCGTGGTCCAGTTGGCAACATGTCAACCAGTATCAATTTTAGCGTCCGGGCTGCTCTAGTTAAAATAGTACTGGTTGTACATGTGCCAAATTAGTATTATTTAATATTATTCGACGTCCGGGTAATGCTCTAGTCAAAGTAATACTAAATATATGCGCATGGAACCACTATAAAGTAGTTTAGTATAAAAGTTGGTTTCCGTTGTACAGTTGCCGTCAAGTCAACAAGTATCAATTTCAGCGTACGGTAATACTTTAGCTGAAATAGTATTGGTTGCACATGTGCCGACTTAGTATTATATAACACTAGTTGACCCGGCAAACGCTGTTTTGCCATATAAATAATTTCTATGTACTTTCTAGTATATACATATTATTATTCGATAAGAACGGTAACACTATCAAAAAATATCAGTCTCTTAATGCTACAGCGTGAACAATATTTTTTGTTAGCCCATCTTTAGCTAAAACAAACAAACTTGATAGTTTACCCACTCGAGAGCAATCTACGTATAATTGTCCGTGTGAATATCATGGCGTGCTTAAATCTAAGCCACATATTATATTAAGAACGGTAAGAACGGTAACACTATCAAAAAATTATTATTTGATAAGAACGGTAACACTATCAAAAAATATCAGTCCCTTAATGCTACAGCGTGACCAATATTTTTTGTTAGCCCATCTTTAGCTAACACAAACAAACTTGATGGTTTACCCACTCGAGAGCATGCTACGTATAATTGTCCGTGTGAAAATCATGGCGTGCTTAAATCTAAGCCACATATTATATTAAGAACGGTAAGAACGGTAACACTATCAAAAAATTATTATTCGATAAGAACGGTAACACTATCACAAAATATCGGTCTCTTAATGCTACAGCGTGAACAATATTTTTTGTTAGCCCATCTTTAGCTAACACAAACAATGATTCTTTTTTGTTATACCACGTTTTATAGTGACTGACGTTTCATGTCAAGTCACACGGAAACGCTGTCGAACGGGATAAAAAGTATTCTATGTCCATCTCCTGGCTCTAAGCTACCTCCCTACCAATTTTCAGCCGAATCTGTTCTGCCGTTCTTGAGTTATAAGTGGTGTAACTAACACGACTTTCTTTTATATATATAGATTATTCGACGTCCGGGTAATACTTTATTCGAAGCAATATTAAATATATGCGAACATGGAACCACTCTAACGTAGTTTAGTGTACAAACTGTAGAGCAAGCCTAATGGTATTTGGTTTGGATTTCAGTGTCCGGGTAATACTTTAACTGATATCCTATCAGATGTGCCATTTAGTATTGGCTGACATTATTTAGTGTCCGGGTAATACTCTAACGGAAGGTATATTATGTATATGCAAACATGTCTAAATAATAATGATCTCTTGTGTAGTGTACCATTTCAATTATACAATGGTCATAATGTCTAATGTTTATGGGAAAATATGTCTAATTTTAACCTTTTATTTTGTCCTTCGTTTTAATTACTTGTCTATTTGGTAAACTGGCTTAACACATGTAGACAAAAGGTATCTAAGTAAAAAATATTCGTAAGGTATATGTTTTTTATTCTTGAAAAGCCGTCATTTTATATCAATTTAATTTAGCTTAGGTTAAGGTTAATTTCCCATTTTTGCCTCTGAGGTCTCGAGAATTTCTTACAAATTTTTTGTATTGAAAGGCCCAGGGGAGACTAAGATATGTACCCTGACTAAAACACTTCCTTAACTTTAGTGGCTTAACTCTTTTTAGCTTCCGATGTCAAAGAACTCTCATACATAAACTAAATTTATAATCGGGCTTGGTACAGTCACGCGATTCTAGTTCCCTTTTTCTTTCTTTTATCAGAAGAGGAGGAGCTACTAGTGTCCATTTTCCCACTAACCCCACGTTTCTGTGGTTTTTGTATCCTCCTTTCCCCAATTAACCGCCAGTTTTGTCCGTTATTGGAACCGGGCCAGCTCAAAACCACCGTTTCCTACCGGAAAGCAGGTTCATCATCATAACCACGCATATAATTCGGAGTGGGCCAAGTGAAAATAAATATCAAACAAATCTTCGAGTTGGCATAAATTTGATAAATACGAAGAGCTGGAATGATTATCGAAAACGATGACGTCAATGCCTGACCTCAATCAATTCGGAGATGGTGGTGAGTACAAAACAGTCATAAGAATTAATAACCCCGTAGTAGCAGCTCTTACATTTTGAAGACAACCTCAGAGGGGATCTCCGACCGACCAGCAACCACTTGAATTACGTTTGAACCTCTTAGCCTTTATAAAAGAAATACTTGAGAGAGTGTAGACCTACCGCGTTGACCGGGAGCGAATACGCCGCGATATCGGAAGTGTTCACAGGAAAGGCTGCGCGGTTAATTAAATTTGGCGAATTAGACGACGCCGCTAAGAGTGAGTTTTGGAAAGAGTTCTTTAATAATTTCCTGAACCTATTACTTTGTTCAACCAAATCATTTTGACCAAATTTGTCATAAAGTTTTTTGGCCTGAACATTTAATTATAAAGGAGTATACAACGAAGAAGAAAAAACGTCCTCCGATTCATCTTCCTATTGCACCCAACAGTCTTTCTCAATCTTCTGGCTCGTTATTACCCGCTGGCGGGTCAAAAAACTAATTTCGTCCCTTTTTTTGGCCTACCAGAATGTAAGAGGGGTGAAATCTAAACTTTCTATACTTTACGTAGACAGTCCATCATTCGATTTTCATTTTCTGCTATTTACAGAAACGTGGTTAAGGCCTGACATATCTTCTAGCTTCTGCCTTCCCCATAATTTTTCTACTTATAGATGCGATGGAACATTCAAAAATGGTGGCGGAGTTTTAATTGCTGTCAACTCTGCCCTTTCCACTGAATTATTTCAGCATTCTGCAACTCTTGACATCGAATTTATTAGCGTCAAAATTTCTTTAAAAACGTATTCCGTCTTCATAACTTCTTCGTATATTCCACCAAAATCTGACATGGTGGTTTACGCTAGTCACATTGAAGCTATTCGCTTTGTCTCTTCGCTACTTTCCGATGTAGACTTAATAATTGTTCTTGGCGACTTTAATCTGCCTGACATCTCATGGTTTCCATTAGATAGTTCTTCCTTGTTGTTGCTCCTCCCTCACCTTCAGTGGTAACTCATTTTCGTGTGGTTATGTACGCTGACGTTGTTAAACTTTGTCTTTGTTTTAAAGACTCAGTCTCTCCGCTTCTGGTCCAAGCAGATCTGAACAACTTGCAGATTTGGTGTGAATTAAACATGTTAAACATCAACGTTCAAAATGCAATGTCATGTCACTTCATAGAACCACCTTCAGTTACGTATTATCTTAATAATACTCCTTTATAATTTCTTGTGAAGAATCACAAACTTTGTTATTTTTTATATATTAATATATATAGCTAACCCTTAGAACAAATATGGTCTATTTATTGAAGGGCATTAGTTCATCGTTAGGTTACCGTTCAGCGAGAGCTTTGAAAAATCTAGACAGAGAGCAATTGTTTTCTTTTTCTTTTTTCTCTCTTTCGCATTCTAATAGTTAGTGACAACATAACTAAGTAAAGACGTTTTGTCACGTACGCAAAAGCTCATAGGATATTTGTCAACAGCTAATCAAAACGCGCCACGTGCTTTTGCAGCTGAGTCAAAAGCTTGGAACAAAGCAAAACTAGGGCAAAGGCGAGGTTTAAAAGATATGACAAGATCAATTAGTTTTGTCCGGCGAAGAGATCAGATCACATTGAACGCAATCGGAGTTAGAGTGCATAGTGAAAACATATAAAAAGAACTCATAGTGACAGTTTGAAAGTGGTACAAAAACACAATGAAAACAAAAAAAAGAAGGAAAAGACCAAAAGTATACGAGAAGAAAACACATACCAATATACAAAGATAAAAAAAACCTCAAGACGGATATCTATATCACCAGTTATAAGGGCCACGATTCTACCTCATTATTCCCCTTCAAACTTAGGACAGTGTGATAGTAGGTTAACAGATATGACGTTAAGTAAGTAATGAAATGGAAATGCTAGAAAAATTAACAAAAAAAAAAGTATACATAATGAAGAGTGAATATTGAATGCATGTTCTTCCTTTTCTTTCTCTCTTTTGTTTTTCTGTGTCCATGTAGGTGAATGTGTAAATTGCACAGTGGTCATTATGACATTTGGCTGCGATTTCAGTGTCCGGGTAATGTCCTAACTGTAATCCGACTAAATGTACATGTGATTTTTATTTCGGTGTCCGGGTAATACCCTAACCGAAATGATATTAAATATACATGCTCGTAATAAATGTTGTCGGCAAGTGGCTTCCATTGTACAGTTGACATCATGTCACCCTGCAGTGTCCGGGTAATACTCTAACTTAAATGGTACAGGGTGTACATGTGTCAATTGAGCATTATTTAATATTATTCGATGTCCGGTAATACTCTTGTCGAAGCAATATTAAATATATGTAAACTTGGAACCACTGTAACGTAATAAATGTTGTGCCGTTAAAGTTGTTTCCGTGGTACAGATAGCATTATGTCAACCAGCAACCATTTTAGTGTCTGGCTAATACTCTAATTGAAATAGTGCTGGGTATACATGTGCCGACAGAGTGTTACTTTATGTTATTCGACGTCCGGATAATACCCTAGTCGAAGCAATTCTAAATGCGCAGGAACATGGAACTACTGTAATATAGTTCTATGTATAAATGGTACAGGGGTCAAAATGTCATTTGTTTAGGATTTCAGTGTCCGGGTAATACTCTAACTGAAACCATACCAAATGGACATCTGACCACTTAATATTACTTAATATTATTCGGTATCCGGGTATTACCCTAACCGAAGGAATATAAGGTAAACAAGAAATTTTAATGTCATAAATTCCGATGAAGTCTTGTGCATTGTCCCCTTCCATTGTACAGTGTGCACCATAGAAAAACGTTTCTAATCTTAATTGTGTTAGTTACTATTCACAATGGGGTATAGGAAGTTCGTTCGGGAAAATACGGTCATCTTTTCTCTGTACAAGTTTGTGATTATTTTCTATATTTGCCTTATTAATTTAAAAATCCAGAGGTCTCGAGATTTATTTACATATTTTTCTGTAATTAAAGGCCCTAGGGAGATTGAGATATATATCCCGGCTAGAAAACTTCCTTACAATTTGAAAATAAAATAATAATCCAAATAATTATCTTTTTCTCAAAAACTTCAGAGGGCCTAACGCTTATTTTCGGCATTTGTATGTGCGTGAAAAATGCCGAAAACGCCAAAAGAAACCTTGCGTGCGTTGCGAAACCAGTTCCATCTTCCATTCTGAGCTGCAATTATGTTCTTTTAATTATTCAATTAAATTCCTCGCAATTTCAAGCACACGAAACTCGGTCCTGACCAAATCTGACCGATATTTTTTGGTCTTTAACAGCAAATAAAATTTAAATTTAACATAATTACAAAATAACAAGCTGTCACACAAAATATTGATCATTGATCCCAATCAGCAGCCAACACTCTCAATAATTGGTCACGCCTCACTAAAATTCTTCCCTTATTTTCTTCCCATTCTGATAAATCACACAATCAATTAAATTTAATAAAGTATCCTTATTTATTTATTGATTTTATCTGTTTGGCTGATATATCTTGTCGCCACCCAATCCGCCCAATATACAGTCCACTCGGGTCAGATATTCATTGACCACCACGATATCCTTCGTAGCATAGTGTAACTCCATACAACTATGCCCATCGATCCTGCTAAAAACAGCCACAACTCTGATCGTCTCGCAGTACCTCGCCATTGCACATCGCCATCCATCCATCCATCGACCAAAGTAAAGGTACCGTGCGAAACAGATACCGTCAAACGGAGTCAATCCAGTTCCGCTACCACATTATCATCGCCTTGATTCTCCGGCACAATTGAGTCCGAGTACATGGCATGTACGAGAGCCCTTACGGCTGATGGAAGCGAGGAGAGCCGCGCCGATTTGATGATGGTAAAATCCAAGTACGAAAACGCATATATGGTGTATGTTCGGTGCGGCACAAGTTTGTGAGAACGTATTGAACAGCTTCAATTGTCTGAAGCCCCGTTCGTGTCCCAAAACGCCCCCATCTTACGTGAATATCACGCTCAGACAGGTTAACGTCTACCTTCGTGTGAGTTTGACATGTTCACGGGAAATTATAACCAATGACCTACGTTCCGCGATCTGTTCACTGCCATGTACATAAAAAATAGAAAAACTGTATGATCTGGTGTCTAAAACGCGCGGCTAGGCAAAGGCAATGTCTAGCTTCCCCCTCACCAATGATGGTGTCTAAGCGGCCGTGCTTACAAAGAAAATCTGCTATCCCGTTTTGAAAATAAGGGGCAGAGTTACCAACCAAACAAAGATCCTCTTCAACCTCCCTAGGCACCGCTATGGTGACCATACGGCACTTGGGCGCTACCTTTCTTGCGCGCGCTCTGATTGATACCGGGTCTGAAGGAATATTTCTATCCGAAAGAATGTTCAACCTGGTGAGACCTTCGTTCCGTCTCATTAACGCCCAGATAAGCGGCATTTCTAATTGTATGGCCACTCAAACATTTGTCGCACCCTCCAACGCCAACTTGCATTTTCCAGCAAGACGAAGAAAGGACCGCAAACATTAACTCTTCCGCCCTCTCAAAGTTCCAAGAAACATCAATTGCCGCAGATCCTTCGCCATGGCGGCATCCCCATGGACCAGAGCACCGTCTTGGGAAGGCTCCTTTCAGGCTCCTGCAGCATCTTGGCGCTGCAGAACGCTGCCGCTCCCCATTTTTATCAGTCCACCCGGGCTATTGCAATTTGTTTAAATATTCCGAAGTTTATATTCTCGTTAAGTTCCCCCTACATTGTACCTCCAAGCACTCTTTGGCCACCATAAACTTTAATTCCGAAATAAAGCTTGTGAAATTGTGAATTTAACTCGAAGTTCTAATCCATTGCACCTGTGATACAAGAATTTTTCTGCACTGGTTTTCCTCGCCCCACTACAATCGCTGATTTTAAATGACGAAATGTCACGAGAATATGAAAATTTAAATTTTTCGACCGCGATGTTTGGCTCTACGATTTTTGCCCGTATATGGGCTAAGACATCATCTGATGTCGTATTGAGAGCTAATCTTAAAACAAATATTTGCCTTTCTGGTTTAATTGCAACAAGCGAACTCGCTGTGCCACTGGGGCCACGGAGACGGATGATGCTTTACGTGCTCCTCTAGTTACAACTTTATTGGGAATATCCCTAGAAGAGGGTATTCGCCCGGACATATCGGAAACTACACCCGATAGATATCGCATCAGTATGCGGGACACTATTGCCAGGGGAAATATCAATAGTACCCGTACTGGGACCATTGCTGGGCTCCTAAACGAAATTAGACGCTGAGAATTCGTCGTTATAGGATCGTTACACGTAGTTAGAACTGGTAGAGGGATAGCCTGCTTCCGCTTCGGTGATTCGTTTAATAGTTTATTACATCCCAAAGCTTCAAAAAACTACCCGACAAAGTTTTAATTCTTTCCCTTGTCTGCCTTATAAATAAACGCATGTCCATTACTTCGTGTAACCATACACCTAACGTGCATGACATTGTCACACAGCCAGCACAAAAGATAGTCATCTTGAAGCAATTGAGGGTGGGAACAGTTTTTGGAACAGACAAGCATTATTGAACTGTGCTTTAATTAAAAATCAAAATACAAAAATAAAAATTTAAGAGTATTTAGAATTCAACAATAAAAGGTGTATACAAACTAAGGTGTAACACAATGGTTAACGTTTAAATTTGCACCGAAAAAGAAGAGGCAAATAGAAAACAGATTAACACACAACAACAATGACGGTGACAAGCGATCGCGAGCAATGAAAAGGCAAGCGAGCAAGCACAACACTGTAACGATCCTTTTTGGTCCTTACTTGCGGCAGAGCCGGATTTCAGGTGTAGGGGTACGACACAACGAATTTATATTGTGCGCTGGTGAAATGAGAAGATACAGTTGTTCTTTCTTTTATCAATACGCTATAATTTTATTGGGAATTTGATTTGGTGGATGCTGGTATGGCTAGAAAGCTTTTGCACGGGCTATTGGCTTTGCAATTGTGGTTATTGTGGAATGCACACTGCACCGCTGACACTCATGAAAACTTATCGACGGATTGTGTTTGGCTGTGGTAAGTATTCCTACTGCCAGGATGACTCCTGGTCTTGTCTACCTACACTACACACACACACACACTACACACTAATATTCTGCTAGGAATACTCCTAGTTTTTCCCACTATGCCAGGAATACTCCTGGTCTTCCTCAACTGTGCTAGGAATACTCCTAGTCTTCACTAAAACTGCTAGGAATAGCTCCTAGTCTCCAATGTTTTGCTAGGAATAGCTCCTAGTCTTTTATATGCAGCTAGGAATAGCTCCTAGTCTTTTATATGTTGCTAGGAATAACTCTTAGTCTTTTATATGTTGCTAGGAATAACTCCTAGTCTTTTACGATCCGCTAGGAATAGCTCCTAGTCTTGTGATCTGCTAGGATTGGCTCCTAGTTTTTAATACCCTGCTAGGAATAGCTCCTAGTCTTCCTACTTGCCACCAAAAACTAATCCGCCTTTAAACCTTCACTTGTAGCCAGGATACGGTAGGAGATCCTTTTATCGATCTGACTTGGCACACCTTCACTTTAACTTCTTCATATATGCTTCACTTCGTTGGCCTCGCTTATTTACTTTACTTGTTGATATTTCACTTGCACCTTGCTGGTCCAAGTGATACTTCGCTTGTTTCCTTCGCTTTCTAACTCCCTTCCTGTGTCTCAGCCGTGTCTATTTATAGGCATCTTGACTCAAGGAGGACGTGTGGTGGGATTGTGTACCGTTGCGAGTACTTTTTCGCGCGCCAATATCTGTCGACCAAAACTTTCCATCGCTTTCTTTTGCCTTCGGCCGATCGCGCAACGCAACTCTCCTGTTGCTATGTGTGGTGAAATCACGCATACGCCTCTCAGCTACAGTCTAGCTCTCTAGCTTTGCCAAAATCCACCCTTATATACTATTTAACAAACATTTAACTTATTGCTAATTTCCCGCCCTTTTGACATATGTTTACATATATTAAATTTATAATTAAATCCCTTCCTCCCTAAACTATTTATATTAAATCAACTTAATAATTATTTAAATATATTCCGATTTAGCTTTTGTTGTATTCATATTTTTATATACAGCATTAATGCTCTACATTAATGTACCGCATTAACCCTTTCACATAACTAATATTCATGTTATCTTTGTTCCATTACATGAGTTATACAACATTATAATGCTATATAGTATATTATGTACATCTATTTATATACATATATATATATTATCTTTACATATTCAAATTTAGCGCCAATAACTCCAGCGCCTTTCAAACCTCTGCTTTGGATATGTTACACAGCGCCTCTCCCGTTCTCCGTTACATGACAACGTTCCCACTCCCAATCCACCGACACAAATATATTATATATTATATGTTATATATTATATATTATATATTATATATTATATATTATATATTATATATTATATATTATATATTATATATTATATATTATATATTATATATTATATATTATATATTATATATTATATATTATATATTATATATTATATATTATATATTATATATTATATATTATATATTATATATTATATATTATATATTATATATTATATATTATATATTATATATTATATATTATATATATATATTTATTAAATATTCCTCACATTCCCCCCTTTCTTCGGGAGCCAAATCCTTCCACCTCTTTTTTTTATAGAATTTTTTTTCATGTTTCTTTTTTTTTCTTTGGCCTGGTTCGCATCTTTTTTTTTTTTGGCCATTTATGGCATCTTTTCTTTATTGGCGATTCATCAGGCATCTTTTCCAATGCCTTATTTTGGCATGGGTGGCTCCCACTGCATCTTTTACTTATATACTATATTTATAATATTACTTATATCTACTTAACCTAAACTTCAGATTTTTTCCTCCTATTCTACCTATCCTAATTTATAAAAATATCTACTAACCTAAACTTCATATATTTTTTTTTTCCTTATCTACCTATTGTACACTCCAAAAATTTCTCTTAACCTACCTACTCTACTTAAGCTAAACTCCAAAATTTTCTCTTAACCTATACCCCCGACTCTTCGAATACCCTACATCTATTTCAATTAATACGGATCCTATACCGGATCCGGTCCACCCACATCACCCTTGTCTGTCTCGGCCCCTCCCCCATCGCCTGTACGGCCACGGCCACCGCAATTGGCCACTCCTCGGGTTCCAACTCCCGCAATCTTTGGTGTGCCTGTGGCACTGGCACCGATCGCTGCCGTTGTAAATGCGGACGTGGCGCTTGCGCCTTGCCGACCGGCGCAGACCGTTGTCTTGCGTACGCCGGCCTCCGTAGGTCTCGCTGTTGCTGTTGTTGCTGTTGCTGTGGTTGCTGTTGCTGTGGTTGCTGTTGCTGTGGTTGCTGTTGCTGTGGTTGCTGTTGCTTTGGTTGCTGTTGCTGTGGGGCTTGCTGCTGTTGTGGCTGGGCCTGCGGCTGCCATTCTGCCACCATCTGTTCAATGACGGGCTCCTCCACCTCCGGCGACTCTTCCCTCGGCTGGATGAACTCTTCCCAGAAAACATCGTTTATTTGGCCGCTTGCCCTCCGCATTGGTGTCGGTGGCCTTATTTGCTCGGCTTGGCCATAGCCCTCTTCCTCGGTATCGATGAGGTCAACGAAAGCGACCGGCTCATTGCCGCCGGCACCTCTACCACTCTTTGGGCTGGCCCCTCTTCTGCCCTCGCAATCTCCTCAGGCCCATCTAAAGATAGCCCCCTTCAGTGGAGCTCCTCTTACACATCGGCCAACAGAAATGCCAAGTCATTTATGACTACTCCTTCATCCTCGCTCACTTCTGCGGCCACTCCCTCACCGTCGTCCTCCATATCGACATCGCTTCCACTGCCCTCCAATTCCTCCTCCTGATGTTCTCCCACGTCCTCTTCCTCTCCGTCGTCGGACGAGATGGCGATCACCGGCCCCAATGGGACCGGCACCTCGCCATCGGACTCCTCGTCCGACACATATGGCGATGCCAGCATTTGCATGGCCTCTTCCAGCTCCTCTCCATTGAAATTTTTGCGTCCGCTCATTATGATAGATAAAATGTGATTGATTTCATCAGTCTCATCTTGGGCCATTGGAACCTCTAATCCGCGTCGCTCTGCTGCTGCGCGTCCAGCTTCGGGTTCCCGCTCTCGTTTTTCTTTTTATCCGTACTTCACACACACACTGTATGTGTGAGTCCTCTCTCCTGCACTTGGTGTACCGCAGGAGAGAGTCCTCTCCTTATCCATTTACATCCTCTGTCTGTTCTGCTCTCTTACAGTTTGACAAGCATTGGTGTTTATATTCCGTTTCGTTTATCCATCGCTAACCCGCCAAACTCAACATTTTTTTATTTCTTTTTATATTACAGTTTTATACCCACTGTAAAAAGAAATTGTATGCATGCAAAGATTTTTCTTTTATATATGTATATATACGATTTTTTTTTTTGAGTTGAGCCAGTTGTAACGCTCCTTTAATATATATATGTACATATATATATATTTTTTTTTGAGTTGTGGAGTTGTAACGATCCTTTTATACATATATATTTTTTTTTGAGTTGAGCCAGTTGTAATGCACCTTTTACATATATATATATATATTTTTTTTTTTAAATCTTGTTATTTATTTCTGTAGGCCGATGCAATTTCCTTTCCAATTGATGCTGGTCCGTGTTTCTACCGTTCCTCTCCATTTGAAGATCTCCCAGTTGTCCTGCCGGTCCAACTGTTCAAACTCCATTTGGCCGGTTTCCGGTAGTCATACTCGCCTTGCATTTTTACAGCTCATTTGGATCATCTGTTGGCTCTTGTTCTGGTTGCACTTTTACTTCGTTGATGTGTGCCAACCTTGCCTTTTTGTTTGCCATATGCTGCAGTTTGCATATCACTGGCGATGTAAATCCCATGACTTTGTATGGCCCACTATACCGTGGTGCAAGTTTTGCAGCAAATCCTTCTGCTGCATTTGACAAATAGTGCTCCTTGGCCCACACTATTTTGCCCACTCGTGGTTTCCATTGCCTTCTTCTTAGATTATAGTGTCTTGATTGATCCTGAGCAGTTTTTTCTAGGTTTCTTCGTACCAACACGCCAATTTCTTTGATCAACTCCGCATTGCCATTTAGCCGTTGACTTGGTTTGCCTGATCCAATAGTTAGCCTGTCGAATGTGGATTCTGGTAATCTCGGCTCCCTTCCCTGCGTTATTAATGCCGCCGTATATCCCGTTGCGTCGGACACGCTAGAATTTACTGCCAACATTATTTCTGGCCATTGTTCATCCCATCGTCGTTGATCTCCTCCTGTGAATTGTTATCATTATTTTAACTGTTCTTTTCGCTCGTTCGGTTGGATTTTCTTGCGGCGTATATGGCGCTGTCAGCTGGTGTATTGTCCCCCATTCCTGCAGCATTTTCTCAAATACGTTGCTGACAAACTGGACTCCATTATCTGTTATCACCACTTTTGGGACCCCAAATTTTCTGCCGACGCCTTTCTCATTGGTACAAGCTCTGTCCATTTTGAGAATCTATCTACTATAACAAGCAATACTGAATTTCCATGCTTAGATCTTGGCAATGACCAAACGAAATCGGCGCATATTGTTGCCCATGGTTCCTCTGGCACTTGCGTCAGCATTTTTCCTGCTGCTGGCTTGGTTTATACCACATACAGTTTTCACAGCGGCTGACATATGCACGTGCATCTCTTTGCATGCAGTTGGAGAGTCGTGGTTTTTCGATAGTATTTGTTGCCTTAAATGTTTCGGCACACATAATTTCCACGACACAACATATTCATGCCCTGCCCTATGCGGTATATTTCTATATAACTGCCCATTTTCCATAACATAGTCCGTATATTTTTGCGGATTTTCCTTTACTTTTTTGCCCATATTTTCTATCCACACACAGTTTTGAGCCGACTGATCATTTTTGTTGCGACTATCCTGCATCCTTCTGCATGCTTCCAATGGTTGCCTTGACAATGCATCTGCTACGACATTTGATTTTCCTTTGCGATATGTTATTTCAAAGTCATATTGCTGCAACTCCAGTGCCCATCTTGCAATCCGCCCTGTTGGACTCTCGATGCTATTCAGCCATTTCAGTGCCATGTGATCAGTAATGACCTTGAAATGATATCCTTCTAAGTATGCCTTCAACTTCCTTATAGCCCATACTATTACTAGACATTCCTTTTCTGTTGCTGAATAATTTTGTTCTGCAGGATTCAGCATTCTGCTGGCGTATGATATGACTCGCTCGCCTTCCTCTGTATCTTGCGTCAGAATTGCCCCTATGCCGTAGTTGCTAGCGTCAGTTTGTAATACAAACATTTTCGCAAAATCTGGGCATGTCAACACTGGATCTGCCACTAATTTTTGCTTTACCATGTCAAAAGCATCTTGATGTTTTTTTTCCCACATCCATTTTACTTTTTTTTTTAATAGAGAATTAAATGGCTATACTAGCGTTGCGAAACTTGGCACAAACCGTCTGTACCAAGATGCTACTCCTAGGTATTGGCGTAATTCTTTTGTGTTCTTTGGAGGTTTTAATTCAGCTATTGCTGCCACTTTATCTGGATCTGTGCCAATGCCTTGCTCTGTTACTCGATGGCCCAGGAATCTTAGCTCTTTTCTGAAGAACTGGCATTTTTCTGCATTTATCCTTAAACTTGCTGCCTTTAGTCTGCGAAAAACTTCTTTTAAATGAGCTTTGTGGTCTTCTATTGTTCGGCTGACCACTATGATATCATCCTGATAAGCGAACGCGTGTGGCATCATTTCTGGTCCTATGACCATATCTAAGGCTCGTTGGAATGTTGCAGATGCTGAGTGCAAATCGAATGGGATCACTTTCCATTGATATAATCCCTTTCCTGGAACTGTGAAAGCTGTCATTTTTCTACTGTTCATTTCCAGCGGAATCTGCCAATATCCATCTTTTAAATCCAAACTGCTTATGAATTTTGCTTCGCGCAGTTGATCTAAAATATTGTCAATTCTCGGCATTGGATAAGCGTCTTTTATAGATTTTGCATTTATCTGCCTGAAGTCAACACATAGCCTCCACTTTCCAATTTGTTTCTTTTTCACCATTACTATTGGTGAACTGTAAGGACTATTTGATCGTTCTATATATCCCATTGCCATCAATTCTTCAACTTTTTCATTTATTATACCTTGCATCTTTGGATTCTTTGGGTAATACCTTTGTTTTATTGGCTTATCGTCACACATAGTGATTGTGTGCATGGCAATTTTAGATGTGCCAGTTATTTTGGCCAATTCGGCCAGTTCTTCGCACATAAATTTCAATTTGGTGCCCTGCGCAATGTATAATGGCTCCCATTTCCTTTATAAAATTCCAACCTAAAACCACCGTATCAATTCAGCCAGGCAATACTAAAAATGGCATTTTGATTATTTTGTCGCCAAATTGCACTTCAGCGATCCATTGCCAATCAATTTCTTTGACTGCTCCGTCTGCCAACTTCACCTGTTTTTTCGCTTTTGTTATCTGATCTTTTTTAGCTAATTTTTCTACTATCTTTTGGCTAACAAAGCTGCTTGTGGCCCCTGAGTCTACCGTGGACAGCATTCTAATGCCCCCTATCCTAATTTCTGCTGATAGTTGGCTTTCTTCTTCTATCAGCTTTCCGATTAGGTTCGAGGAGCTGTTGTTGCCGGCTCCTGCTCGCTCCTTGCAGGCAGGAACCGATTTGCATTTCCTGCTGGCATGCAGCAGTTCATCGATTGCTTTCCGATTTTCCCGCAATTCCAACAGAACTCTAATCTTCTGTTGCTGCACTCTTTAGCCCAATGACCTGCATACTGTTGGAATTTTCATAAAATTCCGCCTTTGAGCTGGCATTGGTGGCTCTTCATCTAAACAGCGTCTGCAGACGGTGTTATGCCTATTATCTTGCATAACTGGTCGTCTTTGCACGCCCATTGGTATGTGTGAGCGTTCTCTTTGAGCCTCTCGTTGGAACTGTTTCCTTTCCAGTTCCAATGTTTCGAACTCATCTGCCAGTTGCATTAGTTCTTCCAGCGTTTGTATGTTGTGTGGGCGAATGAACATTTTCAAATCGCATCATGGTTTGCATCTCTGTTGTTTTCTAGCTTTTACTTGATCTGGCAGATTGCTAAAATATCCCCCCGGCAAGAAATATTTTTTGAATGCCATGATGCCCAATGCTTATTGTTGGCCACGTACCATTTTATTGCTTTGTCTTTTATCATGTTGATGTCTAATCCGTACATGTCTGCTGACCATTCGACTTGTTCAATGAATTCTAGCGGCTTTGAATTGCCGTCGAAACGGAATGTCCATTCCCTCACTTGTTTTGCCACTTTCGGATATTCGTTATTTGAATTAAGTAACCCGATTTTGCTACTTTCTGTAACTCTTCAACTTGTTCTCGGCTCTTCATACAACGTATGTTGTTGGTTTTGTGGGCCATCTAGGGCACCCACGCTACCCCAGGTTGGCAGTGTTAATATTGGAATTGCCAACTTTGCAATTTCCCCCACCGGGGGACAGTTCCTGATAGCGTGAAACCGCATGTTTCGCCGGGTTTTATTAACTCTTTCTTTTTCATGTAATAAATCCATGATTTTGTCATCTTGCCGGCTTTTGACAAATTATTCTTTCCTAAAAATCAAATGTTAATTTCTTTTTATTTTTCTATACAGAAAAACCATAAATCTTGTAAATCTCTTTTACCAGTAAAGCACGTTGGGCGCCAGTTGTAACGATCCTTTTTGGTTCTTACTTGCGGCAGAGCCGGATTTCAGGTGATGGGGTACGACACAACGAATTTATATTGTGCGCGGGTGAAATGAGAAAATACAGTTTTCTTTCTTTTAAATATACGATATAATTTTATTGGCAATTCTTTTGACGGATGTTGGTATGGCCAGAGAGTTTTTGCACCAGTTATTTGCTTTGTAGTTGAGATTAGTGTTGAACCCAAATTGTACCGCTGGTACTCATGAAAACTTATCGACGGATTGCATTTGGCTATGGCTAGTATTCCTTCTGCCAGGATGACTCCTAGTCTTGTCTAGCTACACCTGTCGCCTGCTACGCTTTTTATATTCTGCTAGGAATTCTCCTAGTCTTTTCCCACTGTGCCAGGAATACTCCTGGTCTTCCTCAACTGTGCTAGGAATACTCCTAGTCTTCTAGGACTAGCTCCTAGTCTTCAATATCCTGCTAAAAATAGCTCCTAGTCTTTGTTACAATGCTAGGAATAGCTTCTAGTCTTTTTACTTGCCACCAAAACAAATCCCTCTCTAAATCTTTACTTGTATCTAGGATACGTATGGGTATCCTTCCCCAGATATATGGCACGCCTTCACTTTACTCCTCCACTTGTATGTTTCACTTTGTTAATTCTTCAGTTGTTGACTGATACCTCGCTGGATTACTTCTCTTTCTGATTGCCTCTGTGTCTCAGCCGTGTCTATTTATGGGCATCTTGACTTCTCGGGACGCGTGGTGTAATAAAATAGTACACTTGCCAGTACTTTTCCACGCGCCAATATTTGCCGTCCAAATCTTTTCTTCGCCTTCTTTTATCTTCGGCCTTCTTGACCAATCGCGCAACGCAACTCTCCTGTTGCCTAATTTCGCGCCCTTTTTCTATATACTTAAATATAGTGTATTTATGATTAAATACCTCCCTCCTCGAGTGTTGCGTACTTAAATAAATTAAATAACTATACACATATACTTATATACAAGTTTATATTCTGTTGAATACATGCATATACACAGAATTAATACCCAACATTAATGTACAATATTAGCTAATTCACTTTAATAATACTGATGTCATGTGTATTACCCTATAACTATATATATAAATCATAACGAATTATGTACTAATATATTATCCCCCGCTCGTCTATACGCATGGGCCGACTCTCTAAATCTTGTTGCGGTTCTATGCCCTCCCAACGTAACTTACTCTCAGTGACGTCACGCGAGCCGACCTGCACTTGCTCTCATCTGTGTTCTATTTGCATATTCGCATATGTTTGAACGAACCTAAATGTTCGTTTATATGTTTGACTCAAACATAGAAACGGGCGCTTCTACGATATTTGAATTGCTTTGAGCCAATGATTACTTGAATTATTAGCCGCTTTTATGACTTGAATTTATATATATTTATATTTGGCGTGACTCTAAGCCGCCTTTGTGAGGTCTATATATATAATTTATATATTCCTCGAAGCCAAATCCTTCCCTTCTTTTGACTTTTTTTATAAAAAAAAAAATTTCCCCTTTCTTTCCTTGGCCTGATTCGCATCTTTTTTTTTTTTTTGCCAGTAATCTTCTTTTTTTTAATGGCGATTCATTAGGCATCTTTTCTAGTTTTTTGACAGATCGTTAGCATCTTTTCCATTATTCCCATGCCCTATTTTGGCATGGGTGGCTCCGTCTGCATCTTTTACTTACACTACATTTACAATATTACTTACATCTACTTAACCTAACCTTCCAAAAACATCTCTTAACCTAAACTTTATATTTTTCCTATTCTTCCTATTCTACTACTTCAATTGTGTTTCCTAGCTTTACTATTCTACTTAACCTAAACTTCAAAATTTACTCTTAATCTACGCCCCCGAATTTTCGAACACCCTACATCTATTTTTGTTTCCCTTGTTCCGATACTGGGTCCGGCCCACCCACATTACTCACATTACTACCGCCATTGGCCATTCTTCGGGTTCTAGTTCCCGCCATCTCTGATGTGCCTGTGGCCGGCAGAATTCCTCGATAAAATTCTCATTCTCTGGGCTGGTTGCCCTCCGCATCCGGGTTGGTGGCCTTATCTGCTCCACTGGGCCCTCGTCTTCTTCTTCCGTGTCGATTAAGTCCACGTATGCCACCGGCTCGTGAACTGCCGCCGGCACCTCTGCTGCTCTTTGCACTGGCTTCTCCTTCGCCCTCGCCATCTCCCGCGGCCCGCCTAAAAATATCCATCCAATGGAGTTGATCCTCCACATCCGAAAACAGGAACGCCAGGTCATTAAGCCCAATTCCCGCAACCTCGCTCATTTCTGATTCCACTCTCTTTCCGCTTCCGATGCCCTCCCACTCCTCCAAAAATTCCTCCACTGCATCCTCCATTTCCTCTCCCACGTCCTCTTCCTCTCCCTCATCCATTTGCATACTCTTTCTATTTTGCTCTCCTACAGTTTGAGAAGCACTCGTATTTGTATTTCATTTTGTTCGTCTATCGCCAACCCGCAAAAACTTAAAATTTCTTTTTTAATAACGATTTAAATTGCCATTACAGTTTGACATGTACTGTTAACAGCAAAAAAAATTTCAATTATTTCTCAAATATTTCCACACGAGAAATTTTCTTTATACATTGCATAATTATTTTTGCATGTTGCCCAACATCTAACAAGCAATATTGATCGGTGCCTAAAATGAAATTCTTATATTAATTTTTGTATGCCGACCAACAACGACATTGAAATCATCACTCTATGAGGTTTGCTTCCTGCATGATGCTGGTTCGTGTTTCTACCGTTCCTTTCCATCTGAAGATCTCCCAGTTGTCCGGCCGGTCCAACTGTTTAAACTTCATTTGGCCGCTTTCCGGTAGTCAGACTCGCCTCGCATCTTTACTGCTCGTTTGGATCATCTGTTGGATCTTGCTTTGGTTGCACTTTTAGCTCACTGATTTGTGCCAACCTTGCCTTTTTGTTTGCCATATGCTGCAGTTTGCATATAACTGGTGATGCAGAATTTACTGCCAACATTATTTCTGGCCATTGCTCATCCCATCGTCGTTGATCATGGTCTTGACAGTTCTATTTGCTCGTTTATATGGATTTTCTTGTGACGTATTTGGTGCTGTTAGTTGGTGTGTAGTTCCCCACTCTTGCAGCATTTTCTTAAATAATTTTCTGACGAATTGGACTCCGTTATCTGTTATTACCACTTTTGGGACCCTAAATCTAGACAGCACTCTTTCTCTGAATACTTTTACTAGTTTTTCTGCCGACGCCTTTCTCATTGGTACCAGCTTCGTCCATTTTGAAATAGTTATCCACTATAACGAGTAATTCCGAATTTCCATGCTTAGATCTTGGCAATGGCCCGACGAAATCTGCGCGTACTATTGCTTAAGGCTCCTCTGGCATTTTTGTCAGCATTATCCCTGCTGCCTGCTGCTGAATTGGCTTATAACGAATATAGTTTTCACAGCGGCTGACATATGCACGTGCACCTCTTTGCATGCCTGGCCAGAAATATTTCGCCTACTGCCTGTATGTCCCGTAGTTGGAGAGTCGTTGCTCTCAGATATTATTTGGTACCTTAACGGTTTCGGCACACATAATTTCCAGGATACAACATCTTCATGCCCCGCCCTATGCGGTATATTTCTATATAATTGCCCATTTTCCATAACATAGTCAGTATATTTTTGCGGATTTTCCTTTAATCTGTTGCCCATATTTTCGATCCATACAAAGCTTTGAGCTGACTGTTCATTTTTGCTGTCTTGACAATGCATCTGCTACGACATTTAATTTTCCTTTCCGATATGTTATTTCAAAGTCATATTGCTGCAACTCCAGTGCCCATCTTGCAATCCGCCCTGTTGGACTCTCGATGCTATTCAGCCATTTCAGTGCCATGTGATCAGTAATGACCTTGAAATGATATCCTTCTAAGTATGCCTTCAACTTCCTTATAGCCCATACTATTACTAGACATTCCTTTTCTGTTGCTGAATAATTTTGTTCTGCAGGATTCAGCGCTCTGCTGGCGTATGATATGACTCTCTCGCCTTCCTCTGTATCTTGCGTCAGAATTGCCCCTATGCCGTAGTTGCTAGCGTCAATTTGTAATACAAACATTTTCGCAAAATCTGGGCATGTCAACACTGGATCTGCCACTAATTTTTGCTTTACCATGTCAAAAGCATCTTGATGTTTTTTTTTCCCACACCCATTTTACTTTTTTTTTTAATAGAGAATTAAATGGCTATACTAGCGTTGCGAAACTTGGCACAAACCGTCTGTACCAAGATGCTACTCCTAGGTATTGGCGTAATTCTTTTGTGTTCTTTGGAGGTTTTAATTCAGCTATTGCTGCCACTTTATCTGGATCTGTGCCAATGCCTTGCTCTGTTACTCGATGGCCCAGGAATCTTAGCTCTTTTCTGAAGAACTGGCATTTTTCTGCATTTATCCTTAAACTTGCTGCCTTTAGTCTGCGAAAAACTTCTTTTAAATGAGCTTTGTGGTCTTCTATTGTTCGGCTGACCACTATGATATCATCCTGATAAGCGAACGCGTGTGGCATCATTTCTGGTCCTATGACCATATCTAAGGCTCGTTGGAATGTTGCAGATGCTGAGTGCAAATCGAATGGGATCACTTTCCATTGATATAATCCCTTTCCTGGAACTGTGAAAGCTGTCATTTTTCTACTGTTCATTTCCAGCGGAATCTGCCAATATCCATCTTTTAAATCCAAACTGCTTATGAATTTTGCTTCGCGCAGTTGATCTAAAATATTGTCAATTCTCGGCATTGGATAAGCGTCTTTTATAGATTTTGCATTTATCTGCCTGAAGTCAACACATAGCCTCCACTTTCCAATTTGTTTCTTTTTCACCATTACTATTGGTGAACTGTAAGGACTATTTGATCGTTCTATATATCCCATTGCCATCAATTCTTCAACTTTTTCATTTATTATACCTTGCATCTTTGGATTCTTTGGGTAATACCTTTGTTTTATTGGCTTATCGTCACACATAGTGATTGTGTGCATGGCAATTTTAGATGTGCCAGTTATTTTGGCCAATTCGGCCAGTTCTTCGCACATAAATTTCAATTTGGTGCCCTGCGCAATGTATAATGGCTCCCATTTCCTTTATAAAATTCCAACCTAAAACCACCGTATCAATTCAGCCAGGCAATACTAAAAATGGCATTTTGATTATTTTGTCGCCAAATTGCACTTCAGCGATCCATTGCCAATCAATTTCTTTGACTGCTCCGTCTGCCAACTTCACCTGTTCTTTCGCTTTTGTTATCTGATCTTTTTTAGCTAATTTTTCTACTATCTTTTGGCTAACAAAGCTGCTTGTGGCCCCTGAGTCTACCGTGGACAGCATTCTAATGCCCCCTATCCTAATTTCTGCTGATAGTTGGCTTTCTTCTTCTATCAGCTTTCCGATTAGGTTCGAGGAGCTGTTGTTGCCGGCTCCTGCTCGCTCCTTGCAGGCAGGAACCGATTTGCGTTTCCTGCTGGCATGCAGCAGTTCATCGATCGCTTTCCGATTTTCCCGCAATTCCAACAGAACTCTAATCTTCCGTTGCTGCACTCTTTAGCCCAATGACCTGCACCTCCGCATCTTCTGCATGCCTGTGATGGATTCTGTACCCATACTGTTGGAATTTTCATAAAATTCCGCCTTTGAGCTGGCATTGGTGGCTCTTCATCTAAACAGCGTCTGCAGACGGTGTTATGCCTATTATCTTGCATAACTGGTCGTCTTTGCACGCCCATTGGTATGTGTGAGCGTTCTCTTTGAGCCTCTCGTTGGAACTGTTTCCTTTCCAGTTCCAATGTTTCGAACTCATCTGCCAGTTGCATTAGTTCTTCCAGCGTTTGTATGTTGTGTGGGCGAATGAACATTTTCAAATCGCATCATGGTTTGCATCTCTGTTGTTTTCTAGCTTTTACTTGATCTGCTAGTTTGCTAAAATATCCCCTCGGCAAGAATTATTTTTTGAATGCCTCAGAAAAATCTTTCCATGATGCCCAATGCTTATTGCTGGCCACGTACCATTTTAATGGCTTGCCTTTTAGCAGTTCTGGCATTGCCCTTGGGATCATATTGATGTCTAATCCGTACATGTCTGCTGACCATTCGACTTGTTCAATGAATTCTAGCGGCTTTGAACTACCGTCGAATGGGAATGTCCATTCCCTCACTTGCTTTGCCACTTACGTCTATTCGTTATTTGAATTTGTAAACCCGATTTTGCTACTTTCCGTAACTCATCTACTTATTCTCGGCTTTTCATACAATGTATGTTGTTGGTTTTGTGGGCCATCTAGGCCACGCTTCCCTACCTTGGCGGTGTTAGTATTGAAATTGCCAATTTTGCAATTTCCCCCACCGGGGGGATTTTTTTTATATTTTTTTCTGCTAGCGAGCTGATCCATGCCTGCCACTCTGGGTCGTCCTCATGTTCCTAAACCCATTCTCCGAACTGTTTCCTCATCTCTTCTACAGTTCCTGATAGCGTGAATCCGCATGTTTCGCCGGTTTTTATTAACTCTTTCTTTTTCATGTAATAAATCCATGATTTTGTCATCTTGCCGGCTTTTGACAAATTAATTTCTTTCCTAAAAATCAAATGTTAATTTCTTTTTATTTTTCTATACAGAAAAACCATAAATCTTGTAAATCTCTTTTACCAGTAAAGCACGTTGGGCGCCAGTTGTAACGATCCTTTTTGGTTCTTACTTGCGGCAGAGCCGGATTTCAGGTGATGGGGTACGACACAACGAATTTATATTGTGCGCGGGTGAAATGAGAAAATACAGTTTTCTTTCTTTTAAATATACGATATAATTTTATTGGCAATTCTTTTGACGGATGTTGGTATGGCCAGAGAGTTTTTGCACCAGTTATTTGCTTTGTAGTTGAGATTAGTGTTGAACCCAAATTGTACCGCTGGTACTCATGAAAACTTATCGACGGATTGCATTTGGCTATGGCTAGTATTCCTTCTGCCAGGATGACTCCTAGTCTTGTCTAGCTACACCTGTCGCCTGCTACGCTTTTTATATTCTGCTAGGAATTCTCCTAGTCTCCCACTGTGCCAGGAATACTCCTGGTCTTCCTCAACTGTGCTAGGAATACTCCTAGTCTTCTAGGACTAGCTCCTAGTCTTCAATATCCTGCTAAAAATAGCTCCTAGTCTTTGTTACAATGCTAGGAATAGCTTCTAGTCTTTTTACTTGCCACCAAAACAAATCCCTCTCTAAATCTTTACTTGTATCTAGGATACGTATGGGTATCCTTCCCCAGATATATGGCACGCCTTCACTTTACTCCTCCACTTGTATGTTTCACTTTGTTAATTCTTCAGTTGTTGACTGATACCTCGCTGGATTACTTCTCTTTCTGATTGCCTCTGTGTCTCAGCCGTGTCTATTTATGGGCATCTTGACTTCTCGGGACGCGTGGTGTAATAAAATAGTACACTTGCCAGTACTTTTCCACGCGCCAATATTTGCCGTCCAAATCTTTTCTTCGCCTTCTTTTATCTTCGGCCTTCTTGACCAATCGCGCAACGCAACTCTCCTGTTGCCTAATTTCGCGCCCTTTTTCTATATACTTAAATATAGTGTATTTATGATTAAATACCTCCCTCCTCGAGTGTTGCGTACTTAAATAAATTAAATAACTATACACATATACTTATATACAAGTTTATATTCTGTTGAATACATGCATATACACAGAATTAATACCCAACATTAATGTACAATATTAGCTAATTCACTTTAATAATACTGATGTCATGTGTATTACCCTATAACTATATATATAAATCATAACGAATTATGTACTAATATATTATCCCCCGCTCGTCTATACGCATGGGCCGACTCTCTAAATCTTGTTGCGGTTCTATGCCCTCCCAACGTAACTTACTCTCAGTGACGTCACGCGAGCCAACCTGCACTTGCTCTCATCTGTGTTCTATTTGCATATTCGCATATGTTTGAACGAACCTAAATGTTCGTTTATATGTTTGACTCAAACATAGAAACGGGCGCTTCTACGATATTTGAATTGCTTTGAGCCAATGATTACTTGAATTATTAGCCGCTTTTATGACTTGAATTTATATATATTTATATTTGGCGTGACTCTAAGCCGCCTTTGTGAGGTCTATATATATAATTTATATATTCCTCGAAGCCAAATCCTTCCCTTCTTTTGACTTTTTTTTATAAAAAAAAAATTTCCCCTTTCTTTCCTTGGCCTGATTCGCATCTTTTTTTTTTTTTTGCCAGTAATCTTCTTTTTTTTAATGGCGATTCATTAGGCATCTTTTCTAGTTTTTTGACAGATCGTTAGCATCTTTTCCATTATTCCCATGCCCTATTTTGGCATGGGTGGCTCCGTCTGCATCTTTTACTTACACTACATTTACAATATTACTTACATCTACTTAACCTAACCTTCCAAAAACATCTCTTAACCTAAACTTTATATTTTTCCTATTCTTCCTATTCTACTACTTCAATTGTGTTTCCTAGCTTTACTATTCTACCTAACCTAAACTTCAAAATTTACTCTTAATCTACGCCCCCGAATTTTCGGGTCCGGCCCACCCACATTACTCACATTACTACCGCCATTGGCCATTCTTCGGGTTCTAGTTCCCGCCATCTCTGATGTGCCTGTGGCCGGCAGAATTCCTCGATAAAATTCTCATTCTCTGGGCTGGTTGCCCTCCGCATCCGGGTTGGTGGCCTTATCTGCTCCACTGGGCCCTCGTCTTCTTCTTCCGTGTCGATTAAGTCCACGTATGCCACCGGCTCGTGAACTGCCGCCGGCACCTCTGCTGCTCTTTGCACTGGCTTCTCCTTCGCCCTCGCCATCTCCCGCGGCCCGCCTAAAAATATCCATCCAATGGAGTTGATCCTCCACATCCGAAAACAGGAACGCCAGGTCATTAAGCCCAATTCCCGCAACCTCGCTCATTTCTGATTCCACTCTCTTTCCGCTTCCGATGCCCTCCCACTCCTCCAAAAATTCCTCCACTGCATCCTCCATTTCCTCTCCCACGTCCTCTTCCTCTCCCTCATCCATTTGCATACTCTTTCTATTTTGCTCTCCTACAGTTTGAGAAGCACTCGTATTTGTATTTCATTTTGTTCGTCTATCGCCAACCTGCAAAAACATAAAATTTCTTTTTTAATAACGATTTAAATTGCCATTACAGCTTGACATGTACTGTTAACAGCAAAGAAAATTTCAATTATTTCTCAAATATTTCCACACGAGAAAGTTTCTTTATACATTGCATAATTATTTTTGCATGTTGCCCAACATCTAACAAGCAATATTGATCGGTGCCTAAAATGAAATTCTTATATTAATTTTTGTATGCCGACCAACAACGACATTGAAATCATCACTCTATGAGGTTTGCTTCCTGCATGATGCTGGTTCGTGTTTCTACCGTTCCTTTCCATCTGAAGATCTCCCAGTTGTCCGGCCGGTCCAACTGTTTAAACTTCATTTGGCCGCTTTCCGGTAGTCAGACTCGCCTCGCATCTTTACTGCTCGTTTGGATCATCTGTTGGATCTTGCTTTGGTTGCACTTTTAGCTCACTGATTTGTGCCAACCTTGCCTTTTTGTTTGCCATATGCTGCAGTTTGCATATAACTGGTGATGCAGAATTTACTGCCAACATTATTTCTGGCCATTGCTCATCCCATCGTCGTTGATCATGGTCTTGACAGTTCTATTTGCTCGTTTATATGGATTTTCTTGTGACGTATTTGGTGCTGTTAGTTGGTGTGTAGTTCCCCACTCTTGCAGCATTTTCTTAAATAATTTTCTGACGAATTGGACTCCGTTATCTGTTATTACCACTTTTGGGACCCTAAATCTAGACAGCACTCTTTCTCTGAATACTTTTACTAGTTTTTCTGCCGACGCCTTTCTCATTGGTACCAGCTTCGTCCATTTTGAAATAGTTATCCACTATAACGAGTAATTCCGAATTTCCATGCTTAGATCTTGGCAATGGCCCGACGAAATCTGCGCGTACTATTGCTTAAGGCTCCTCTGGCATTTTTGTCAGCATTATCCCTGCTGCCTGCTGCTGAATTGGCTTATAACGAATATAGTTTTCACAGCGGCTGACATATGCACGTGCACCTCTTTGCATGCCTGGCCAGAAATATTTCGCCTACTGCCTGTATGTCCCGTAGTTGGAGAGTCGTTGCTCTCAGATATTATTTGGTACCTTAACGGTTTCGGCACACATAATTTCCAGGATACAACATCTTCATGCCCCGCCCTATGCGGTATATTTCTATATAATTGCCCATTTTCCATAACATAGTCAGTATATTTTTGCGGATTTTCCTTTAATCTGTTGCCCATATTTTCGATCCATACAAAGCTTTGAGCTGACTGTTCATTTTTGCTGTCTTGACAATGCATCTGCTACGACATTTAATTTTCCTTTCCGATATGTTATTTCAAAGTCATATTGCTGCAACTCCAGTGCCCATCTTGCAATCCGCCCTGTTGGACTCTCGATGCTATTCAGCCATTTCAGTGCCATGTGATCAGTAATGACCTTGAAATGATATCCTTCTAAGTATGCCTTCAACTTCCTTATAGCCCATACTATTACTAGACATTCCTTTTCTGTTGCTGAATAATTTTGTTCTGCAGGATTCAGCGCTCTGCTGGCGTATGATATGACTCTCTCGCCTTCCTCTGTATCTTGCGTCAGAATTGCCCCTATGCCGTAGTTGCTAGCGTCAATTTGTAATACAAACATTTTCGCAAAATCTGGGCATGTCAACACTGGATCTGCCACTAATTTTTGCTTTACCATGTCAAAAGCATCTTGATGTTTTTTTTCCCACACCCATTTTACTTTCTTTTTTAATAGAGAATTAAATGGCTATACTAGCGTTGCGAAACTTGGCACAAACCGTCTGTACCAAGATGCTACTCCTAGGTATTGGCGTAATTCTTTTGTGTTCTTTGGAGGTTTTAATTCAGCTATTGCTGCCACTTTATCTGGATCTGTGCCAATGCCTTGCTCTGTTACTCGATGGCCCAGGAATCTTAGCTCTTTTCTGAAGAACTGGCATTTTTCTGCATTTATCCTTAAACTTGCTGCCTTTAGTCTGCGAAAAACTTCTTTTAAATGAGCTTTGTGGTCTTCTATTGTTCGGCTGACCACTATGATATCATCCTGATAAGCGAACGCGTGTGGCATCATTTCTGGTCCTATGACCATATCTAAGGCTCGTTGGAATGTTGCAGATGCTGAGTGCAAATCGAATGGGATCACTTTCCATTGATATAATCCCTTTCCTGGAACTGTGAAAGCTGTCATTTTTCTACTGTTCATTTCCAGCGGAATCTGCCAATATCCATCTTTTAAATCCAAACTGCTTATGAATTTTGCTTCGCGCAGTTGATCTAAAATATTGTCAATTCTCGGCATTGGATAAGCGTCTTTTATAGATTTTGCATTTATCTGCCTGAAGTCAACACATAGCCTCCACTTTCCAATTTGTTTCTTTTTCACCATTACTATTGGTGAACTGTAAGGACTATTTGATCGTTCTATATATCCCATTGCCATCAATTCTTCAACTTTTTCATTTATTATACCTTGCATCTTTGGATTCTTTGGGTAATACCTTTGTTTTATTGGCTTATCGTCACACATAGTGATTGTGTGCATGGCAATTTTAGATGTGCCAGTTATTTTGGCCAATTCGGCCAGTTCTTCGCACATAAATTTCAATTTGGTGCCCTGCGCAATGTATAATGGCTCCCATTTCCTTTATAAAATTCCAACCTAAAACCACCGTATCAATTCAGCCAGGCAATACTAAAAATGGCATTTTGATTATTTTGTCGCCAAATTGCACTTCAGCGATCCATTGCCAATCAATTTCTTTGACTGCTCCGTCTGCCAACTTCACCTGTTTTTTCGCTTTTGTTATCTGATCTTTTTTAGCTAATTTTTCTACTATCTTTTGGCTAACAAAGCTGCTTGTGGCCCCTGAGTCTACCGTGGACAGCATTCTAATGCCCCCTATCCTAATTTCTGCTGATAGTTGGCTTTCTTCTTCTATCAGCTTTCCGATTTGGTTCGAGGAGCTGTTGTTGCCGGCTCCTGCTCGCTCCTTGCAGGCAGGAACCGATTTGCGTTTCCTGCTGGCATGCAGCAGTTCATCGATCGCTTTCCGATTTTCCCGCAATTCCAACAGAACTCTAATCTTCTGTTGCTGCATTCTTTAGCCCAATGACCTGCACCTCCGCATCTTCTGCATGCCTGAGATGGATTTTGTACCCATACTGTTGGAATTTTCATAAAATTCCGCCTTTGAGCTGGCATTGGTGGCTCTTCATCTAAACAGCGTCTGCAGACGGTGTTATGCCTATTATCTTGCATAACTGGTCGTCTTTGCACGCCCATTGGTATGTGTGAGCGTTCTTTTTGAGCCTCTCGTTGGAACTGTTTCCTTTCCAGTTCCAATGTTTCGAACTCATCTGCCAGTTGCATTAGTTCTTCCAGCGTTTGTATGTTGTGTGGGCGAATGAACATTTTCAAATCGCATCATGGTTTGCATCTCTGTTGTTTTCTAGCTTTTACTTGATCTGGCAGATTGCTAAAATATCCCCTCGGCAAGAAATATTTTTTGAATGCCATGATGCCCAATGCTTATTGTTGGCCACGTACCATTTTATTGCTTTGTCTTTTATCATGTTGATGTCTAATCCGTACATGTCTGCTGACCATTCGACTTGTTCAATGAATTCTAGCGGCTTTGAATTGCCGTCGAAACGGAATGTCCATTCCCTCACTTGTTTTGCCACTTTCGGATATTCGTTATTTGAATTAAGTAACCCGATTTTGCTACTTTCTGTAACTCTTCAACTTGTTCTCGGCTCTTCATACAACGTATGTTGTTGGTTTTGTGGGCCATCTAGGGCACCCACGCTACCCCAGGTTGGCAGTGTTAATATTGGAATTGCCAACTTTGCAATTTCCCCCACCGGGGGACAGTTCCTAATAGCGTGAAACCGCATGTTTCGCCGGGTTTTATTAACTCTTTCTTTTTCATGTAATAAATCTTTGTCATCTTGCGGCTTTTGACAAATTAATTTTTTTCTTAAAAATCAAATATTAATTTCTTTTAATTTTTCTATACAGAGAAACAATAATTCTTGTAAGTCTCTTTCACCAGTTAAGCACATTGGGCGCCAGTTGTAACTATCCTGTCTGGTGCTTACTTGCGGCAGAGCCGGATTTCAGGTATAGGGGTACGTGACAACGAATTTATATTGTGGGCTGGTGAAATGAGAAGATACAGTTGTTCTTTCTTTTATCAATACGTTATAATTTTACTTGCAGTTAGTATCCTGCTAGGAATACTCCTAGTCTTCCCTGCCTGTGCCAGGAATACTCCTGGTCTTCCTTAACTGTGCTAGGAATACTCCTAGTCTTCACTAAAACTGCTAGGAATAGCTCCTAGTCTTCAATGTTTTGCTAGGAATAGCTCCGAGTCTTTTATATGCTGCTAGGAATAACTCCTAGTCTTTTACGATCCGCTAGGAATAGCTCCTAGTCTTGTGATCTGCTAGGATTGGCTCCTAGTTTTTAATACCCTGCTAGGAATAGCTCCTAGTCTTCCTACTTGCCACCAAAAACTAATCCGCCTTTAAACCTTCACTTGTAGCCAGGATACGGATGGATATCCTTTTATCGATCTGACTTGGCACACCTTCACTTTTACTTCTTCATATATGTTTCACTTCGTTGGCCTCGCTTATTTACTTCACTTATTGATATTTCACTTGCACCTTGCTGGTCCAAGTGATACTTCGCTTGTTTCCTTCGCTTTCTAACTCCCTTCCTGTGTCTCAGCCGTGTCTATTTATAGGCATCTTGACTCAAGGAGGACGTGTGGTGGGATTGTGTACCGTTGCGAGTACTTTTCCGCGCGCCAATATTTGTCGCCCAAAACTTTCCATCGCTTTCTTTTGCCTTCGACCGATCGCGCAACGCAACTCTCCTGTTGCTATGTGTGGTGAAATCACGCATACGCCTCTCAGCTACAGTCTTGCTCTCTAGCTTTGCCAATATCCACCCTTATATACTATTTAACAAACATTTACCTTTTTTGCTATTTTGCCGCCCATTTGACATATGCTTACATATATTGAATTTATAATTAAATTCCTTCCTCCCTAAACTATTTATATTAAATCAACTTAATAACTATACAAATATATTCCCATTAAGCTTTTGTTGTATTCATATATACAGCATTATTGCTCAACATTAATGTACCGCATTAACCCTTTCACATAACTAATATTCATGTTATGTTTATTCCATTACATGAGTTATACAACATTATAATGCTATATAGTATATTATGTACATCTATTTATATACATATATATATTATCATTACATATTCAAATTTAGCGCCAATACCTCTGCTTTGGACATGTTACACACCGTCTCTCCCGTTCTCCGTTACATGACAACATTCCCACTCCCAATCCACCCACATGCGTAAGCCCGCTCACTTTGATGTTGCCGACAACCGAAATGCAAGTCCTCGCCTTCCCCGCTAGTCTATACCCATGAGCCGAATCTCCAAGTCTCGTGCGTCGGTGGCTTACGCACGTGTGTGTGTGTGTGTTCGCTGTTGCGGTTCTATGCACTCCCAATGTAACGCACTCTCAGTGACGTCACACGAGCCTACATGCACTTGTTCTTATCTGTTACTCACTACATGTTACATACCTATATTCGGCCTTTGCTTTGACCATTTCTCATATGTAATGTTATGTTTGTGTGTATGTTTGCCAGTTTTAAATCACGCGATTTACATGTTTGAATCTTGCCTTTGGTTCGATCGCACATTTCTTTCGCTTGCTTGTGTTCGATCGAACCTCCAGGTTCGTTTATATGTTTAACTCAAACATATAAACGCGCTCATTGATGAATTTGAATTGCCTTTTTGGGCCAACGCTTATTTAAATTATTAGACGCTTTTACGACTTGAATTCATTTATATCTGTATCTGGCTTGATACTCTGCCGCATTTGTGAGGTATATATATATATAATATATACACAATACAAAGAACAACACAACTGTGTCAAAGAGTGCAAGCAAGAGAGAATTGACGCAGCAACAGAAAAACAAAGTTTATGCAGACACAGAAACAAAGCTGTACGTTTTTTTGTTGAGTAAAGCACAAATATATTAAAACTTTGAATAAATCATTAAGAACACATTTTAACTATCGCGAGATAGTTCGGTGTTTATAAATTTTTTTTTAATTTTTAACCGAAAATAAAAGCGAAAGTGTGAAAAAAAAAAACACGTCCGACTTCGTTGAAGTAAAGAAAATGTTATATGAGCGCAAAGCTCTTAATATAGCTCACTTAGAAAGAGAGCTCCTTCTAGTTCCAGTCCTATAAACATCAGAGGTATACGCATATTTTATATGCGTATCTACAGAATAAGGGATCTATCTTTGACAACATACTTCATTCTTACAGCTTACACTCTACAGCACAGTTATAGTTGAAGTATAACACAACAAATGGGAAGTCGATGAAAACTTCAGACATCTTGGAAAAAATTTTGATTTCTGAAAGAGGAGTGACGAACGTTCAACAAAGTGGACTTCATGTTTAGCTTATTAGCCACAGCTGACAAAAGGCTTGTCTTTAGTTAATGTTTAAGGTAAAGGTGACACAGATATTGGTAAAACAGTACATTATCATCAGATAATTGGGTTCATTATTTTACTTATTTCATCTATTTCACTCCGATGTCTGGTCACATTGACACATTCTAAAAATCTTCTAGAACTTATGAAGCGACATTAATGCAAAACAGAACTTGATACATGCAAAAACATTTAAATGTATAAACTAGATCTCTGTAAACTGTCTTTTTAATGGTTACATTATTTATCGCGGACTTTATCTTCGCTTCATTTGTATGTCGTCCGACCAATTATTTTCGCTGAGATTGAACTAGCTGCCCGCCAAAACTCTTTGACGAAATTTGCCATACAACCGATTCACCAGCGTTCTTATTACTATCTATAATTGCTAGTGCCTAAACGCCTGTTTGTGAGTTAAAAACAAGTTTCGTTACTAATTCTGGTCCTATATATATTGTATTTTTCCAACTACACTGAAGAATTGTTTCTTTGATTGTGTTAACGCCAAAATGTCAGTCAGCGGGGTGCAGCGGAGGATATTTGGCTGAACGAATAACAGTCACACTACGATGAATGACATTCTTGTTATAGGAAAACCTCACCTTATTAAGGGTCAAAGAATCCCTCTCAGCTTCTGTTTGCAAACTAAATAGTTTAAAATCACTTCTGGAGCTTTTTCCCGGCAAGTAGAAGCGGCCCCTATTTCTACACAATCTGCTAAGAGCTCTGCCCTCCACTCTTTCTCCAACAAGGTAAATGGGAATCTCCCGTGTCAACTTTCGGCAAAGCCGTAAAATCACCGAAGTTTCTTATTTGATCTGATAATTTTCGTTAAGCTCCTCTCCTAAATTTTTAATGATCGGGTCAAAAATGACACCCTTGCCTTCAAAACATTTTTCACTAAGTTCTTTGTGGGTCCATGCTAGGGACACTTAGTTCATCTACTTGTGTCCCTGCCGCTCAATTCACTAACATACCTACCAATGCCAACTTGAATCAAATTTCACCAAGCTTTGGGACGTGAAATACATTCCTCAAAGCTGGAAAACAAAGCAGACAATAAGTGTTAGCTGTATTACCGAAGCACTATTAAACGTAGGAAAGACGGGGAAAATAAAGTTTCTCTACCATTCAAAAACCCAGAAAATGGTGCAAATCCTAAATTGGCGTTACTTAGATATTTTTTTAACGCTGACATCACGCAAATATATTGGCAAATCTTTGTGTCTCCATGGCACACATCGTACCAACGCCATCTGTACCTAAAAAGGATGTTGACTCAAAAATAAAGAACTAGGTTTCGCACTTACACTCCCGTCCTGTAAGTCCTCCAGAAGAATTTTTCCTCCCTGGTACTAGAGCATCTGATATCCCTTTTTAGGATCATGTTTTTTTTTTTATTTAGTGAACTCACTGTCAATTACTTGACATGCTTTTCAGCTCTGCTTTAAGTAAAAATACCAAAAAAGTTAACTTTCCATACCCTTCAACGAGATTAACTATTTCTTCGTCACATCGGTCACATCACCATTTCGCAACAATATAATCGTGCTATTTCAGCTTATAAGTGCTGTAATATAAGTAAACACGTGGAATTTTGCTGTTTCAAATATCGTGCGCTGCAACTACGCGATTCAAATGTTTAATGTATTTTTGGCTGAAGTAAAGAAATAAAATTTTGATCTTTCTTAATCTTGGTGTATGGTGTATGAGTACATATACAAAACGAATGCAAAAAAAAAAAAAAAAAAAAGATTAATTCTAATTTGCGTTAGGGCATCGTACCGTAATCGTACAATGTGTTTTTTGAGGTTGTTGCGGTTAAAGCCAATTTACTATATCTGTTATTCTACCAAGTCTCATATTGTCTCTATGAATTACCTTGTTGTTGCTTGAAGATTTTTAAAATCAACCACATGGTTCTTGTCTTCTGATATTCGCGATCAAAGAACATTACCTCTTTTAACTGCTGTACCATTGGTTTCCGCTGGAGGGCGCTCCACATGGTCAACCCGGGGTAGCAAGCCCAAACATGTAATTCGACTTTACTATGCCAATTTAAAAGTGTCGTTAACGTCTTTATTTTACAAAGTACTTCCGTAATAGTTTCTGATTTGGTATTGAATATTGAAAAGATAGAATTCCGTGAGATTATATATTGTGGTCTTCCTTATGCGGAAATGCTCTGCTTATTTCTGAGCAAATGAGTCTGAAGAATAAGGTATGAAGCAAATAGGTAAAACTATCTTAGTTAAAGCTCTTAGAGTTCTGTAACTTTTTCACTGAGGATATATATGACTGATAAGCTTCGAGATGTATAAATACCGTACCCTAGCTTACCCTGCTAGCAAATCAAAAATTAAGTTTCTGCCAGTGACTTCGGCATTTGCAAAGATACACCACTTACCGCATACGTTTTTTTTAATTCTTTTTAATTTTTTTAATTCTGAGCAGCTTTGTTTTACAACTTTGTATTCGGAATAGGTCTCAAGTTACCCGTATTCGTCTTTTTTACTTTGAACTCGATCAGGTCTGGCATGTTCTTTAGATATGTGGGACAGTGGGAACCGTCCATGGTGAGACCTAAGCCATTTTATTTGCAGGGTTGATGATTGTGTTATGTTGTGGTTTTTTTCGTGTTATAGTTACCCACAGCAATGAACAATATTCCAATTGTAGTGTAGAAGTTTAAAAACTCCCTTTCACAGATCACAAACCGTGATAATATACAGAGTAAGGCTTGTGCCTTACGTTTGTAATCGGAAACTATGAAGTATATTGGAAATTTTGAGAGATATATAGTAAAAGTTTTATACATGCATCACAAAAGTGCTGGGGAACCAAGATTAGCAATAAGTTATCTGGCAAACGTATGTACAATGTTTGAACATGACTCAAAGGTATTGGAGATGCCGGTATTAGTGGTACGTTGCAGATTTTGAAGAATGTATCCATAAATGCCAATGTGTTAGAAACTCTTTTTCATGTTGTCCAGGATATTAAAAAAAATTTTATTACTGGAAGAGAAGTCGTCATTCAGGATTTTAACATTGTCTTCACAGCAACAAAGTTTGACTGAACAAAGGAACAACTTGACTGACATTGGAACTGAATTGTATGGCAAAGGATAGGATGATTTTATTAAATTGCTTGTTTGATTCAACGGTGTTTCTAAACATGGTAAACCCATGTACACGAGTTGTGTTGATTATAAGGCATTGAACTTAAGCATGGTTGCCGACAAATATCAGTTGTCTCTTATCAGTGACCAAATTGCTATACTATGAGTGACCCATTGCTTTGTTCCCAATTCCGCACCTGAATCAATGGAATATACCGCTTTTGTAACTCCTGATAGGCAATATGAAAAAAAATGGTCATCTGTTTTCCAGCTTGCGTTGATTATGTCGTTAGGTGAACACACTTGCACATTCTTATATAATCGTCTACATGAATGATATAATGGTGGTGGCACCAACTAATCAAATTTACTTTTAACATAAGCAAATGTAGCTATATGAAAACCACAGTTTAGTATTTAGTTTATATGTGATTTCTCTCCCAATCATGAAACCATTATATTCTCTGATTTTGGAAAAAAAAAAATATTGTCCATCCTCACAACTAAACCAGTTTTGGTATCCGATAGACTTGCATACGGACGCGAGTTCCTATGGTTATGGTGCGTGCTATGCTCTTGCACAGGACCAACAATAAAAACCACGTAGTGGAGTACTGTAAGAAAACAACTTCCACCTGTTGAGTCTAGGTGCCGATCTTCTGAACTGAAATCTTACACAGTCGTCGAATCCAAAAAGCATTTTCGCCATTATCTCCTTCGTTAAAAGCGTCTCGCAGCAAAATAGATCTAATTTCTAATTATCTATTTGAAATTTATCAATTTTGTTATTCAATATAGACCAGGAAAGCATATGTCTCACGTTAAGTTTCTATCCAAAAATACGCTACCGCGTTTAGTCTTAAATAAAATTAACAAAAAAAACGCGTAAATTTAGCCAATTTTTCTAGCGATTGGCTTCTTGAAGAACAGCCAAGTCCCTTTCCGGGAAAGTGCAAGTTGAGCTTTATCCAATTTAAAAAAAAACTAGAAGGATGGGCTAACTTCGGCCACGCCGAAGTTCGGATACCTTTGCAAACTGTCTTTTTCAATTACATATAAATTACCAGAATTATAAGAAAGTATATAAAACTAATCATGCCCTTGGCTCCAAGAAAAAAACTTACAAGTAAAAAAAAATATTTTTTTTGGTCCGATTGTTCCTATAGGTGCTATATCATATAGTCGGCCGATTCTGTTAAAACTCAACTGACACATTTATATATATACCAAACTTACAAATACCAAATTTCGACTGAATCGCTGTTAAAATATCAAAGATTTTCGACTAAAACCAATTTTTTGGCCGATCGTTCCTATGGGAGCTATATGATATAGTACCCCGATTCTGATAAAACCAGATATGATAGAAAGTATATAAAATTCATAAATACCAAATTTGGTGATAATCGCTTTTAAAACAACCAAGTTATAGCACGAAATCCATTTTCAAGACCGATCGTTCCTATGGGAGCTATATGATATAGTCAACCGATTTTCATAAAACTTGGTGGATATGTTGAGATATTTCGTTGGAAAACAACAAAGTTATTGAGGTTAAAGCTTATTCACGACCGATCGTTCCTATGGGAGCTATATGATATAGTCATCCGATCGGGATGATTCCGAGATATACAATGCCTGCAGCAAAAAGAAGCCTTGGTGCAAAATTTCAGCTCTGTAGCTTTAAGGGTCTCGGAGGAGATTGCGTTGATCCAGACAGACGGACAGACGGACGGACGGACAGACAGACAGACGGACAGGGCTAAATGAACTCAGCTCATCGTGCTGATCAAGAATATATATACTTTATATAGTCGGAGATGCTTCCTTCTATGCGTTGCAAACTTCTGACCAAAATTAATATACCTTTTTTGCAAAGGTATAAAAAGAAGTATGCCTTGGCATACTGTTCATATCGATGAGTGGTGAAAGTAATTTAAAATAGTATGTCATCGGCCGAGTTAATAGTTTTACAAAATTTGTTTATTTGTATCATACCCTTATAATGAAAATAGCTGCGTGAAAGCTATGAAGTCATCGTTTTCTTTATTTAGAGTGCCGAATCGCAATATAGCCCATCAAGGCAGATGTGTTTCTAGTTTCATATTTTCAGAATTCTGTTTACCACAAAACATGAAACTGCATCTAATTGCAATATGAGCGAGCCGAGCAAACGGTCAAGCCGAACGTGTAATGAACACACTTAAAAGTTTGTTAAGTGCTGTGGAATCGGATCACCGGCGCTACTAACCATATAATGGCTTTTTACGATAAATTACGACTTGACAAATATAAATTAGCTGTTGTTGGGCACAAAGTTTGTGACCTTGTACTGTTGATAAAATTGGAGCGAAAACTAACAAAGCTTGATTGTAAATTCCGCGGGCCATTTCAATTATTAGATGTTATAGATGGTGACAGAATATGTTAAAGTCTTTGAAAATTGTCGGTTATACAAACATTTTCACGACAATAGTCGAAAAATGCTGGTAGAGTGCCCAATGTGTTGGATGTTAGTGATGATAAGATTAGACCGCCAATGAGTCCAGGGCGCACGCTGAGTTTTCGACCAAAGCAAGGTGATGAGATATCCGTTTAAGTGAGGCGATGAGTGATCCGTCAGATTTGACGAGGTGTTATCCGTCTACGTACAAGGAATTTTGGTTATAGGTCAAGGTAAAACATAGGAGCATAAAACAAACACAAACAGATAAGGGGGAATAACCCAACGGGAAGTAGATGGCAATGCATACCAGAACCGCAATATGCAGCGAACATACACGCACACCAATGATTAAGCATGCCTGAAAAATGTACAGCGAACACAGGCATGCATAAAAGCAAGTGTGGGTGAAAAGAGAAGCGAGGCAATCAAGCTCTCAGATAGTGGGTTAGACGAGAGAGAGACTGTGCATATGTGGATGGCATTGAAGCGATTCTTTTGCATATATACATGAATCTGCGGCAAGTGTGGAGTATGTTTGACATACATTGGTAATAATGAGCCATCCGAATGTATAAAACGCTCTGTAGCTCTGTAGCTGTATATCGTTTAATTATAAAATTTATATTATTAAATAAATATATTATCATTTACACTTTTTTCATTGGATATATATGTCAGGTTCGCTTCGACGTTGTTGTTTTCCATTACTTGCCTTTTAATAACGAGTTCCCTTAGCGTTAGCTTCCAGAATTTTTATGATTGATTTCTCGAGATTTGCTGCCCTTTTTATACCCAATTTCAGACTAGACGTGTCTGAAGGCATATGCAGCTATCTCACTAAGCAATACTAGGGACCACGTTCAGCAATAACTATTTCGGTCTCACTCATGTAACCATTCGAACCCTCAACTCGACAGTTTGACTTACACCTATAGACGTGCCTTTTTGCACAGTAATTCTAAACAACAACAATGCTGTAGAATATTACTAATACTTTCATTGCAACTAAATGTCTACAGAAATACTTGGCAACCCCGTAGAGGCCCACTGAACCAGTAAACCGACGACACTACGAGAACGGAATCATTAGCTTCAGTTTCTCAACGACACGACACGGCCATCCTGACAATTACAGGGCCTCGTGTACCATAACAATCTTTTAAAATAGAGTATTTGTGGTTTATTCTTTATCTTAACTTAATTACATTAGAGTTCTTGTTTCATATACTTTGTTTGCAACAGTTTATCCTATTTAAATTTTACATAGAGATTTCTCTTAATAACTCTAAATACTAATTTGTGGTTTATTCTTTATCTTAACTTAATTACATTAGAGTTCTCGTTTCATATACTTTGTTTGCAACAGTTTATCCTATTTAAATTTTACATAGAGAATTCTCTTAATAACTCTAAATACTATTTCTAATAATACCGCACATGGGTCTTCCGCCAGATATCAATATCGGTTTTTCAGTAACCGCCCATCGTCCCACCTAGACGGATAGCTCATCGTCCCACCTGGACGTATAACACATCGTCACATTTGACGGATCTCTCATCGTCTGACCTAGACGGATGACACCTCGTCAATTCTGACGGATTACTCATCGTCTCACCTAGACGGATATCTCACCTTGCTTTGGTGGAAAACTCAGCGTCCTACCTGGACTCATTGGCGGGCTAATCTCATCATCACAAACATCCAACTCATTGGGCATACTACCATCTGGCATTTTCTCTTCATTCCTCAACAGTACATGGTCACCAACTCTGTGCCTAACAACGGCTGCTTTATTTTTGCCAAATCTCAATTTATCGTATAACGCCAAAGTCTTCATATTGTCACTAGCTCGAGATCTAACACTCGTTAAGTCTACCTCAATTTCAGTTTCGCATGGCGGAACCAATCCCAACGGCCTCTTTTCCTATTAGCATCTCCAGAGGACTCGCTTTTGTTACACTACTAACTGTGCAATTTATTGCAAGTTGTACCTCTCCGAGAGCATCTTGCAGGACCGTTGACCCGATTCTACAGCAGTTAGTAAACCTTCAAGTGTTTTCATTACACGCTCGGCCTGACCGTTTGCTCGGCTCGCGCCCGTTGCAATTAGATGCAATTAAATGCAGTTTCATGTTTTGTGAGGAACAGAATTCTGAAAATCTGAAAATGGAGAAACATCTGCCTCCAAATAAAGAAATTGCTTTCACGCAGCTTTCAGCATCCAGTTTAAGGGTATGATGCAAAAAAAACAAATTTTGTAAAACTGTCAACTTGAACGATGACATACTCTTTTAAATCACTTTTACCACTAAGTTTTCCCGTTATATCGATATGAATAGTATGCCAATGCATACTGGTTTTTGGAATTGGATAAAGCTCAACTTGCACTTTCCCGGAAGGGGACTTGGCTGTTCTGCAAGTTATACAATTATCAACAAATTTTCGAACATATTTGTTCATTTTATCAAACCAATAAAACTGATATACTTTTTCTAATGTCTTTTTCCACCCGAGATGCATAATCGATTCATGCACTTGATTAAAACCCGACCATTTAAAGGCACGTGGCACAACTGGCAAACAACGAGTTCTTCCATTATTTTGAATTTTTCGATGTAACACACCCTTTCTTAAATCATATGTTTTGCTTAAGTCTTCGGAAAGTTCTTCAGACTTAAATTTGGCTACGATTTCTACTATCTACATATAGGTCTAATCGCTGTTCAGCAAGAAGCAAATCGCTATAAATTTTAGCCAAATTTACACGTTTTTCACTTACTTGTTCTACGACTAAGCTCGGTTCCGAAGGCAACGGATTCCTGGACATAAAATCAACATGAGACATATGTTTTCCTGGTCTATATTGAATATCAAAATTAAACTAATGCAAATACGCGGTGAACCCTAGGAGTTAGATCCATTTTTGTGCGAGGCGCTTTTAAAGAGTTGCAATCAGTATAGACTACAAACTCACGTCCAAGCAGATAATGACGAAAATGCTATACAGATTCGACGACTGCCAAAGTTTCTAGTTCGTACCTAGACTCAGCAGGGGAAGTTATTTTACTATAGTACTCCATTGCGTGGGGTCTATTGTTGATCTTGTGCAAGAGCATAGCACCATAACCACAGGAACTCGCGTCTGTATACAACTCTATCGGTTACTGTGGGGCGAAAATGACCAAAACTGGCTTAGTTGTGAGGATGGACAACATTTCTTTCTAACCTCTTCCAACTGAGGATTCCATGTTACATCACTCTTTCCCGAAGTCAGACTATATAAAGGTTTGATAATTTGGGAAAAATCACGTACAAACTTGCGAAAGTATGAAGCTAGACCAATAAACTGAGTTTGGTCGAACTTCTCCTGCTCGCACTTCATATCCTAAATACTGAACAGTTGTTTTCATAAAGCGACATTTGCTTATGTTAAAAGTGAAATTGGCTTTCGTTAGAATCCCTAAGACTATTTTTAGTCTTTCGAAGGCCAACTCCTTAGTTGGTGCCACCAACATTATGTCATCCATATAGACGATTACATAAGAATGTGCAAGTTCACCTAGCGCCATCATAACCGCACGCTGAAAAACGGATGGCGCTTTTTTAAGCCCAAATGGCATTGTCGGAAATTCGTATTGGCCGTCAGGAGTTACAAAAGCGGGGTATTCCACGGATTCAGGATGGATCGAGATTTGGAGGAAACCGCTGGCCATATCTAAACACGTAAAATAATTGGCCCCTCTTAGTCTAGCAATTTGGTCACTAATAAGCGGCAACGGAAATTTGTCGGCGACTGTGTACAAGTTCAATGCCCTATAATCAACACAAAGACGGTCTGATCCATTTTTCTTCTTTTCCAGCAATATAGGGCTCGCAAAAGGAGAGCAACTCGGACGAACAATATTACACTTTATTAATTGACTCACTTTTGCTCGGACTATCTCCCTCTCATCCGGACTAAGTCTATAAGGCCGTCTTTGCACTGTTTTGCTATGGTCAACCAAACGAATTTTCATTTCCCCTGTAGTAACTCGAGTACATGGTATACCCTTTACAAACGCGACTGAATAATTTTTCAGAAATTTAATTAAATCATCCTTCTCTTTGCCATACAATTCGGTATCAATGTCGGTCAAGGTGACCATTTTTTCAGACGGAGTACAAATATTCACAGATTTTGACTTAACAATTTCAAACTTTGTGGCTGTCATGACAATATTAAAACATTGGTTGAGGATTTCTCTTCCAACAACAAAATAATTTTTTAAATATTGATCCTGGACAACATGAAAAAGAATTTCTTACATGTTTCCATCTATTGATACATTGCTCAAAATCTGCAACGTACTATAAATACCGGCATCTCCGATACCCTTGAGCACGACTACATTGTGTATACGTTTGCCTGATAACTTATTGCTAATCTTATCTCTAACTAGAGAACATTCTGCCCCAGAGTCAAAAGTAATCGGGTAGATCTCACCTCGCTGTGTCATACATCCTTTTGGCTCGGACACAGAGCACTGGTTTACCGTTTTCGGATATATGAGTGTCTTCTTTGCTGCTGCCTCCTTATTTGTACATTGATTTGCAAAATGTCCTGGCTGGCCGCACTGGAAACAGGTAACATTAGGCGTCTCCCGCGATAGTTTTTTGTCTTTGCCTTGTCGCATCTTCGTTCTGCATTCCGCTATTTTGTGTCCAGGTTTACCACAAAAGTGGCACACTGCAGAAAGGATTTTTCTTCGTTTAAAATCAGGTCCAGAGTTGTCGTCTCGTCTAGTGCTTCGCTTTTTTTCAAACGTTAACGCCTTTAATTCCGACTGTAGTTTTTTTCTTGTTTGTATATTTGATGTAAATACAATTCGTTGCAAACGACTGTCAACATTGGCCATGTGAGCAAGTACAGTTGTAACAGCTACTTCCTCAAGGCTCATATTTCTCCACTTCGTCGTCAATGACGTCACCAAACGACTCGCATAAACTGCCTGGCACTCACCTTCGGCCGGGCGGCTGTTGAGAAGATTTAAAAACATAGCCGCTGCAGTTCGTATCGTTGGAGAAACAATTCCTGGAACTCGTCCCAATTGATGCCGGGATATGAGATAAGGGTTAACCATTGTGAAGCACTGCCCTCCATGGAGTTGCTTAGGGCCATAATCAGGGAACTTCCGTCCAAAGGCTGCTCTGTCAGTATGATACCATTTCGAAGCATCCACTCCGGCTGCTTCTGGGTTGAATTTCGGCAACACAACGATACGGACTTGCTGTGGCTGAGTTGCTGACGACCGGCGTTAGCTTCCAAAATTTTTATGATTGATTTCTCCAGATTTGCTGCCCTTTTTATACCCAATTTCAGACTAGACGTGTCTGAAGGCATATGCAGCCATCTCACTCTCACTAAGCAATACTAGGGACCACGTTCAGCAATAACTATTTCGGTCTCACTCATGTAACCAACCCCGTAGAGACCCACTTAACCAGTAAACTGACGACACTACGAGAACGGAATCATTGGCTTCAGTTTCTCAACGACACGACATATGTTTCATTCATTAATTTGTTATTTAGTATATATATATTGCCATTAATATTTTACTCAATATGTGTAGTATAAGGAACCCTCTTCAACCGGGGGTACACCTCTTTCAGTCCTAAAAGTACGTGTCGCCCCAACGTGGGAGAAGATGGCACTTAGCCAGTTCGCTTTCCTTAATTAAATTAGGGGTAAATAGGGAAAGGCGACATTGCAAACCCCGTAGGGAAAGATGATCTACTGCTGATTTTGACGTGCTCAGTGCGTTCTTTTCATTGCGATCATTATATTATAACATGTTAAAAGCTTAAGTTTTACCCTATCCTTTTCTTCTTCATCGTTCTCAGGGGAATCTCAGTCGTAATAGGGTTTAACTTGGGAAATTTTAGTGACCTTTCTTGACTAAGCTGAGTTTATTGGGCGGAACAAACATCGCCACTCGGAATGGTCCATCGAATTTAGCGTTAACAAGTGATGACGCCGCCACTCCCGCCTTAAATTTTCGTGCCTTCACTAGTCGCAGGAAGCACGCTAGAGATTGCGACAGACTATCTGCGAATACTGCGTCGTGAAAAATAGCCGGTGTTCTGTGTTCTTATCCGTGAATCAGGAATGCGCATGTATAACCCGTGAAGTCAGAAACACTCGAATAGAAGTCCAAAATATTTTCAGACCTCATCCAGGTTTAATGTTGCTTCATTGCCATCAACGTTTTGACCGTCCGATTGGATCGTTCCGTAGAACTTTCTTGAGTCCTGTAGGAAGCAGTATATTATAATTCCACACCCAGCTGGGTGCTGTTGTCACAAACGAACATTCAGAATCTGAACCGCGTGAGGATGAGCGCATTTGTTTTAAAAGCTCTCCGGGTTGCCGTGATAGGCTGAACACTAGTATGTGCAACTGGCCCTTCTGTTGGGCTAAAACTGGGGCGGTAACATTGAACGGAAGCTTCAGATTTTGTACGGCTATAACTTTGGCGGTGTTGGTGTGGTTAGCCGTTTAGAACTGGACAAGTTTGTCAGTTATCTCTGAAAAACACACATTTCTCCTGATCGGTACTTAACACTCTAGCCAGGTAATGTGCTAGAGTTGTATCGTCCAAGTAGGCGAATGCTTAGAAATGGAACCCCTCCATTGCGTTGGCAGAATGAAGCGCGAGCGGCATGATGTTTCAGCGATATACTTCACAACCGGGTACCGTAAATTCTGTACCTTCCTGACTCTCGTTGGCTATAGAAGGGCGTTGTTAAGGTCCAACGAAAAACTATATCGTTAGGAATAAATGGCATCTTCCCGAAAAAATTCTTTAACCTTGGCATTGATTATCCCTGTTTCCGAATCCCTTGTCTTCGCCACGGTCGTCTCTTTGAAAATTATGAGACACTAGCTTTTGTTTTGTCGTTGGGGTCTGCGTGAACCCATCTCCAATTAATAGTTGCCGATGCGTTCAAACGGAACCATCTTCGGACTCTTTAGTAGGTAAGAGTCTTGGTGTTCTCGGAATTATCCGCTATATGTGTCCTCTGCGGCCGGAAACGCGAAACCTTCCTTTTTTCCTTCTTTGCGAATATAATATAAAAAAAGCCTTGTCTAGAGGCGGGTTTCCATCATTTACAGAAAATCCATGACTAATATCACGGGATCCAGCATGGAAGGCACCACCAGAGATGGCCTGACCTCGAAGAGGGCCTGCCAGTTGTATCCTGATTATCAACAGTCGCGCTTTTTTATTCCTCGACACTTTAGCTAAATACACAGTAGAATGTAAAGGCACTCATCGACAGCTGCAACCTCTTAAGCCAATTCTTGACTACAAGAAGGTGGGCCAAGCGACAGCAGGACAATGCCTGTTACGCGCGAACCCTATCAGGCATGCTGCAAAAGACGAAATCGCGTGGACAACGGACGATAATTACAATAATAATTAGAACTAACTACGAGCTAGATAGTCATGAATAGAAGTTTTGAGTTGAGAAATAGAAAGCTCTGAGTACATCCGATTACAGAATAAAGGCGGTTGTAATCGACACAAAGAACTCGAAAAGGTTCATGTGAAGTATAGTTAAAAGTACAGCGAGTTAAAGTTAAAGGGACATAATTTCTAGTTAATCTACAAGGTACAGATAGATTGACCTGATTAAGTAAATTACGGAAATCAATTTGTCCATTCAGAAGCTTGTGTATAAACGAAGTACCCAGCATTACTCTACGGTTAAGTAAGGAGGAAAGATTAATTAGAAGGAGTCTACCAGAATACGAGGGTAGGTGTTAACCTACCTATTTCTATCCCAGTTTAAGCCACGAAGCGCAAAAATTAGAAATTGCTTTTGGACGGATTCAATTTTTATTTGGTGTGATTCATATTGAGGAGACCAAACGCATGATCCATACTCCAGAATAGGACGGACCAGTGAAATAAAAAGGGTTTTACTTATGTAAGGATCATCGAATTCTTTCGACCATCGCTTGGCAAATACATGAATACGTATGGCTTCACTGACTGTAATAGAAATGTGACGAGTGAAAATTAATTTGAGGTCCATAAGTACATCCAAAACATTTATCTCGTTCAGACGTTTCAAAAGAGTATTGTTAAGATAATACGTAACTGACTGCAAGCTGGATCTTTGAAATGTCATGACATTGCATTTTGAAACGTTAAGGTTTAACATGTTAGTTTCACACCAAGTCTGTAAGTCGTTCAGATCTGCTTGGAGCAGAAGGGGAGAATCTGAGTCTCTAAAACTAAGACAAAGTTTAACATCATCAGCGTACATAAGCACACGAGAATAAGTTACTACTGAAAGTAGGTATTTATAATCAGCGTAAAAAGCAACGATTCTAGATGGCTACTTTGTGGCACCCTCGAGGTTATTTTTTTTTTTCGCGCGAATCCCAACGGGTGTACTAAGTGCCCACACCTCCCGCCTAACCGACCGAGGGGCGCTAGCCGCATAACATACGGCTCGGATCGCGGGGACAGTTCATACATACAGACAAAAACGAAAACTAAAGCTAGCTACGAGCTAAAAAAGAAAGTACAGTATTTTTTAGTGCTGCAAAAGAGACTTCTCTACTGATTACATGATATAGACGATTATAATCAGAACAAAGAACTCGGAATGGTTCATGCAGTAAATAATTAGTAGAATAGCGTGAAAGAGATAGAGGTATAAAGTTTCTAGTAGGTCTACAAGGAACACTAAAATTTATTTGGTTCAATAGCGCGGTCGAGTCTATATCACCTTTAAGAAGCTTGTGCATAAAAATGACGCCAAGCATTACTCTACGATTAGTGAGAGAAGGAAGGCCAAGTAAAAGAAGTCTACTAGAGTACGATGGCAAATTGACATTACGATCCCAGTTCAGACCACGAAGAGCAAAAAGCAAGAACTGTTTTTTAACCCACTCAATTCTTGCTTGGTGTGATTCATACTGTGGTGACCAGATGCAAGATGCATATTCTAAAATAGAAGGACCAGTGAGGTGAAAAGAATTTTAGTTGTATATGGATCGTCTAACTCCTTTGACCATCTCTTTACAAACCCAAGAACGCCCATGTCTTTATCGACGGTAGAGGAAATATGGGACTTATACGTTAGTTTACGGTCCATCAGGACACCCATGTCATAAATCTCATTAAGACCTTCTAATCGTGTATCAGTAAGAAAATAAGTAACTATATGCGGAGAGTTTCTATGGAAAGTTATGACCTTGCATTTAGTTTCATTTCAAGATTTTGAAGATCAGATTGCAATCGACAAGAAAAGGTAACGTCTTTGTAACTAAAACAAAGCGTAACATCGTCTGCGTTCATAGGAGTACGAGAATAACTTAAAAACTTGAAGAGGGTAAACAGCAATGGTCCCAAATGACTACCCTGAGGCACCCCCGAAGTAACATCGATGGATCTGGAATATGACTATGGAGAACCGTCTGAGTTCTATTTGTCAGATATTCACAAATCGAACTAATTAAAGGACTTGGAAAGCCAAAATTTTTTAATTTACAAATAAGGGGCGTATGATTAACAGAATCTATAGCCTTACTGAAATCAGTATATATGACATCAGTTTGCCTTGCATTTCTAAATCCTTCGATCGTTAAAGAAGTAAATTCTAAATGGTTAGTGGTAGTAGATCTACATTTCACAAACCCATGTTGAGATGGTCTAATTATAGATCTACAAAAATGTTGCAATTGAGAAGTGATTAATTTTTAAAAAGCTTTAGGTATAGCGGACAATTTAGAAATACCCCTATAGTTGGATGTTTTCGATGTTTTACCGCTTTTATGGAGAGGAACTATATAGAATTCCTTCCAGATAGCTGGGAACATGGAAGATTTGACAGACAAAAGAAAAAGTTTAACAATTGGCTTACATAAAGCCTCGGCGCAAAATCTGAGAACTCAACCTGGTATTCCATCAGAACCAGGAGAGTAGACAGGTTTCACTAAATTAAGCACTCTTAGGAGCGAACTTTCATCGATCGAAGGACTGAAATGCAGTTAGAGCATTTTATCTGATGAGGATACGGAATGTCTGATCGATATTCCGTTGAGGTATAGGTTGTTGTAAAGAAGTCTGCAAACAAATTAGCGATGGCTTGATCAGAACTCGCTATATTGTTTTCAAGAGATAAGCATGAAGGATAAACAGAAATCTTGCGTTTGAAATAAAATTGTTTAGGATTACTGGAAAATTCTAATTTACAACGATGAAGGTAACCTTATAGCATTGCGTATTACGCGTCAAAAACTTTGATCGAGCGACTAGGTAACGGGCATAGTCTGAGGACCGCCTTATTTCTTGTAAATTTTATAACATCTCGATTTCACATTTTTCAGGTTAGTTAGCTCCCGAGAAGGCCAGGGGGGCCTATAGGCCGACAATGGGATCCTCAGCGGTACACAAATGTTAGTTGTCAGGCAGGACAAGAGGGTTTATTCTAGAAACTGCACCATTGAAGGAATCGAGAACAAATATCAGATCCAAAGATCTATTATTCTTGTTACGGACTGGATTTATTTGAGTCAAAGATAACTCGAAAAGACTTTCAATAAAGCAATGTGAAATAGAAAGGAGCAACAACAAAGCAGATTCGTCAGTAGGGGACCATACTATTTCCGGTAAATTAAAGTCACCAGAAAAACAAACTATTAGTTCAATTGGACCCGGCCGCGCCCATTCGTCCAACGAATGAAGCTTTTTAACTTCCCAATTGCAACATTTCTGTAGTTCGTTTCTTTCTTCTACCCAACATGGGTTCATGAAACGTAGATTTACTACCACTAACCTATTAGAGTTTACCACTTTAGCGATCGATGGATTCAGGAACGCATTACAAACTGATGTTGTTTATACCGACTTCAGTAAGGCCTTTGATTCTGTAAACCATTCACTGCTTCTGTACAAACTAAACAAACTTGGGCTTCCAAGCCTTTTGCTGTGTTGGATTTCCCAATATCTGACTGACCGTACTCAAAAAGTTCTATTTAAAACCTCTCTTTCGAAAACCTTCAAAGTAACCTCGGGGGTGCCACAAGGCAGCCATCTAGGACCGTTACTTTTTACCCTTTTTATAAATGACCTACCTTCAGTAGTAACTCATTCTCGTGTCCTTATGTACGCTGACGATGTTAAACTTTGTCTTAGTTTTAAAGACTCAGAGTCTCCCCTTTTGCTCCAGGCAGATCTGAACAACTTGCAGACCTGGTGTGAAATTAACATATTAAATCTAAACATTTCGAAATGCAATGTCATGTCATTTCATAGAACTAACTTTCAATCAGTTACGTATTAACTTAATAATACTCCTTTAAAACGTCTGAACGAGATGAATGATTTGGGTGTACTCATGGACCACAAATTAAGTTTCACTCGTCACATTTCCATTACAGTCAGTAAAGCCATGAGTGTTCTTGGTTTTGTCAAGCGATGGTCGAAAGAATTCGATGATCCTTACACAACTAAAATCCTTTTTATTTCACTGGTCCGTCCTATTCTGGAGTATGGATCATGCGTTTGGTCCCCTCAATTGGACTCACACAAAATAAAAATTGAATCCGTCCAAAAGCAATTTCTAATTTTTGCGCTTCGTGGCTTAAACTGAGATGGAAATGTTAACCTACCCTCGTATTCTGATAGACTTCTTCTTATTAATCTATCGTCGTTACTTAACCGTAGAGTAATGCTGGGTACTTTGTTTATACACAATCTTGTGAATGGACAAATTGATTCCTCTAATTTACTTAATCTGGTTAATCTATCTGTACCTTGTAGACTAACTAGAAATTATATCTCTCTAACTTTAACTCGCTGTACTTCTAACTATACTTTACATGAACCCTTTCGAGTTCTTTGTTCCGATTACAATCGCCTTTATCCTGTAATCGGTTCAGCACTTTCTATTTCTCAACTAAAAACTTTTATTCTTAACTATCTAGCTCGTAGTTCGTTCTAATTATTACTGTAATTGTCGTCCGTTGTCCTCGCGATTTCGTCTTTTGCATACTGTCTGATAGGGTTCGCGCGTAACAGGCATTGTCCTGCTGTCGCTTGGCCCACCTGAACTACTTTGCATTGTACGTACATTGTATTCTTGTAGTCAAGAATTGGCTTAAGAGGTTGCAGCTGTCGATGAAAAAAATAGTTGATATTTAGTTTTACCTTTACCTTAAACATTAACTAAAGACAAGCCTTTTCTCAGCTGAAGCTAAACATGAAGTCCACTTTGTTGAACGTTCATCACTTCTCTTTCAGAAATCAAAACTTTTCCTAGATGTCTGAAGTTTTCATCGACTTCCCGTTTGTTGTGTTATACTTCATCAAACGGAATGAATTAAAACTTTGTCGGGTAGTATTTTGAAGCTTTGGGATGAGTTTCTATCTCTAGAAACTCAGTTTAATAGTAATAAACTATTAAATGAATCACCGAAGCGGAAGAAGACTATCCCTCTGGATTTCTCCCCTGATCCGCCTCTTTACTTCTACCAGTTCTAACTACGTGTAACGATCCTATAACGACGAATTCTCAGCGACTCATTTCGTTTAGAAGCCCAGCAATGGTCCCAGTTACGGGTACTATTGATATTTCCCCTGGCAATAGTGTCCCGCATACTGATGCGATATCGGGTGTAGTTTCCGATATGTCCGGGCGAATACACTCTTCTAGGGATATTCCCAATAAAGTTGTAACTAAAGGAGCACGTAAAGCATCATCCGTCTCCGTGGCCCCAGTGGAAATTACTGGAGCCGCGGTTACGATTGGCACAGCGAGTTCGCTTGTTGCAATTAAACCAGAAAGGCAAATATTTGTTTTAAGATTAGCTCTCAATACGACATCAGATGATGTCTTAGCCCATATACGGGCAAAAATCGTAGAGCCAAACATCGCGGTCGAAAAATTTAAATTTTCATATTCTCGTGACATTTCGTCATTTGAAATCAGCGATTGTAGTGGGGCGAGGAAAACCAGTGCAGAAAAATTCTTGTATCACAGGTGCAATGAATTAGAACTTCGAGTTAAATTCACAATTTCACAAGCTTTATTTCGGAATTAAAGTTTATGGTGGCCAAAGAGTGCTTGGAGGTACAATGTAGGGGGAACTTAACGAGAATATAAACTTCGGAATATTTAAACAAATTGCAATAGCCCGGGTGGACTGATAAAAATGGGGAGCGGCAGCGTTCTGCAGCGCCAAGATGCTGCAGGAGCCTGAAAGGAGCCTTCCCAAGACGGTGCTCTGGTCCATGGGGATGCCGCCATGGCGATGGATCTGCGGCAATTGATGTTTCTTGGAACTTTGAGAGGGCGGAAGAGTTAATGTTTGCGGTCCTTTCTTCGTCTTGCTGGAAAATGCAAGTTGGCGTTGGAGGGTGCGACAAATGTTTGAGTGGCCATACAATTAGAAATGCCGCTTATCTGGGCGTTAATGAGACGGAACGAAGGTCTCACCAGGTTGAACATTCTTTCGGATAGAAATATTCCTTCAGACCCGGTATCAATCAGAGCGCGCGCAAGAAAGGTAGCGCCCAAGTGCCGTATGGTCACCATAGCGGTGCCTAGGGAGGTTGAAGAGGATCTTTGTTTGGTTGGTAACTCTGCCCCTTATTTTCAAAACGGGATAGCAGATTTTCTTTGTAAGCACGGCCGCTTAGACACCATCATTGGTAAGGGGGAAGCTAGACATTGCCTTTGCCTAGCCGCGCGTTTTAGACACCATATCATACAGTTTTTCTATTTTTTATGTACATGGCAGTGAACAGATCGCGGAACGTAGGTCATTGGTTATAATTTCCCGTGAACATGTCAAACTCACACGAAGGTAGACGTTAACCTGTCTGAGCGTGATATTCACGTAAGATGGGGGCGTTTTGGGACACGAACGGGGCTTCAGACAATTGAAGCTGTTCAATACGTTCTCACAAACTTGTGCCGCACCGAACATACACCATATATGCGTTTTCGTACTTGGATTTTACCATCATCAAATCGGCGCGGCTCTCCTCGCTTCCATCAGCCGTAAGGGCTCTCGTACATGCCATGTACTCGGACTCAATTGTGCCGGAGAATCAAGGCGATGATAATGTGGTAGCGGAACTGGATTGACTCCGTTTGACGGTATCTGTTTCGCACGGTACCTTTACTTTGGTCGATGGATGGATGGATGGCGATGTGCAATGGCGAGGTACTGCGAGACGATCAGAGTTGTGGCTGTTTTTAGCAGGATCGATGGGCATAGTTGTATGGAGTTACACTATGCTACGAAGGATATCGTGGTGGTCAATGAATATCTGACCCGAGTGGACTGTATATTGGGCGGATTGGGTGGCGACAAGATATATCAGCCAAACAGATAAAATCAATAAATAAATAAGGATACTTTATTAAATTTAATTGATTGTGTGATTTATCAGAATGGGAAGAAAATAAGGGAAGAATTATTGTGAGGCGTGACCAATTATTGAGAGTGTTGGCTGCTGATTGGGATCAATGATCAATATTTTGTGTGACAGCTTGTTATTTTGTAATTATGTTAAATTTAAATTTTATTTGCTGTTAAAGACCAAAAAATATCGGTAAGATTTGGTCAGGACCGAGTTTCGTGTGCTTGAAATTGCGAGGAATTTAATTGAATAATTAAAAAAACATAATTGCAGCTCAGAATGGAAGATAGAACTGGTTTCGCAACGCACGAAAGGTTTCTTTTGGCGTTTTCGGCATTTTTCACGCACATACAAATGCCGAAAATAAGCGTTAGGCCCTCTGAAGTTTTTGAGAAAAAGATAATTTTTTTGGATTATTATTTTATTTTCAAATTGTAAGGAAGTTTTCTAGCCGGGATATATATCTCAATCTCCCCAGGGCCTTTAATTACAGAAAAATATGTAAATAAATCTCGAGACCTCTGGATTTTTAAATTAATAAGGCAAATATAGAAAATAACCACAAACTTGTACAGAGAAAAGATGACCGTATTTTCCTGAACAAACTTCCTATACCCTATAGTAAATACTAAAATGAGGGACAAAACTAAACAATTAGGATTAGAAACATTTTCTATGGTAGATACAATAGAAAGGGACAATACACAAAACGATATTTAAATTTATGACATTACCTAATATTCCTTCGTTTAGGGTAATATCAGGAAACCGAATAATATTGAGTACTACTAAGTAGTCAGATGTACATTTGAAAAGATTTCAGTTAGGGTATTAACCGGAACTGCAATGGTTGGTGGTTGACATAATGCCAACTGTACCACGGAAACAACTTTAACGGCACAACATTTATTACGTTACAGTGATTCCATGTTAACATATATTTAATATTTTAAGGGGAATAACGAGGTAGAATCGTGGTCCTAAGGCCGACTTACCCGCTTCGGTTCCTTATTGGCGATATACTATTTGATTTTCTTTCTTTGTATATTTGTATGTATTTTTCCTTGTATACTTTTGATCTTTTTCTTTTTTGTTTCCACTTATTATGTTTTTGTACCACTGTCACTATGAGTTTTCTTTATATGTTTTCATTATTAACTCTCGATGGCCTCGTTAGACTAGAATGCATTCGTTTTTACTTTGCTACCGATGTCTATGTCTCCGTGTGCGTCCGATGTGATCTAATGTTCGCCGGTCAAAAACTAATTGATATTGTTATGTCTTGTAAATCTCGCCTTTGCCCTAGTTTCGCTTTGTTCGTGGCGCGTTTTTATTGGCTGTTGACATATAACCGTAATCCTTTGAGCTTTTGCGTACGTGCCAAAACGTCTTCACTTAGTACCGACGGCGTAGAGGTTAATGCGTCGCTAACTATTGGAATGCAAAAGAGAGAAAAAGGAAAAAGAAAACAATTGCTCCCCGTCTAGATTTTTCAATGCTCTCGTTGAACGGCAACCTAACAATGAACTATTCCCTTTCAATAAATAGGGCATATTGGTTCTGACTGTAAGCTTAATGCTATATATAGGTATAAATATATAAAAAGTAACAAAATATGTGATTCCTCAAACAATTCATTTTAAAACGTGAATATATTTTGCCGATACACACAGATGCATATGTACGTGTGTTTGCATATGTATATACGGCTGCAATTTACAAAACTTTCGTTTATTTTTTTTGTTTCTGGCGGAGCAATTGCTTGAACCCGATTGAAAAATAATGGCAGGTAAGTTCGATCGTATTGATTTTGGTAAGAGACAGGAAAACTAATTACACTTTGATTTTCAGCTTGCACTTTGCACTTGCACTCACGTATGTCGGTATATGTATGTAAATTCTATGCATATGTAATAAATTTAATAAAGTAATAGAATGGAGAAGATGGCTAGGATAAGCTTTTACACCAGGATAGATGATAGCACGAGACATAATTACAAGGAAATGTAAATACAAAATAAATTGAAAAATCACTATGGCAAAAAATCGGGAAACTTTTCACTGCAGGTAAGTATGTGTATGTGTGTGCTAATTAAATGAATTTGGAATAAGTTTTTTTACTTTTCAGGTTTCTCCACCGATGCGATGCTGGGGGGATCCGGGTCGAAGGACCAATGATTGTGGGGGGGCGAGGAATACCAAAGAGGCCTCCGATTCGTCTTCCTATTGCACCAAACAATCTTCCTCAATCTTCTGGCTCGTCAGTACCTGCTGGCGGGTCAAAAAACTAATTTCGTCCCTTATTCTGGTTTACCAGAATGTAAGAAGGCTGAAATTTAAACTTTCTAGACTTTAAGTAGATAGTCTGTCTTTCGTTTTTCATATTCTGGTATTTACAGAAACGTAGTTAAGACCAAACATTTCTGAAGCCTCTGCTTTTCCTAAAATTTTTTCAACTTATAGGGACGGTTGAACATTTAAAAATGGTGGTGGAGTTTTAATTGCTTTCAACTCAGCCTTCTCCTTTGAATTAGTTCAGTCATCTGCAAATCTTGATATCGAATTTGTTAGTGTCAAAATTTTTTTAAATGCGCATTCCGTCTTTTTAACTAGCTAATTGTCTATCTTTGTCTCTTCACTTCTTTTCGATAGAGACTTAAATTTTCAGGTGTGTCCGACAGTTACAACAATAACAAAATTTCCACCAAACCAAATTCCATCGAATTTTGGTTTGGTGGTTCGTCTTTTTAAATACATTACAGCAGTTACAGTTGTTGTTGAAGCAGTAGACAACGAGGCCTCGTACCTGACTGGTGATTAATAATGAACCTAGATCTCCTTTTGGCTATAAGTTTAGTTTGGCTTTTTTTTTTACAATAATCTACACCAATCGGCTTCAGCGACGGCTAAATCCGTTTTGTGTGACTCGATACCGATACGCCTTTGCCCCCCTTTGCCCCCAAAAGGAAGTTGTTAGAAGTCAGCTCTACCGACTCAGCCATGTCCAAAGGGAAATACGGCATACAAAAGCCAAAGGCTACATGCCTCCCATATGTAAGGGTTAAATTAAACCGTCCTTGACATCTGATCTCTTTATGAAAATTTATGAAAACGACGCTCTGTCACACAACGGTAAACATTAACAAATAAAGTAGACAAGTCCAACTGATCCACTGCGCAATCCCTTTAGTTCATATCGTGCCGCATAAAAACATCTTGCTGATTTACCAGCACGAACATGTTTTGATAAAGTTTCAGTTTTTGTTACATCGCTAGTTTATTTTATTTCTTTCAGACCAACCTCTCCTCAAAGTTGGCAGATCTCCACTAATGACTTGATTCATAGTTTTCTGGTCAGATAGCAGCTTTCTTTTCTCCACGGAGTTTCACAGGGTTCACAAACTAGCAGATAATATTATCCTTGATTACAGATGCTTTAGCTCTGTTTGTAATTTTAATATAAATACCTTTGATAAGGTTTGGCAAACAGATGAATATTATTTTGAAGCATATTAATAAGTAAGAGTTTGATTATCAAGTAGAGAAAACGAGGTAATGACCATTTGGGAGTCTGCGATACATAACCGGTTGTATGTTACTCTTACTGGATCAGTAGAAATTTATAAAAAGAAATTTTAGTAAGCACGCTTAATTTATTATTTTGAGTGCTGGGGCCATATAGAGCCAGAAGCAAGGGTCAAACATCTGATAATATATATAAGCGGATTTCATGTGTACGCATGTACTAGCTAAAAAATATCTTTGGGAAGCAAAACTGTGGCAATTTGAATGAGTAAGGAACATAAGATTTTTCTCTGAATATTAGGCAACTTATTTTCGATTCAGACCAGGACTTACCAACGGGTAGCGACACACAGGTTTTAAACGCTTTCCCTTAAATAGTTCCAAAATTAAAATATACTTCTGGAAACGGCTGTTAATATAATTGACAAGATCTTTACATTTTAAATTTTTTAAGCCAATGTTTTTGTTTTTAAAATGTTTTTGCGATTTGGCATATATCACCCAGCTCAACACGAACAAATAGACACTGTGCTTTTACGAAAACCAATATACCCGAACCAAAATTACAACAGTTTGATTTATTAAGTCCATATTCCTAGTATATGTTTTTTTGGTTTGTTCAATGGTGTCACTAAGCATATAAGTAATCGAAGCCCCATATTCCACCACGATTTCACTTTTGTTAAAAAAAAAATACAAAGTGTATGTTTATGCTTACGGTGCACTTAGCTAGCTTTGCAAATCAATCATCAATATAGTACTATCGTTGTGGAAAATAGATAAAGTCAAATTTTAAGCGTATGCAGATTTACACTTATATACGACCCAAGTTAAAGTAGGCTTCGAGAAGCAGGAGATATAGCTTGACGATTCTCGAGCTATAGCACTCTGAACTAAGCAGCTGCAATTTGGCGTTCATTTCAATTAATCAAATGTCTGCCAATTTTACCTGTTTTGCATTAATGTCGCTTCATAAGTTCCAGAAGATTTTTAGATTGTGTCAATGTGTCCAGACATCGGAGTGAAATAGATGAAATAAGTAAAATAATGATTCCCAATAACTCACTCACACACTCTGATGTTAATGTACTGCAGATGATAACCGGTTTTTCCTATCTATTTTACTCATTAGCCAATTGGCATTATAGTAGTCTTTTTAACAATTTGGACGCTAAATTGATAGCCCATTTGATCTTAAAACGATGCAAATTGCATTAGGGATAGCGCTTATCACCATCTACTGTCAATGTAAAAAAATTTGCACGCTGCTTAGAGAATTTGAGGAATATAAGCTGGAATGGTTTATTTACTAGGAGGGGTAAAAGTAAATAGTTGATATTTAGTTTTACCAATATCTGTGTCACCTTTAGCTTAAACATTAACTAAAGACAAGCCTTTTCTCAGCTGAAGCTAAACATGAAGTCCACTTTGTTGAACGTTCATCACTTCTCTTTCAGAAATCAAAACTTTTCCTAGATGTCTGAAGTTTTCATCGACTTTCCGTTTGTTGTGTTATACTTCATCAAACGGAATGAATTAAAACTTTGTCGGGTAGTATTTTGAAGCTTTGGGATGAGTTTCTATCTCTAGAAACTCAGTTTAATAGTAATAAACTATTAAATGAATCACCGAAGCGGAAGAAGACTATCCCTCTGGATTTCTCCCCTGATCCGCCTCTTTACTTCTACCAGTTCTAACTACGTGTAACGATCCTATAACGACGAATTCTCAGCGACTCATTTCGTTTAGGAGCCCAGCAATGGTCCCAGTTACGGGTACTATTGATATTTCCCCTGGCAATAGTGTCCCGCATACTGATGCGATATCGGGTGTAGTTTCCGATATGTCCGGGCGAATACACTCTTCTAGGGATATTCCCAATAAAGTTGTAACTAGAGGAGCACGTAAAGCATCATCCGTCTCCGTGGCCCCAGTGGAAATTACTGGAGCCGCGGTTACGATTGGCACAGCGAGTTCGCTTGTTGCAATTAAACCAGAAAGGCAAATATTTGTTTTAAGATTAGCTCTCAATACGACATTAGATGATGTCTTAGCCCATATACGGGCAAAAATCGTAGAGCCAAACATCGCGGTCGAAAAATTTAAATTTTCATATTCTCGTGACATTTCGTCATTTAAAATCAGCGATTGTAGTAGGGCGAGGAAAACCAGTGCAGAAAAATTCTTGTATCACAGGTGTAATGAATTAGAACTTCGAGTTAAATTCACAATTTCACAAGCTTTATTTCGGAATTAAAGTTTATGGTGGCCAAAGAGTGCTTGGAGGTACAATGTAGAGGGAACTTAACGAGAATATAAACTTCGGAATATTTAAACAAATTGCAATAGCCCGGGTGGACTGATAAAAATGGGGAGCGGCAGCGTTCTGGAGCGCCAAGATGCTGCAGGAGCCTGAAAGGAGCCTTCCCAAGACGGTGCTCTGGTCCATGGGGATGCCGCCATGGCGATGGATCTGCGGCAATTGATGTTTCTTGGAACTTTGAGAGGGCGGAAGAGTTAATGTTTGCGGTCCTTTCTTCGTCTTGCTGGAAAATGCAAGTTGGCGTTGGAGGGTGCGACAAATGTTTGAGTGGCCATACAATTAGAAATGCCGCTTATCTGGGCGTTAATAAGACGGAACGAAGGTCTCACCAGGTTGAACATTCTTTCGGATAGAAATATTCCTTCAGACCCGGTATCAATCAGAGCGCGCGCAAGAAAGGTAGCGCCCAAGTGCCGTATGGTCACCATAGCGGTGCCTAGGGAGGTTAAAGAGGATCTTTGTTTGGTTGGTAACTCTGCCTCTTATTTTCAAAACGGGATAGCAGATTTTCTTTGTAAGCACGGCCGCTTAGACACCATCATTGGTGAGGGGGAAGCTAGACACTATTGCCTTTGCCTAGCCGCGCGTTTTAGACACCAGATCATACAGTTTTTCTACGGGCGCCAAACTCGGATTTTTTATGTACATGGCAGTGAACAGATCGCGGAACGTAGGTCATTGGTTATAATTTCCCGTGAACATGTCAAACTCACACGAAGGTAGACGTTAACCTGTCTGAGCGTGATATTCACGTAAGATGGGGGCGTTTTGGGACACGAACGGGGCTTCAGACAATTGAAGCTGTTCAATACGTTCTCACAAACTTGTGCCGCACCGAACATACACCATATATGCGTTTTCGTACTTGGATTTTACCATCATCAAATCGGCGCGGCTCTCCTCGCTTCCATCAGCCGTAAGGGCTCTCGTACATGCCATGTACTCGGACTCAATTGTGCCGGAGAATCAAGGCGATGATAATGTGGTAGCGGAACTGGATTGACTCCGTTTGACGGTATCTGTTTCGCACGGTACCTTTACTTTGGTCGATGGATGGATGGATGGCGATGTGCAATGGCGAGGTACTGCGAGACGATCAGAGTTGTGGCTGTTTTTAGCAGGATCGATGGGCATAGTTGTATGGAGTTACACTATGCTACGAAGGATATCGTGGTGGTCAATGAATATCTGACCCGAGTGGACTGTATATTGGGCGGATTGGGTGGCGACAAGATATATCAGCCAAACAGATAAAATCAATAAATAAATAAGGATACTTTATTAAATTTAATTGATTGTGTGATTTATCAGAATGGGAAGAAAATAAGGGAAGAATTTTTGTGAGGCGTGACCAATTATTGAGAGTGTTGGCTGCTGATTGGGATCAATGATCAATATTTTGTGTGACAGCTTGTTATTTTGTAATTATGTTAAATTTAAATTTTATTTGCTGTTAAAGACCAAAAAATATCGGTAAGATTTGGTCAGGACCGAGTTTCGTGTGCTTGAAATTGCGAGGAATTTAATTGAATAATTAAAAGAACATAATTGCAGCTCAGAATGGAAGATAGAACTGGTTTCGCAACGCACGAAAGGTTTCTTTTGGCGTTTTCGGCATTTTTCACGCACATACAAATGCCGAAAATAAGCGTTAGGCCCTCTGAAGTTTTTGAGAAAAAGATAATTTTTTTGGATTATTATTTTATTTTCAAATTGTAAGGAAGTTTTCTAGCCGGGATATATATCTCAATCTCCCCAGGGCCTTTAATTACAGAAAAATATGTAAATAAATCTCGAGACCTCTGGATTTTTAAATTAATAAGGCAAATATAGAAAATAACCACAAACTTGTACAGAGAAAAGATGACCGTATTTTCCTGAACAAACTTCCTATACCCTATAGTAAATACTAAAATGAGGGACAAAACTAAACAATTAGGATTAGAAACATTTTCTATGGTAGATACAATAGAAAGGGACAATACACAAAACGATATTTAAATTTATGACATTACCTAATATTCCTTCTTTTAGGGTAATATCAGGAAACCGAATAATATTGAGTACTACTAAGTAGTCAGATGTACATTTGAAAAGATTTCAGTTAGGGTATTAACCGGAACTGCAATGATTGGTGGTTGACATAATGCCAACTGTACCACGGAAACAACTTTAACGGCACAACATTTATTACGTTACAGTGATTCCATGTTAACATATATTTAATATTTTAAGGGGAATAACGAGGTAGAATCGTGGTCCTAAGGCCGACTTACCCGCTTCGGTTCCTTATTGGCGATATACTATTTGATTTTCTTTCTTTGTATATTTGTATGTATTTTTCCTTGTATACTTTTGATCTTTTTCTTTTTTGTTTCCACTTATTATGTTTTTGTACCACTGTCACTATGAGTTTTCTTTATATGTTTTCATTATTAACTCTCGATGGCCTCGTTAGACTAGAATGCATTCGTTTTTACTTTGCTACCGATGTCTATGTCTCCGTGTGCGTCCGATGTGATCTAATGTTCGCCGGTCAAAAACTAATTGATATTGTTATGTCTTGTAAATCTCGCCTTTGCCCTAGTTTCGCTTTGTTCGTGGCGCGTTTTTATTGGCTGTTGACATATAACCGTAATCCTTTGAGCTTTTGCGTACGTGCCAAAACGTCTTCACTTAGTACCGACGGCGTAGAGGTTAATGCGTCGCTAACTATTGGAATGCAAAAGAGAGAAAAAGGAAAAAGAAAACAATTGCTCCCCGTCTAGATTTTTCAATGCTCTCGTTGAACGGCAACCTAACAATGAACTATTCCCTTTCAATAAATAGGGCATATTGGTTCTGACTGTAAGCTTAATGCTATATATAGGTATAAATATATAAAAAGTAACAAAATATGTGATTCCTCAAACAATTCATTTTAAAACGTGAATATATTTTGCCGATACACACAGATGCATATGTACGTGTGTTTGCATATGTATATACGGCTGCAATTTACAAAACTTTCGTTTATTTTTTTTGTTTCTGGCGGAGCAATTGCTTGAACCCGATTGAAAAATAATGGCAGGTAAGTTCGATCGTATTGATTTTGGTAAGAGACAGGAAAACTAATTACACTTTGATTTTCAGCTTGCACTTTGCACTTGCACTCACGTATGTCGGTATATGTATGTAAATTCTATGCATATGTAATAAATTTAATAAAGTAATAGAATGGAGAAGATGGCTAGGATAAGCTTTTACACCAGGATAGATGATAGCACGAGACATAATTACAAGGAAATGTAAATACAAAATAAATTGAAAAATCGCTATGGCAAAAAATCGGGAAACTTTTCACTGCAGGTAAGTATGTGTATGTGTGTGCTAATTAAATGAATTTGGAATAAGTTTTTTTACTTTTCAGGTTTCTCCACCGATGCGATGCTGGGGGGATCCGGGTCGAAGGACCAATGATTGTGGGGGGGCGAGGAATACCAAAGAGGCCTCCGATTCGTCTTCCTATTGCACCAAACAATCTTCCTCAATCTTCTGGCTCGTCAGTACCTGCTGGCGGGTCAAAAAACTAATTTCGTCCCTTATTCTGGTTTACCAGAATGTAAGAAGGCTGAAATTTAAACTTTCTAGACTTTAAGTAGATAGTCTGTCTTTCGTTTTTCATATTCTGGTATTTACAGAAACGTAGTTAAGACCAAACATTTCTGAAGCCTCTGCTTTTCCTAAAATTTTTTCAACTTATAGGGACGGTTGAACATTTAAAAATGGTGGTGGAGTTTTAATTGCTTTCAACTCAGCCTTCTCCTTTGAATTAGTTCAGTCATCTGCAAATCTTGATATCGAATTTGTTAGTGTCAAAATTTTTTTAAATGCGCATTCCGTCTTTTTAACTAGCTAATTGTCTATCTTTGTCTCTTCACTTCTTTTCGATAGAGACTTAAATTTTCAGGTGTGTCCGACAGTTACAACAATAACAAAATTTCCACCAAACCAAATTCCATCGAATTTTGGTTTGGTGGTTCGTCTTTTTAAATACATTACAGCAGTTACAGTTGTTGTTGAAGCAGTAGACAACGAGGCCTCGTACCTGACTGGTGATTAATAATGAACCTAGATCTCCTTTTGGCTATAAGTTTAGTTTGGCTTTTTTTTTTTACAATAATCTACACCAATCGGCTTCAGCGACGGCTAAATCCGTTTTGTGTGACTCGATACCGATACGCCTTTGCCCCCCTTTGCCCCCAAAAGGAAGTTGTTAGAAGTCAGCTCTACCGACTCAGCCATGTCCAAAGGGAAATACGGCATACAAAAGCCAAAGGCTACATGCCTCCCATATGTAAGGGTTAAATTAATCCGTCCTTGACATCTGATCTCTTTATGAAAACGACGCTCTGTCACACAACGGTAAACATTAACAAATGGGGTAGACAAGTCCAACTGTCAATCCCTTTAGTTCATATCGTGCCGCATAAAAACATCTTGCTGATTTACCAGCACGAACATGTTTTGATAAAGTTTCAGTTTTTGTTACATCGCTAGTTTATTTTATTTCTTTCAGACCAACCTCTCCTCAAAGTTGGCAGATCTCCACTAATGACTTGATTCATAGTTTTCTGGTCAGATAGCAGCTTTCTTTTCTCCACGGAGTTTTACAGGGTTCACAAACTAGCAGATAATATTATCCTTGATTACAGATGCTTTAGCTCTGTTTGTAATTTCAATATAAATACCTTTGATAAGGTTTGGCAAACAGATGAATATTATTTTGAAGCATATTAATAAGTAAGAGTTTGATTATCAAGTAGAGAAAACGAGGTAATGACCATTTGGGAGTCTGCGATACATAACCGGTTGTATGTTACTCTTACTGGATCAGTAGAAATTTATAAAAAGAAATTTTAGTAAGCACGCTTAATTTATTATTTTGAGTGCTGGGGCCATATAGAGCCAGAAGCAAGGGTCAAACATCTGATAATATTTATAAGCGGATTTCATGTGTACGCATGTACTAGCTAAAAAATATCTTTGGGAAGTAAAACTGTGGCAATTTGAATGAGTAAGGAACATAAGATTTTTCTCTGAATATTAGGCAACTTATTTTCGATTCAGACCAAGACTTACCAACGGGTAACGACACACAGGTTTTAAGCGCTTTCCCTTAAATAGTTCCAAAATTAAAATATACTTCTGGAAACGGCTGTTAATATAATTGACAAGATCTTTACATTTTTAATTTTTTAAGCCAATGTTTTTGTTTTTAAAATGTTTTTGCGATTTGGCATATATCACCCAGCTCAACACGAACAAATAGACACTGTGCTTTTACGAAAACCAATATACCCGAACCAAAATTACAACAGTTTGTTTTATTAAGTCCATATTCCTAGTATATGTTTTTTTGGTTTGTTCAATGGTGTCACTAAGCATATAAGTAATCGAAGCCCCATATTCATATTTTATATTTTGATAAATAAAATGAGAATTGAAAATGGTAATTATCTATTTTATTATATAGAAAGCAATATACATACGAACGGGTGCACGATTTAGAAAAGTTAAAAAAATTTTTAAAAGAACAACGAAATAATCAACAAGAGTGAGCTAGGAGTAATCTGTTGATCACAAGAAATTTTGGAAACTATTTTAGGAGCTTGGATTATTTTGGCTTATATTTCATACCAAATGAAATAAACATAAGAAGAGAAGAAGAAACTAAATTAACTTAACCAAGAATAATTTGCTTACACTGTGAAATGGACAGGTAGAAAATTAAACTGGTTTTCTAAGGACTCTTCGCTCTGTAAAGAGCTCAAGGAAAGCCACGAAATCAAAACGGTGGATCCTTAAACCTTAAATTTAAGTAAAAAAAATTTCTCAGAGAACTGCAGAACGAAAAGCTACATTTTAATACCCTACACAACAATTATAACGTCGACAATAATAATAACTTTATTGGCTTATCAACGCACAGTCTACTTTATGCCTTGAATTCAAAGTTTTTCTGAATAACTCGGTAATAAAACCTAACTGTACATACGGCATTGTACTGTGAGGAAACGCAAGCAAGAACAATATGGAACCATAGAAAGGGCCCAGTCTAAGGTTCACCGTACTATCACGGGAGCACCTTTGTACGTACGAAACGAAAACAAAACTAGCAATTAGAAAAAAGCTAAATTTATCCATAAAGAAATTGAAATTAATTTCACAACGTTTACGGAAACTCAAAATAGAGAGTTACTTGAAGAAAGCTTACAACTCTCTCCAGAAAGACATAGTTCTGTTGTCCGGCCCTTTAAAAGAAGTGCGGCACTCAAATCAAAGTTACAAAATTTTGATAACAGTATAATAAAATTGCGTCGACAGTAAATCGCAATAGCTGCAATAAATTTATATGTACTAAAGATTAAATTCAATTCAATTCAAGCTTTCACTCTGGATTGACGCGTTTTCCTGTGCTCCTGCCTAATTTTCTTTATGTTCGCCTTTAAAGTCATCGCGCTGCCCTAAAAAATTGTCCAATAGCAAAATCATAGCATTAAACTTATTCTTCTGTATTAATCTTTGATTTTGCTTTTGTACTTCTTCCCGCTTTAAAATCACTCTCGCGCTCTCGCCTATGTACTGTTGTTGCATGTGCAGTGCTGTTGACTCTCCCGCTCTTTTTTCTTAATTTCTTTTGATCGCGCTCGCATCTATCTCTGTCTCGCGTACGAGTGATACGTGTACTTGTGTAGTGTTCTCTTTAATTTAATAATTATCCTCTCTTCAAGTTTGACCCAAGTGTCGAGTTTGATTTTAAATACTAAGTGAGTTTTTTCTTGTAGTATGCGGAATCTGTCCCTGAATCTGCCGGTGCCTATCCCTGTGTCGGCCAAGGTTCCGCAATCTGCTTCACTGCTCACAGCAATTCCTCCGCAGCTCATATCGTTTACCACCCCCGTCACACAGGGTGGGCGTAAAGATGAGGCCATTTCCGTTTCTCCTGGAAATGGTCTCTCTATACAGACGAATGAAACTGTAGTTTCCAAATTCTTTGGTTATTGCCAACAGCTGCCCAGTTAGAGGAACACCATTAATAAGGCCTCTGACTGGAGTACCACCGAAGAAACATATATTTGTTTCTAGGCTTGATCCCGAAACTTCTTCGGATGACGTCTTAGGTTACATTAAGACAAAAATGCAAGCATCAAAAATAGCGGTGGAAAAATTTAAATTTAATTATTCTAGGGAGATCTCTTTCGTTAAAATTAATGTCCCGGTTGAACTGTTTGACTGCATCTGTAGTAACAGCTTTTGGCCGGATCACATATTAGTGAAAGAATATACGGCCAAAAAGAAAACTCGTGGCTCAGTTAGGCTTCCTTCTACTTCTTCTTCTATTGCTTCTGCTGGTGTTCCAAAAAACTAATTTCATCCCTTAATCTGGCCTATCAGAACGTAAGAGGACTTAAATCTTAGCTTCCTAGACTTTATGTAGATAGTCTAGTATTTGATTATAAAATTTTAGTATTTTCAGAGACTTGGTTAAAACCTGACATTAACGATGCATCTGTTCTGTCTGCAAAATTTTCAACATTCAGGTGTGATCGCATTTCGCGTGTAGGCGGAAGAGTCTTGATTGCCATTGACCCGTCGTTATCTTCTGACCGGATTCAATCTCCTGATAACCAGGAGTAAGTGTAAGTGTCAAGGTCAGTCTCAAGGCTTTCTCTGTCTACTTTACTTGCTCGTACATCCCGCCACAATCCGACATGGCAGTGTACATTAAACACTTGGTTTCTATCCAACACATCTCATCGTTACTGTCTGATAGAGACATGTTAATTGTTCTCGGTGACTTTAATTTACCGGAAATAGTATGGTCCCCTACTGACGAATCTGCTTTGTTGCTCTCTTCTATTTCACATTGCTTTATTGAAGGTCTTTTCGAGTTATCTTTGACTCAAATAAATCCAGTCCGTAACAAGAATAATAGATCTTTGGATCTGATATTTGTTCTCGATTCCACCAATGGTGCAGTTTCTAGAATAAACCCTCTTGTCCTGCCTGAAGATAGTTTTCATCCTACTTTGGAGTTAACTATTGATCTTCCGTTGTTCAATCCCGTAATTTTCGCAAGACCAATTTTGGTAAGTTAAATGAGCTCATTCTTAAAAATGATTGTACTTCCCTGTATAGTTGTTCAAACATGAACCGAGCTATTTCTCTGTTTTATAACACTCTTGGTTCGCTTTTTAAAGTTTGTGTTCGGCCTATAGGCCCCCCTGGCATTCTCGGGAGCTAACTAACCTGAAAAATGTAAAATCGAGGTGTTATAAAATTTACAAGAATTCAGGCCGCTCCTCAGACTATGCCCGTTACGTAGTCGCTCGATTAAAGTTTTTGACGCGTAATACGCAATGCTATAAGGATTACCTTCGGCGTTGTAAATTAGAATTTTCCAGTAATCATAAACAATTTTATAGCTTTGTGAATTCCAAACGCAAAATGTCTATCTATCCATCATGCTTATCTCTTGAAAACAATATAGCAAGTTCTGATCAAGCCATCGCTGATTTGTTTGCAGACTTTTTTACAACAACCTATTCCTCAACGGAATATCGATCAGACCTTCCGTATCCTTACCAGGTAAAAAGCTCTTACTGCATTTCAGTCCTTCGATCGATGAAAGTTTGCTCCTAAGCGTGCTTAATTTAGTGAAACCTGTCTACTCTCCTGGTCCTGATGGAATACCAGGTTGCGTTCTTAGATTTTGCGCCGAGGCTTTATGTAAGCCAATTCGTAAATCCATAAAAGCGGAAAAAATCGGAAGCATTCAACTATAGGGGTATTTCTAAATTATCCGCTATATCTAAAGCTTTTTAAAAATTAATCACTTCTCAATTGCAATATTTTTGTAGATCTATAATTAAACCATCTCAACATGGGTTTGTGAAATGTAGATCTACTACCACTAACCTTTTCGAATTAACTTCTTTAACGATCGAAGGATTTAGAAACGCAAGGCAAACTGATGTCATATATACTGATTTCAGTAAGGCTTTTGATTCTGTTAATCATACGCTTCTTCTTTATAAATTAAATAGTATTTCCAAGTACTTTAAATTATTGGATTCGTGAATATCTGACAAATAGAACTCAGAGGGTTCTTTTTAAATCATCATATTCCAAATCCATCCATGTTACTTCGGGGATGCCTCAGGGTAGTCATTGGGGACCACTGCTGTTTACCCTTTTCTTTAATGACATTCCCTCTGTTATAAGTTACTCTCGTGCACTTATGTACGCAGATCACGTTAAGCTATGTTTTAGTTAAAAGACATTACCTTTCCTTGTCGATTGCAATCTGATCTTCAAAATCTTGAGCTTTGGTGTCATAATAACTTATTAAAATTGAATGCAACTAAATGCATGGTCATGACTTGTTATAGAACTTCTCCGCATTTAGTTACTTATTTTCTTACTAATACACCATTAGAACGTCTTAATGAGATGTATGACTTGGGTGTCCTGATGGACCGTAAACTAACGATTAAGTCGCATATTTCCTCTACCGTCGGTAAAGCCATGGGCGTTCTTGGGTTTGTAAAGAGATGGTCAAAGGAGTTTGACGATCCATATACAACTAAAATTCTTTTCACCTCACTGGTCCGTCCTATTTTAGAATATGCATCTTGCATCTGGGCACCTCAGTATGAGTCACACCAAGCAAGAATTGAGTCGGTTCAAAAACAGTTCTTGCTTTTTGCTCTTTGTGGTCTGAACTGGGATCGTAATGTCAATTTGCCATCGTACTCTAGTAGACTTCTTTTACTTGGCCTTTCTTCTCTTACTAATCGTAGAGTAATGCTTGGCGTCATTTTTATGCACAAGCTTCTTAAAGGTGATATAGACTCGCCCGAGCTATTGAACCAAATAAATTTTAGTATTCCTTGTAGACCTACTAGAAACTTTATACCTCTATCTCTGTCACGCTGTTCTACTAATTATTTACTGCATGAACCTTTCCGAGTTCTTTGTTCTGATTATAATCGTCTTTATCATGTAATCAGTAGAGAAGTCTCTTTTCCATTACTAAAAAATTCTATACTTTCTTTTTTAGCTCGTAACTAGCTTTAGTTTTCGTTTTTGTCTGTATGTATGAACTGTCCCCGCGACTCGAGCCGTACGTTATGCGGCTAGCACCCCTCGGTCGGTTGGGCGGGAGGTGTGGGCATTTAGTGCACCCGTTGGGACTCGCGCGAAAAAAAAAAAAAATTAAATCTTCTTACCGGGCATAACGCTTAAAGTTGAAACATATATTGTACCAAATTTTCTTTAAGAAGTTCAAGAAATTTCGTCGCTGCGATGGTTAAATTAATCTCTTTATGATATGTGACATGTACATGCAATATTTTTATTAATATTTTGTAGAATTATATTTTTAAGCATATGTTCATATAATTCCTATTTATAAAACGAATATATGTACAGTTGATGCAATCAACATGGCCAATAGTGAAAGTTATTTTGTTGTTTCTTCTTATATCTCTATTTTGCTAAGCCTTCCATTTTTATACCGTTGCAGAAAGAGTATATTAATTTTGGTCAAAAAGTAAAAATGCACAGAAAAAAGCATCTCCGATTATAAAATGTATATATATTCTTGATTAGCACGACGAGCTGAGATCCTTTAGCCCTGTCCGTATGTGTGTCTGTCTGGATCAACAAGATCTCATCCGACACTCTTAAATCTACAGAGCTGAAATGACTACAACATACAGCTCCCATAGGAACGATCGGACATGAATAAGATTTTCAATCAATAACTTTGTTTAAACACGATCTTCAGAAATTTGGGTATTTGTGAATTTTATATAGTTTTTTTACATATCTACCAAGTTTTATAAGTTGGTTCAATTTATCAAATGCCTCCCATAAGAACAATCGGTAAAAAATAGTTTTAGATGAATATTTTGGTAGTATTATGAGCGCTTCCTTCAAAGTTTTGTATGTGTAAGTTTTTGGTAGCGTATATGCCATACCTCCCATTGAAACAATCGAACCAAAAAAAATTTTGGTAAGAAACTTTTTTTAAGCTTCATACAATTATCAGTATTTTATATGTAAGTTAAAGGCACAGTTTGCAAGCGTATTCGAATTTCACACGGCCGAAGTTAGCCCAGGAGGAACGTTAATACTTCCCTTGTTGTGCAAATCAAATGAATTTTGTAAAAAGGCGCTAATTTACATACATACATATATAAGAAAAAGTTATTTCATTTCACTACAATTATAAGAATTTCTTTCTTGTAAAATGTACTGATGCTTAACTCTTAATTAATTTATTGTCATAACATCATTGAATTAGATATTGCTCGTGCATGGTCATGATCTCCACTCTTTTTAATTATGATCGATCTAAGTAAACTTAAAAACTTAGTTAAAATATTAACAGTTTCACAATAATTGCAAAACAAATCAAAAGAAAAATGAAATAGTAACCTATATCAATCAGCGTTAAAAGTTGCCGACGCAACCTAAGAATTCATTTGGGTGGGACTGCATGGATCTTAAACTAATCCTAAGACACCTCTAAGTATGTGTCCCCACAGCTTTCAAGACTATATCCTTTTACAAGTATTTTTTTTAATAAAATTAGTTCACAATTTGGCTTTTTATTTTTATTCAACATATATATAACATATAATTTCCTTTTTCCCGGAGGAAAAAAATGCGTAAAAAGAGCTAAAAACAGTGCATCCAAAGTTAAAAGCCACTTTCGTGACGGAAAAAATTTGAACTAAAATACTAAATACTAAATTAAACTCCCGAACAAAAAAAAATAAGTGCAAAAACGAGCATCCTGGAAAATAACCTTGCATGTACATTTGAAGCAATACAACCAAAAAAAGGGACGTCGACATTAAAAACAGTGCTAACACACTATGACGATACAGAAAGTGTCGCACCGCACAGTTTATATATATATAAACATTCATTAATTATAGGCCATTATTTATTAATAAACATATTGAAAGCGTTAGAGATATAAGAAGATAGTAGTAGATAATTATCGGGGTAGTAAAAAAATTAGATGAAATTTGAATCCAGTGGTGAAGAAATCATAAATTGTTATTGATAATTAGAATAATCGATCACGGTAAAAATAAAATCCATAAAAAATAAACATAGATCTATTACCTATATTCTTTCAGAATTTGCTTCTTTAGCGATCTATGGATTCCCAAATGTATTGCAAACTGATGTCATTTATATCGATGTCAACACCGCCTTTAATTCATAGTCAATCATAATTAATCATACATTCGAACTTTTCACATCTTTTGCGTAGTTGGATTCTTTGATATCTGATAAATGTAATGACCTCGGTTGTGCCAAAAAGGTAGCCATCTACGACCACAATTTATCCTCTTTATGACCTCTTTCAGTAGTAACTCAATCATATGCTAATTTACGTTTAAGATCTTCAAATTTGTCTTTATTTTAAATACTCAAGTTTCCCCTTCTGCTTCAAGAAGAGCTTAGCAACTTTTAGTCTTGTGGTGAAATTAAATTATCTTAATAGTAATCCTCGTTTGAACTGGGTTTAAACAGGGATCAAAATGTTAATTTTGTTTCGTGCTCTTAGACTTTTTCCATTTTATCTTTACTCCTTACTTAACCCCAGAGTAATGTTCGGCACTTTTTTTATACACAATCTTTTAAATGACGTTACTTTATGGACTAAGTCAAGTAAATCCATGTCTATCTTGTAGACTAACGAAAATTACCTCTTAAAAAATTACTTTATAACCCGAGTTGTCAACACTTACAAAACAAAGACTCATCTTTCTTATCATTGCCTATATGCAGAGATGTCAGCATATTTAGTGAATAATCCATAATTATAAAAAGGAATCTTTTACTAACCTTCCATTATAGTTTCGTGTCTCTTCTGAAACAGATATGTACTCTATGCTCAATTTACTTTGTTGCGCCTATTTAGCAATACTACACGTTGTTAATAAATAAATTCATCTTAGACGGCTAAAAAAATTCCAAGAATAAATTCTTGGAATAAGTGATCTCAAGTCCTTGAAAATTTTTCGTTTAGTTCATTAAAAACTACATTCTAAAGTAGATTTTGACAATGTTATTCCACTTTATTCCTAGGCCATATGCTTTGTTTAAAATGAATTTAGGAACTTAACAGAGAGAGTCAAGAAATGAAGGAATAATAAATTGGCAATCAAAGCGCTAACTATAAAGGACCTCCTATGCATAAAGAGTCTCACATCCAACTCAAAACTTACTTCCTCTCAAGCCACACCCGTCATATACAACGATCAACTTCAAAAATAACTACTTCAGTCAATAGCTATGTATGTGTGATGCTCATTTACAGCCTACTTCAGTCAAGAAGGCGACAATTTTTTACTATCTTTTTAAACAGTTTGCAAATGTGCTATACTGCGCATAGGGGGAGTTCTTGAATTTCTTAGACTTAGGCGATTTTTAATGATTGCGGTAATTTCCTTGACTTTAAGATTCGGTAGCTCCGTCTTCATCTGTACGAGCCCTTATATCAGTCGGATACTTATTGGTGAAATCAACTCGGTTCAAGCACCTTTAGTTGGGTAAGCTTTCTGCAGCGCTGGTTGGAGTAAGCTTCTCGATGTACCTCCGGTGAGCCTTTGTTTCTTCTTGCCTGAGCGCTTTTTCTAGAGTGCGTGTAGCTGTTCTGCCGGTGACCGAGACCACTTCTCTCGTAAGCCTATTTATCTGGGATGTTTGTACCGTAAAATGCAAATTAAGGCACTTCGGATTATTTTTGTATGCAAAGTGTGTTACCGATATCAATATTATTACAGTCCAGGAACAGTAATTATTTTTTTTTCTGCTGGGAAATGGTCTGGAAAAGAATACACCCAGAGTGGTTTGCGAAGGGATGATTGTCGGGCCCTATGTGTAAGGCATAGATTTTCTAACGTTCTAAGCGTGCCTTTAACTCCTTATAAACAGCACATTCTCTGTAGTTTACTGTGTGATTTCCATCACGACTGCTGCATTTCCTTGTATTTTTATTAGATTTATTTTCGGAATACGGTTGGTTTGTATTTTTCTCAGCCTACGCAAACTGGTTGAAGGCTACAGATCGACTTAGTATGGCCAAACTCGAACTTAGTGCACTGTGAAGGGTGTGTCTTTTTGTGGGGTTCCTCAACAGTGATTTTGCAATGCAATAATATCCATAGGCCATAGGGTTAGTAAGTAGAGCTCTTAGTCGACCCAGAGTCGCCTAATCACGTTATTTTGTTATTTTTAATTGACAACTACGAAAACATAGAAAATAACCAAATTTACTTGTATAATCGAAATACGTAAAAGGTGATTGTATCGATGTGTAAAAAGGTTAATGACTGTGGGCTCTACGTAACGCAACAATTTTAATTCCATTCCAGGGGCATAAACGAAATGATGATAATTTTTATACCTTTGCAAAAAAGGTATACTAATTTTGTTCAGAAGTTTGCAACGCATAGTAGGAAGCATCCCCGACTATATAAAGTATATATCTTTTTCATCAGGACGACGAGCTAAGTTGATATAGCCATGTCCGTTTGTCCGCCTGTCTGTCTGTCCGTCTGTCTGGATCAACGCAATCTCCTCCGAGACCCTTAAAGCTTCTTTTTGCTGCAGGCATTGTTTATCTCGGAATTATATTGATCGGATGACTATATCATATAGCTCCCATAGGAACGAGAGGTTGTCAATAAGCTTTAACCTCAATAACTTTTTTGTTATTTTCCAATAAAACATCACAAAAGCCAGTATTTGTGAGTTTTATAGACTTTCTAATATATCCACCAAGTTTCATCAAAATCGATTGACTATATCATATAGCTCCCATAGGACCGATAAATCATGAATATGGATTTTGAGCAATAACTTAGTTGTTTTAAAAGCGATTATCACAAAATTTGGTATTTGTCAGTTTTATATACTTTCTAACATATCTATCAAGTTTTATTAGAATCGGTTCATTATATCATATAACAATAGTTTTAGATGAATAACTTGCTTATTTTAAGAGCGTTTCTCACGAAATTTGGTATGTGTGAGTTTGGTAAATAAGTTAAATAAATTATTTCTTTGAAGTCTACGATTTTAACGAAAACTTGTTGTTTATTAATCGTAAGGTTCAGATTAAGACTGATTTTACAATTTCAATTATTTGCCTGTAGAAGTGCCGGTTTGGTGGCAGCGCGACGTCAGCAGAGCTATGTGGGTGGTCGTCGCGGCTTAGTTTTATTTGTTTTGTTTGGAATTCGATTATTGGAAAGCATCAGTTGCTAGTTAAGCACTTCACATTGGTCAGCATTTCACATTGTGTCAGCAGTTCCGATAATGTTGCAATGTTTAATTGTCGGACTAGATTGTTGGATCTTGTTTCACATATTTATTGATTTAGGTTTATTTTGTAATACATAGTTGTAGATATTAAGAATTCCCTCTCAGATTCCAACTTGTACTCAAATGGCTAGAAGTACGGGATATTGTTAAAACGTGGTATTGGTTGTGGAGGATGCTGTGGTGCGGTGGCATCGGGTATCATTAAAGGGTGTTCCATGTTGCTGAACAAAGTATTATTGATGTAAATGGTGTCGTTCCAGAAGTGAATTAAATACGTGCCAACCAGATTGGTCCTAGTGTTGTTCCAGCTCACGAGTACGATTATGCCCTCACCGATCACTTCTAGTTTTGGAATATGATTTGAATAACTAAATTTACATAATGCATTCTTACCTTCAATTAGATTAGCAATACAATAAGTATTACTTATATTGACAATATTATTTCTGTTACATATTTTTATGTATTCTATTTTTTTACAGGTCTTTGTTACTTCATGAAATTCAAAATTGTGTTGAAATATTTCCTTACTTTCTAGGTGAACAATACGTTCGTTTCTTATGACAAGTTTTAATATTATATCTTGATAATTGGTTTCGGAAAGGTGTGGTATTTTTACAAGGTATTGATACTTCCGAAAATTGTAACATTTCATCAACCGAAAGTAGGGGCATTTTATTTCTGTTGAATATTGAACTCTGCATAATTTAGTATAATTGAATTGGCCATGTTTAATTTTTCCCATTGAATTGGGTATCTGATATTAATAACTTCTTTTTTATTAGCCTGAATTGATTTTGTAAACTAACTGCTAAACCGGTACTTAGAAAACTGTCTTTCCTAATTTCATTTGTAAAATCGTTGGATATTTTAGTTAATTCATTGAGGTACTACTTGTTGATTATTGTTTGTTATTAAATCATTAAAATTCTGCTTTATCATAGCTAAATCACTATAATCGGGACTTCCTGCAACATATTTTCAAGCAGATCCAATCCAATTTACCGATCGGGTTTGCCTTGTATTAAAGGAGGAAGTTATGGCGGTAATCTGACTTTATTTTTGTGCTTTTTCATGTGTAATTGTGTTACAAAGACTATTGGTTTGGAAGTCATTAATGTAGTTGTTTAAGTGGTCCAGAGAGTTCTGTATAAAATTTACTTTTATGAACGATTCTTTTTTTCTTCAGTCAAAATTGATCCTAATCTTGTATTACATTTTACAAAAATCTCTTGACCTACCTCATACTGTTTAATTTTTTCGCTCTTTGTTGTGTGTTGCTAAATCCGTTGCTTGATTCTGTTATATTTCGTCGACGAGGTTTTGTCGGATTTCTTCATACTGTTCTGGGGTTGCAGTTATGTTTCCTCCGAAGAATACGGACTTTTGGTAGTGACAGAATGTATTAAGTAGTTGTATTCGTAGATTACTTTATCTAGCAGTTCTTCAAAAGTTTGGTGTTCTTGTTTGGTTTTGTTGCATCTCATTATTTCCGAGAGTGTATATTGGAATCTCTGTTTGAAATTAACGATGTATTTCAGTATTGAGCAAAGTAACTATCTGGCATCCATATGTTTATTCGCCTTGTCTTACAACACTGTCTGTATGTTAATGTAGCTATGTTAAGCTTTAAGTTCAGTTCGCTGTGTAATGTCGCAAAGACAAGATCGTTCGCCTAACAATAGAATAAAGAACTCCATATGTACAACTCTTACACCTAAAGTCTATTAATTGCCTAGCACAACTTCTTCTGGTTAGTTGGACAAATCCCAACAGGTTATGGGCCCAGACACAAATTGTGCAGATAATTAAATTGATAAAAAGTGTATAGAGAGTTAAGCCGTGCAAAATGGCAAGTGGGTACATGAGAATAGAACCGCTCAACGCGGAGAACTATAATACGTGGAAATTGCAAATGTGTGCAGTTTTAGTGAAAAACGAACTGTGGCAATACGTAAACGGGGTGAAAACATGCCCAGAAGAGGCGTCAGAGAGAGCAGCGTGGAAAGCTCTAGACGAAAAAGCGCGCGCGGATATTTTGTTGTCAATCAGCACATCGGAATTAGGCTTGATTGAAAATTGTGAAACCGCAAGAGACTGTTGGATTAAACTACAAGAGACATTTCAATCCAAAGGGCCAGTGCGAAAGGCCAGTCTATTAAAACGGGTAGCGTTGTCGCGTATGGACGAGGGGAGTGATACTCGTCAGCATATCAGTGATTTTTTCGACGCAGTGAAAAAACTAAAAGAAATCGGTGTAATCATTGGCGATGATTTACTGGCAATTTTGTTGTTGTACAGTTTGCCTGATTCATACGAAACTTTTAGATGCGCAATGGAAACACGTGATGAACTGCCCAGCCCTGATATTTTGCGCGTAAAAATATTAGAGGAGGCAGAAGGGCGCAAAGCCAAAAATACACGCGAAGAACAGAGTGCGCTATATGTCAACCGCCGCAAAGGCAATAGCAAAGATCAAATGCGAAAAGAGAACAGCAAATGTTTCTCGTGTGGACAAACGGGTCATTTCGCAAGAAACTGTCCAAACAGACAAAAAGTGAACATAAAGAATGTGAAAAACAACGCGAGTGTTTGGCGCGGAAATGAAGCTCTTAGTGTTGGTGAGCAAGCATGCAACATAGAGATGACAAATAATATGTGGTGCCTCGATAGTGGCTGTACGGCACACATGAGTTCAAATAAAAATATTTTCGAGCAAATCGAAAAGAGTGAGAAGACAGTGCATTTGGCAAATAACAATACCGCAAAGGTAAATGGTGTCGGTGAAGTAAATATTGACATAAAGGAAAAACAGAGTTGTAAGGAAATTACATTAAAAGATGTTTTGTTCGTGTCCGATTTACGCCAAAATCTTCTCTCAGTATCGCGCATTACCGACAAAGGGTATGAAGTTCATTTTCGGAAAAATGAAGCAGTTGTTATGAAAAATAACAATAAAGTGTGGCTACGCGCGAAAAGATACGGAAATTTGTACTATTTAAATACCGAAAAACAGCAAGCGAACAGTGTAAACGATAAAGAAAGTGAAATAGACATGTGGCATTTCCGTATGGGCCATTTAAACGAGTATGACTTAAAAAGTTTAGCAAAATCGGGAAAAGTTCACGGAATGAACATAAAAGATAACGCAAAGTTATCGCAGTGTGAGATTTGCATAAGTGAAAAACAGTCGGCAAATCAGTATAAAAGCGCAACCGGTAAAAGGTCAAGACAGACATTAGAAATCATACATAGTGATGTATGTGGACCTATGCGTACTCAATCAATGAGTGGTTACAAGTATTTCGTCACGTTTATTGACGATTTTTCCCGTTACAGTTCAGTATACTTTGTTAAAAATAAGTCTGAAGTATTTGAAACTTTTAAAAGATATAAGTCTTTTGTTGAGAACATTACAGGTCACAAAATCAAGGCATTGCAAAGCGATAACGGAACGGAATTTCGAAATAAAGAATTTGATGCATTCTTGATGAACAATGGTATTGGCCGACGCTTAACCGTGCCACTCACGCCGCAGCAGAATGGCGTAGCTGAGAGATATAACCGTACACTGGTAGAGATGGCCAGGTGTATGATGAAACAAGCTGGTGCTTCACCTTCGTTTTGGGCAGAAGCAATCAACACGGCATGCTATATTCGAAATAGATGTCCAACAAAGGCATTATCTGGTGACCTGCCATACACGTACTGGACAAGAAAGGTGCCAACGGTCAGATACATGCGTACATTTGGTACAAAGGCGTTTGCTCTTATAAAGGATAAGAAGAAGGGAAAGTTTGACTCAAGATCGGAAGAGTGCATACTACTGGGATATGCAGCAGAGTCTAAAGCTTATAGACTGTATCAACCAAAACGACGAACTGTATTCATTAGTAATGATGTCAAATTTATGAATGTTTCAGGGTTCAAAAGTAAATTTGAAGAGTTCTATGACGAAATGGTAGATGGCATCGACATCCAGGTAAAGAGCAACGCAGATGAACCTCGAAGCAATACATCAGCAGATGATGAGATAGAAGAGGCACATCAAGAAGCAAAACGTGGAAGAGGTCGTCCGAAGCTGTTAAGGACGGGCCAGCGTGGTAGACCACGGAAAGTCTTTCAACGAGAAACAGAAAGGGAAAACCTAACTGATGAAGAAGCCAGTGAATCTTCACACGAGGATGAGTTCCAGGAGTGCGAGTATGCGTTCAGTGTATCGGCAAACGACCCATTGACCATGAAGGAAGCACAAAGTAGCGAAGAAGCTAAAAACTGGATGAGAGCTGTAGAAGATGAGTTTATGGCACAGATCCTCAATACGACTTGGGAAATGGTAGAGCGGCCTAAGGATCGTAAAGTGATTGGAAACAAGATGGTGTTCCAAACAAAAGATGACGGTAGTCAAAACGGCAGAAAGAAGGCCCGATTGGTTGCAAAAGGTTATGCACAGAGACCAGGAGAGGACTTTCACGAAACATACTCGCCAGTGGCACGATTTACTTCAGTCAGACTGCTAGCAGCCCTATCAGCAGAATTTGATATGGAGATTCATCAAATGGACGTGGTCACTGCATACCTCAACGGTGAATTAGAAGAAAAAGTGTACATGGATATTCCGGAAAGGTTCAACGAATTCATGGAGAAGCTGAAGTCTGGAGTTGCTATCGGATCGAAGCAACAGCGCCCGAATGCCGAGTTTATAAAGATGGCTAATCAATGGAGAAAATCCTTGAAGGGGATCAGGGATCCCGTTTGTCTAGTAAAGAGAGCGTTATATGGACTTCGTCAATCTGGACTGCGATGGTACTGGAAGCTGTCAACAAAGCTGCAAGAAATAGGACTGGAAGCTACGGAACAGGACCCATGTCTGTTCATAAAAAGGGAAAAAGGCAAACTTTTGATAGTCACTATTTACGTCGATGATTTGTTATTGGCATCAAATCATCCAGAATGGTTGCAGAAAACAAAGTCGGATCTCAGCAAGATATTCAAGATGAAGGACTTTGGCCCAGCGAAAACATGCTTGGGCATTGAATTTAAACAGGACAAGTCGCAGAGCAATGTATTTATGTCTCAAGAAAAATACATTGATGCCATTTTGCAAAGATTTGGCATGACTGACTGCAAGCCGGCGGTTACACCTATGGAGTCGAAATTAGTACTGCGGCGCCCGTCTGAGTCAACGGATAAGGAAATGGGAAAGTATCCTTATCAAAGCTTAATAGGTTCTTTAATGTTTCTTTCAGTAACAACGCGACCAGACATTGCATACGCCGTAAATTTCATGAGTCAGTTCAACTCAAACTACACAGTCGATCACTGGAGGGCAGCAAAACGAATCCTGAGATACCTGAACGGGACTAAAAAGAGAGGACTTCTTTTTAAGAAAACAGGTTGTGATCTCTATGGTGTAGTCGATGCAGATTGGGGAGGAAATCTATGCGATAGACGTTCCTACTCCGGCCAAGCGTTTATATTGGCTGGTGCCGCCATAAGCTGGGAGGCACGCAAGCAACGAACAGTTGCATTATCAAGTACAGAGTCAGAATACTTGGCTATGTCTGAAGCAGTAAAGGAGGCTCTTTACTTGAAGGCGCTACTAATCAGGATTGGTATGAAATGTGAATCTGTGCGCATATTCAACGACAATCAGAGCGCACAACATTTGGTCAAAGGATTTGGTTTTCATCCGAGAACTAAACATATTGATGTGCGTCACCACTTTATCCAGGAGAAGTATAGAAGTGGCGACATTTCCGTGGAGTATATGCAGACAGAGCGAATGCCAGCGGATGTTCTAACAAAGGGGCTCAACGCCAAGAAACATGATGATTGCAGTTTATCATTGGGAGTAACGTATATCTAAGATTTAGGTTCGTTACTTTGAGGGGGTGTGTTTGAAATTAACGATGTATTTCAGTATTGAGCAAAGTAACTATCTGGCATCCATATGTTTATTCGCCTTGTCTTACAACACTGTCTGTATGTTAATGTAGCTATGTTAAGCTTTAAGTTCAGTTCGCTGTGTAATGTCGCAAAGACAAGATCGTTCGCCTAACAATAGAATAAAGAACTCCATATGTACAACTCTTACACCTAAAGTCTATTAATTGCCTAGCACAACTTCTTCTGGTTAGTTGGACAAATCCCAACAATCTCTCAACTTGTCCATTGACAGCACTCTTGTAAGGCGGGGCCTTGAAAATTTGTATATCCAGTTGATCTCGTAACATAAATGTTATGGAATCAAATTTAAATTTTTTTCATTATCTATAACAACGAATTTGCGAATACCGTAGTAAAAAATTATATCGTGAAGGGGTTTTTTATATCGGCTATTGCTTTTGATTTTATTATTTTCCCTTACGCAAGTTTTGAAAATTTGTCTATTGCGGTCAGTACTAGCATTCGTTCTGTTGAGTAAATGTCGATGTGTATTATATGTCCAGGATATTGTGGAATCTCTGTTTTTCTGAGTTCCGGATGGGGGATGTATATCATATTTCTGTTCCTTGCATACTTTGCATTGTTTAACAAGATTTAAGATTTTGTTACCCATTTGGGAAAATAGAATTTTTCGAGTAACTGGATTTTTATTTTCCTGTGCGTTTCGGTGAGCCCTATTGAGAATCTTAAGAATTTCTTCTTGCTCTATTTCGTTAGTAAGGACTACAACCTACATTAATGTGAACCTGGATTTAATGTTTTTAAAATGCTTGTGATAAAAGTTTTGAATTTTACCCATAATTTCTTCTGTCGTGGTAATACCATTTATGACGGATGGGTTATGGTATGTTTTTAGCAAATGAAAGAGATCCTCATCAGTGTAATCCGGTCTTATGATGACGTGTCTATGGAAGGTGGGGAATGGGAGACTGAACTGATAGTCGGGATCTTGTCCTTTGCGAGTACTTATTGGGGACTCCAATACTAGGAATCAAATGTTCGGATGAGCTTTCTGAGCTGTGTTGAGTTGTTACCGAATTGATTTGGGTGATTCTTGATTCAACCCGTGCCTGATTTGTAGAGGAGTTCATAATCATATTTTTCCAAATAGGATTTCCATCTTTTTACTCTGGTATTACCATTCCAACTACACCTCTAAGTATGTGTCCCCACAGCTTTCAAGACTATATCCTTTTACAAGTATTTTTTTTAATAAAATTAGTTCACAATTTGGCTTTTTATTTTTATTCAACATATATATAACATATAATTTCCTTTTTCCCGGAGGAAAAAATGCGTAAAAAGAGCTAAAAACAGTGCATCCAAAGTTAAAAGCCACTTTCATGACGGAAAAAATTTGAACTAAAATACTAAATACTAAATTAAACTCCCGAACAAAAAAAAAATAAGTGCAAAAACGAGCATCCTGGAAAATAACCTTGCATGTACATTTGAAGCAATACAACCAAAAAAAGGGACGTCGACATTAAAAACAGTGCTAACACACTATGACGATACAGGAAGTGTCGCACCGCACAGTTTATATATATATAAACATTCATTAATTATAGGCCATTATTATTTTTTAATAAACATATTGAAAGCGTTAGAGATATAAGAAGATAGTAGTAGATAATTATCGGGGTAGTAAAAAAATTAGATGAAATTTGAATCCAGTGGTGAAGAAATCATAAATTGTTATTGATAATTAGAATAATCGATCACGGTAAAAATAAAATCCATAAAAAATAAACAGATCTATTACCTATATTCTTTCAGAATTTGCTTCTTTAGCGATCTATGGATTCCCAAATGTATTGCAAACTGATGTCATTTATATCGATGTCAACACCGCCTTTAATTCATAGTCAATCATAATTAATCATACATTCGAACTTTTCACATCTTTTGCGTAGTTGGATTCTTTGATATCTGATAAATGTAATGACCTCGGTTGTGCCAAAAAGGTAGCCATCTACGACCACAATTTATCCTCTTTATGACCTCTTTCAGTAGTAACTCAATCATATGCTAATTTACGTTTAAGATCTTCAAATTTGTCTTTATTTTAAATACTCAAGTTTCCCCTTCTGCTTCAAGAAGAGCTTAGCAACTTTTAGTCTTGTGGTGAAATTAAATTATCTTAATAGTAATCCTCGTTTGAACTGGGTTTAAACAGGGATCAAAATGTTAATTTTGTTTCGTGTTCTTAGACTTTTTCCATTTTATCTTTACTCCTTACTTAACCCCAGAGTAATGTTCGGCACTTTTTTTATACACAATCTTTTAAATGACGTTACTTTATGGACTAAGTCAAGTAAATCCATGTCTATCCTGTAGACTAACGAAAATTACCTCTTAAAAAAATTACTTTATAACCCGAGTTGTCAACACTTACAAAGCAAAGACTCATCTTTCTTATCATTGCCTATATGCAGAGATGTCAGCATATTTAGTGAACCTTCCATTATAGTTTCGTGTCTCTTCTGAAACAGATATGTACTCTATGCTCAATTTACTTTGTTGCGCCTATTTAGCAATACTACACGTTGTTAATAAATAAATTCATCTTAGACGGCTAAAAAAATTCCAAGAATAAATTCTTGGAATAAGTGATCTCAAGTCCTTGAAAATTTTTCGTTTAGTTCATTAAAAACTACATTCTAAAGTAGATGTTGACAATGTTATTCCACTTTATTCCTAGGCCATATGCTTTGTTTAAAATGAATTTAGGAACTTAACAGAGAGAGTCAAGAAATGAAGGAATAATAAATTGGCAATCAAAGCGCTAACTATAAAGGACCTCCTATGCATAAAGAGTCTCACATCCAACTCAAAACTTACTTCCTCTCAAGCCACACCCGTCATATACAACGATCAACTTCAAAAATAACTACTTCAGTCAATAGCTATGTATGTGTGATGCTCATTTACAGCCTACTTCAGTCAAGAAGGCGACAATTTTTTACTATCTTTTTAAACAGTTTGCAAATGTGCTATACTGCGCATAGGGGGAGTTCTTGAATTTCTTAGACTTAGGCGATTTTTAATGATTGCGGTAATTTCCTTGACTTTAAGATTCGGTAGCTCCGTCTTCATCTGTACGAGCCCTTATATCAGTCGGATACTTATTGGTGAAATCAACTCGGTTCAAGCACCTTTAGTTGGGTAAACTTTCTGCAGCGCTGGTTGGAGTAAGCTTCTCGATGTACCTCCGGTGAGCCTTTGTTTCTTCTTGCCTGAGCGCTTTTTCTAGAGTGCGTGTAGCTGTTCTGCCGGTGACCGAGACATTTGCCATTTTCATCTGAGTCGGCTTCTTTCTGTTACGAGTAGTTGAATTGGTCAATTTATTGACTTGTATTTTTCTTGGTTGCTGCCGATAAGTGGGGTGGTCTGTCGTTCGTTTACTGGTGAGCCATACCTCATTTTATTTTCCGGGTGATTGTGTTATTCAGTTATTTGCCTTTAGGATTTACCAGACGAGATGTGTTTACCAGTGAAAATGCTTGGCGTTTTGGTCGCCTCCAGCAATAAATCGAAGTCAAGGTGTCAGTAAACTACTTTTTGGTGATAGAGAAGCGTGAAGGGCAGTAGAGTGCAGGCACAGTTGTATTGGGGAGATTCGCTTGTAGACTTTATGCGGTTGTTCTGTGCATCTATTATGGAGAAAGAGTTTAGTGCGGTTTCTGATTAGCATACCACTTCTCTCGTAAGCCTATTTATCTGGGATGTTTGTACCGTAAAATGCAAATTAAGGCACTTCGGATTATTTTTGTATGCAAAGTGTGTTACCGATATCAATATTATTACAGTCCAGGAACAGTAATTATTTTTTTTTCTGCTGGGAAATGGTCTGGAAAAGAATACACCCAGAGTGGTTTGCGAAGGGATGATTGTCGGGCCCTATGTGTAAGGCATAGATTTTCTAACGTTCTAAGCGTGCCTTTAACTCCTTATAAACAGCACATTCTCTGTAGTTTACTGTGTGATTTCCATCACGACTGCTGCATTTCCTTGTATTTTTATTAGATTTATTTTCGGAATACGGTTGGTTTGTATTTTTCTCAGCCTACGCAAACTGGTTGAAGGCTACAGATCGACTTAGTATGGCCAAACTCGAACTTAGTGCACTGTGAAGGGTGTGTCTTTTTGTGGGGTTCCTCAACAGTGATTTTGCAATGCAATAATATCCATAGGCCATAGGGTTAGTAAGTAGAGCTCTTAGTCGACCCAGAGTCGCCTAATCACGTTATTTTGTTATTTTTAATTGACAACTACGAAAACATAGAAAATAACCAAATTTACTTGTATAATCGAAATACGTAAAAGGTGATTGTATCGATGTGTAAAAAGGTTCATGACTGTGGGCTCTACGTAACGCAACAATTTTAATTCCATTCCAGGGGCATAAACGAAATGATGATTATTTTTATACCTTTGCAAAAAAGGTATACTAATTTTATTCAGAAGTTTGCAACGCATAGTAGGAAGCATCCCCGACTATATAAAGTATATATCTTTTTCATCAGGACGACGAGCTAAGTTGATATAGCCATGTCCGTTTGTCCGCCTGTCTGTCTGTCCGTCTGTCTGGATCAACGCAATCTCCTCCGAGACCCTTAAAGCTTCTTTTTGCTGCAGGCATTGTTTATCTCGGAATTATATTGATCGGATGACTATATCATATAGCTCCCATAGGAACGAGAGGTTGTCAATAAGCTTTAACATCAATAACTTTTTTGTTATTTTCCAATAAAACATCACAAAGGCCAGTATTTGTGAGTTTTATAGACTTTCTAATATATCCACCAAGTTTCATCAAAATCGATTGACTATATCATATAGCTCCCATAGGACCGATAAATCATGAATATGGATTTCGAGCAATAACTTAGTTGTTTTAAAAGCGATTATCACAAAATTTGGTATTTGTCAGTTTTATATACTTTCTAACATATCTATCAAGTTTTATTAGAATCGGTTCATTATATCATATAACAATAGTTTTAGATGAATAACTTGCTAATTTTAAGAGCGTTTCTCACGAAATTTGGTATGTGTGAGTTTGGTAAATAAGTTAAATAAATTATTTCTTTGAAGTCTACGATTTTAACGAAAACTTGTTGTTTATTAATCGTAAGGTTCAGATTAAGACTGATTTTACAATTTCAATTATTTGCCTGTAGAAGTGCCGGTTTGGTGGCAGCGCGACGTCAGCAGAGCTATGTGGGTGGTCGTCGCGGCTTAGTTTTATTTGTTTTGTTTGGAATTCGATTATTGGAAAGCATCAGTTGCTAGTTAAGCACTTCACATTGGTCAGCATTTCACATTGTGTCAGCAGTTCCGATAATGTTGCAATGTTTAATTGTCGGACTAGATTGTTGGATCTTGTTTCACATATTTATTGATTTAGGTTTATTTTGTAATACATAGTTGTAGATATTAAGAATTCCCTCTCAGATTCCAACTTGTACTCAAATGGCTAGAAGTACGGGATATTGTTAAAACGTGGTATTGGTTGTGGAGGATGCTGTGGTGCGGTGGCATCGGGTATCATTAAAGGGTGTTCCATGTTGCTGAACAAAGTATTATTGATGTAAATGGTGTCGTTCCAGAAGTGAATTAAATACGTGCCAACCAGATTGGTCCTAGTGTTGTTCCAGCTCACGAGTACGATTATGCCCTCACCGATCACTTCTAGTTTTGGAATATGATTTGAATAACTAAATTTACATAATGCATTCTTACCTTCAATTAGATTAGCAATACAATAAGTATTACTTATATTGACAATATTATTTCTGTTACATATTTTTATGTATTCTATTTTTTTACAGGTCTTTGTTACTTCATGAAATTCAAAATTGTGTTGAAATATTTCCTTACTTTCTAGGTGAACAATACGTTCGTTTCTTATGACAAGTTTTAATATTATATCTTGATAATTGGTTTCGGAAAGGTGTGGTATTTTTACAAGGTATTGATACTGCCGAAAATTGTAACATTTCATCAACCGAAAGTAGGGGCATTTTATTTCTGTTGAATATTGAACTCTGCATAATTTAGTATAATTGAATTGGCCATGTTTAATTTTTCCCATTGAATTGGGTATCTGATATTAATAACTTCTTTTTTATTCGCCTGATTTGATTTTGTAAACTAACTGCTAAACCGGTACTTAGAATATTTTAGTTAATTCATTGAGGTACTACTTGTTGATTATTGTTTGTTATTAAATCATTAAAATTCTGCTTTATCATAGCTAAATCACTATAATCGGGACTTCCTGCAACATATTTCCAAGCAGATCCAATCCAATTTACCGATCGGGTTTGCCTTGTATTAAAGAAGGAAGTTATGGCGGTAATCTGACTTTATTTTTGTGCTTTTTCATGTGTAATTGTGTTACAAAGACTATTGGTTTGGAAGTCATTTATGTAGTTGTTTAAGTGGTCCAGAGAGTTCTGTATAAAATTTACTTTTATGAACGATTCTTTTTTTATTCAGTCAAAATTGATCCTAATCTTGTATTACATTTTACAAAAATCTCTTGACCTACCTCATACTGTTTAATTTTTTCGCTCTTTGTTGTGTGTTGCTAAATCCGTTGCTTGATTCTGTTTTATTTCGTCGACGAGGTTTTGTCGGATTTCTTCATACTGTTCTGGGGTTGCAGTTATGTTTCCTCCGAAGAATACGGACTTTTGGTAGTGACAGAATGTATTAAGTAGTTGTATTCGTAGATTACTTTATCTAGCAGTTCTTCAAAAGTTTGGTGTTCTTGTTTGGTTTTGTTGCATCTTATTATTTCCGAGAGTGTATATTGGAATCTCTCAACTTGTCCATTGACAGCACTCTTGTAAGGCGGGGCCTTGAAAATTTGTATATCCAGTTGATCTCGTAACATAAATGTTATGGAATCAGAATTTAGATATTTTTCATTATCTATAACAACGAATTTGCGAATACCGTAGTAAAAAATTATATCGTGAAGGGGTTTTTTATATCGGCTATTGCTTTTGATTTTATTATTTTCCCTTACGCAAGTTTTGAAAATTTGTCTATTGCGGTCAGTACTAGCATTCGTTCTGTTGAGTAAATGTCGATGTGTATTATATGTCCAGGATATTGTGGAATCTCTGTTTTTCTGAGTTCCGGATGGGGGATGTATATCATATTTCTGTTCCTTGCATACTTTGCATTGTTTAACAAGATTTAAGATTTTGTTACCCATTTGGGAAAGTAGAATTTTTCGAGTAACTGGATTTTTATTTTCCTGTGCGTTTCGGTGAGCCCTATTGAGAATCTTAAGAGTTTCTTCTTGCTCTATTTCGTTAGTAAGGACTACAACCTACATTAATGTGAACCTGGATTTAATGTTTTTAAAATGCTTGTGATAAAAGTTTTGAATTTTACCCATAATTTCTTCTGTCGTGGTAATACCATTTATGACGGATGGGTTATGGTATGTTTTTAGCAAATGAAAGAGATCCTCATCAGTGTAATCCGGTCTTATGATGACGTGTCTATGGAAGGTGGGGAATGGGAGACTGAAGTGATAGTCGGGATCCTGTCCTTTGCGAGTACTTATTGGGGACTCCAATACTAGGAATCAAATGTTCGGATGAGCTTTCTGAGCTGTGTTGAGTTGTTACCGAATTGATTTGGGTGATTCTTGATTCAACCCGTGCCTGATTTGTAGAGGAGTTCATAATCATATTTTTCCAAATAGGATTTCCATCTTTTTACTCTGGTATTACCATTCCAACTACTAAGGGAGTAAGTTAGAGGCTGATGGTCTGTAAAAATTTTTACTTTTGCTTTACTGTAAAAGTCATTTTTGAGAGCTTTCAAAGCCAAAACTATTACTTACTTTTTTTTCTCGTTAGTGGCATAATTTTCCACAGCTTTTGAGTGTTCTCGAGAGGAACGAGATAGGTCTCTTATCCTGGGAAAGTACAGCACCCGTGGCAAAGTTGGATTCATTTGTTGTCAGATGAAATTCTTTATTTGAGTCTGAAAAGTGAAGTTGTACTTCGTTTCAAACTCTGTGGTTGTGGATAGTTGGCTATTGCTTCTACTTTTGCTGAGTTTGTTTCAATTCCCTTACTACCTATGACGAGGAACTCTACTTTATCTTTGAAAAATTTACCCTTTTCTAACTGACGTTTAATATTTGCCGCTTGAAGGGTTTTAAAGATTGCTTCAACGTTTCGGCTATGCGATTCGCTGTCTTTGCTAAAGACAATAAAGTCATCTATATAGATGAAACAAATTTTTCCAATATGTTCGTGTAAGATATCCCCAAGAGCTCGCTGAAATATTGCGGGAGCATTTTTTTGGCCGAATGTGAGTCGAGTAAACTCATTTTTTCCATTATTCATTGAGAACGCTGTTTTTTTGAGATCTAGGACTGAAAAAAGTTTGGTATTTCCCAATTGGGCCAATACTTCATTGATCTCTGAATTTGGATACTTGTCAGCTATAGTAACTGTATTTAATTTGCGGTAATCTATTACCATTCCGTATTTCTTTTTCCCGGAAGCGTCAGGTTTTTTGGATACAACCCATACTGGTGAATTGTAAGGGGACCGAGACGGGTGTATTATTCCGTCTTCCAATAACTCTCGGACCTCACTGTCTACTTCATCTTTTAGGAACATGGGGAACTTATAAAATTTTGAATAAACGGGAGAGTCAGTACTAGTTCCGATTTTCTTGTTAGGATCTGCGAATAGGTTTGGATATTTTGCAAGTAATATTTTCATATCTTTTTTGTGCTGGGAATTTAAATGATCTATTCTGGGAGTTATTGTGTTGATTACCTCATATTTCTTTTCTTTAATTTTAATGTGAATGTTATTTTTTACGATCATTAAGTATTTGTTTATTTTAATTTCGGCTTCCATTTCCTAGAAACTGTCTTCTCTTATGATCGCATCAAAGGATGTCAATGTTGGTAAGAGGAAGAATTTGACTTGAATATCTGGCCGACTAAAAAGGTAGGCTAGTTTATGGTGTGTGAACAAAACACTAACACCGACAGTGACTGCTTTAAATGGTGATTGGTTGGGAATTGGATTGGTTACAAGTCGAGGCCGAATATAGATTCTGTTGGATCCTGTGTCAATTAGGATTTTTAAAATTCGTCCTCCTACTTTACACTCGAAATAGGGTAAAGGGGAGTTTTTTATTCTAAAAAATGTAAATCGGTGTAATTTGTTTATTGTTCGTCGTATAATTGGTAATTTCTAGTTGTTTGCATGTAGACGATTTGAAAATTGTTGGGGTGACCCAAAAGTCTCCTGCAGAAATGGCATAAATTGTTGTGGGTGAGTACCGAATGCGTGAGGTTTCTTCTGGACGTTGACGCGTACAATGCGAAGTACAAGTTCAAGTGGCCCAAGCGACACCGGAACACTAACTGTTACGCGCGAACCCTATCAGACTGCATGCAAAAGACGAGATCGCGTGAACAACAGACGACATTACAATAATAATTAGAACTAACTACGAGCTAGATAATTAAGAATAAAATTTTGAGTTGAAATATAGAAAGCTCTGATCAGATTACAGTATAAAGGTGGTTGTAATCGTAACAAAGAACTCAAAAAGGTTCATGTGAAGTATAGTTAAAAGTGCAGCGAGTTAAAGTTAGAGGGACATAATTTCTAGTTAATCTACTAGGTACAGATAGATTAACCTGATTAAGTAATTTAGGGAAATCAATTTGTCCATTTAGTTGTGTATAAACAAAGTACCCAGCATTACTCTATGGTTAAGTAAGGAGGAAAGATTAATTAGAAGCAGTCTACCAGAATACGAGGGTAGGTGTTAACCTACCTATTTCTATCCCAGTTTAAGCCACGAAGCACAATAATTATAAATTGCTTTTGGACAGATTCAATTTTTATTTGGTGTGAATCATATTGAGGGGACCAAACACATGATCCGTACTCCAGAATTGGGCGGACCAGTGAAATAAGACGTGTTTTAGTCATGTAAGAATCATCGAATTTTTTCGACCATCGCTTGACAATACCAAGAACACTCATGGCCTTACTGACAGTAATAAAAATGTGACGAGTGAAACTTAATTTGTGGTCCATGAGTACTCCCAAATCGTTCATCTCGTTCAGATGTTTTAAAGGAGTATTATTAAGATAATACGTAACTGATTGAAATTTCACACCAAGTCTGGAAGTTGTTCAGATCTGCTTGGAGCAGAAGGGGAGAGTCTGAATCTTTAAAACTAAGACAAAGCTTAACATCGTCAGCGTACATAAGCTCACGAGAATGAGTTACTACTGAAGGTAGGTCATTTATAAAAAGGGTAAAGCGACGGTCCTAGATGGATAACTCGTGGCACAAACGAAGTTACTTTGATAGTTTTTAAAAGAGAGGTTTTAAATAGGACTTTTTGAGTACGTCAGTCAGATATTGGGAAATCCAACACAGCAAAAGTGTAATATAATAAATACACAAGAGACTTCTTTTATGTTTGAGTTGTCTTTATTCAATGATTCTTAATTCTAATACAATTGTTAATTAAAGGTAAGGCCGCGTAGCTGCGCTGCTAGCAATGCAGGCAGAGGCGCGGAATGCTTATGTATGGGAATTTACCGCCGCAGCGGGAGAGTGAGGATGTATCATATAGCGTCTGGGGCCAGAGCGGCCGCGCGTGTTATATTTGCCAACACAGCAATTGTCCATCACCATGCACTCATGGGTGGTTATGTTACTTGAGAGGCAAATACACTTGCTTTATATTATTAATATATATTATTCCAGAACATGCTACATCCCCCCTCTTTAGAAAAATAACGTAACTGTAATATATGAAGTTATTTTCTAATTTAATTTAATTTTGTATTATAAGGAAATTCATTTATGTATTACTGTTTATAAAATTTTTTTTTGTTTGAATGTTTGATTATTTGTTTAATGATATTTGCGGTAAAAAGAGATGCATAGTCTCTTAAATGTAGGGAAATTTTTTTTTGTTTTGTTTTACTATTATTATTTTTTTTTTATATATATATTAATTGATTAAAATTTTTAACCTATCTTTATGCACTAACTGTTTCTTATTCTTTGAATCTTTAATTAAAATGTTATCCCTATCCTTTATTTCTTCTATAATGAATGGACCTAAATACTTAGGTTCTAACTTATGACCCGTATCATTACGTAGTAAAACTTTATCTCCTATTTCTAATTCTATACTTTTTACTTTCCTATCATATATTTCCTTATTCTTTGCCTTATGCTGTTCTAACATAATTCTGGCTCTTTTATAGGCCTGTTCTAATCTAAATTTAGATTCCTTAGCATAATCTTCTATGTTATATAGTGGATTTATCTTATCAACACTATTAAAATGTTTTGGTAAATTTGAAGTTTTACCGAATACCAACTCATATGGACAATAATCATGTGCCATAGAGGGTGCCATATAGAGGTGCCAAACTATCGATGGCACTATCGTCACCATCGATGGTAGGGCACTATCGAGCAACTGAACTATCGATGGTTCAAAGTCGCGATAGTGGACGATAGTATCGTCAAAAGATCGATTTACACATCACCAAGCATCGCGCTTTTTTAATTTGTGGCGTCTCTTTTTTTATTTTTTTTTTTATTTTTATTTGTGGCAGCAGTGTACAAATATTAAAAAGTGTAAAGTTGTAAATTATTTAAAATAACAATTCGTAAAAATATATAAATGGATCGCTTTCTTAAACGAGTTAATACATTTTTCAAAAAATTTGTAAGAATGCTTAGAACACTTTTGTCTAATTTTAGGACGCAGCAAGATGCGATTGCAACAGCAGCGACAGCGAAAAAAATTTTGTGTTGGAGAAGCCTGCACAAAAAAAGAAAAGTAAAATTTCGGATGTGTGAAATTATTTTAAAAGATCTGATGATAAGAAATTTGCCAAATGCCTTAGTTACACCAAGGAGTATAAAAGCAGTGGCAACACATCGAACCTGCATGATCACCTTAAACGGTTTCACCCGAATTTGGACAGAAATGCTCTTGATACACAAGTGACTGAAGGTGTTGTACAAGACGAGAACATTGCGTCTTCCAGCAGCAGCTGCAGGTCAAGCATGCGGTCAGTCGAGTCATACTTTAAAAGGGCTGTGTTGTATGATGCAAACTCCAAGCGTAAAAAGGACTTAGATGAACTCGTAGCAGAGATGGTTGCTGAGGATATTCAGCCCTTTAGCATAGTGAAGGACAAAGGATTTATTAAATTAATTACAGCCTTAGATCCACGTTACAAGCTTCCCAGCCGGAGTCATTTGGAAAACGTCCTGATGACCAATTTGTTTAAAAAAACGACGGAAAAATTGTCAACAATTTTGGAGCATGTTTCGAACACTGCTATCACTTGCGATATGTGGACATCTAGTGCTAACGTGAGCTTTTTAACGGTACATTTTGTACATGAGCACGGCATCAAAACGGCATCGCTAGCAACCAAAAAACTGATCGATACTACTAATCACTCGTCGCAAAATTTGCAGACACTTTAAGAAATATATGAAAGCATGTGAAATTTTAAAAATCCAAAATCTGCCATGCTTTGCTCATACAGTTAATTTGGTACCAAGATGGCTTGAATCTCAATCACAACGATGTCGCAAAAGCGTTGTTTGCAAAATGTAAAAATATTGTAAAATTTTTTAAGAAAAGTTCAATTGCGAACGAAAAATTGAAACAAGTTCAAGAAAATTTTGCACATACCTTATTGCAAGAAACCCCAACAAGGTGGAATAGCTTCCACGACATGATTGAGAGAGTTTTATTAACCCATGAAGCCATTGCCAGTGTGCTATTATCAACAACATATGCAACATTACCATTCACTGCAGAGGAAATCAACGTGTTGAAAGATATTGACAAAATATTAGCATTATTTAAGAATGTGTCCGAAAAAGTTTCTGGTGGCAAATACGTTACAGTGTCATTAATAATACCTTTGGCATATGGACTATATCGGCAAATTGTAAATCTTTCACCTCAGTTGGCAACTGCGGTAGGCAAATGTATGAAAGATGCTATGTTGGAGTGGATTAAAAAACGACTATCTATATATGAGCTACGCACGGTAACAAGGATGGCTACGATTTTGGATCCATGCTTCAAAAAATATGGGTTTCAATCCAACGCAAATGCTGAACAAGCAGCAAGTATCTTGGAAAATGAGTTAGTCAATTTGGGCAATTTGACTCATGTTGAAGACCCTGTCAGTCTGGAAGCAAGCACGACCACTGCGGACCCAATTTTTGATTTTTTGAATCAACGATGTGCTACTAAAAAGAGCAATCTTCGATCTGATGCAATCGTTATGAAAAGGCAGTATCTGGAGAGAGACATAGCCCCAAAGGAAATGGACCCTCTTTTATGGATCAAGGTAAAATTAATAAATCAATCTTCGATACATAAAACTAAGTTTTGGTAATACATTTGATTGCAGGTCAACCAGGTGGATTTTCCTTTACTAAAATACTAATGTATAAATATTTATGCATCTCCGCAACATCTGTGGAGTCGGAAAGAGTTTTCAGGCGGGACAAATTGTTTCTGATAGGCGAACACGGCGTAAATAAGAAAATGTAAACGTTTTGTTGTTTTTAAACAAAAATCTTTCACTATAATAAATAGATCATATTATAGTTTTCAACTTTAAGCTTTTAAGTCGTTTATAATGTAATTTCATAAAATGTAAGCAATGTTCCTCAAACTTATAAGTTCAATATTTTGGCAGATGAGACCCATAGCCCGTACTCTTACTTTTTTTTCCAAATGTAAATTACTCAAACTTTTGAAAATATATAGTTGTTTTAAAGCGTTCCATATAAATTAAAAAAAAATTCAAATCATTTGTTTTTTCCTACAAATTTTAATGATTTTCAATCACAGTTTTGTATTGCGACTATCGACCACTATCGATGGTACTATTGACCACCATCGATGGTTTCAGAATTACTATCGTCCACAATCGATGCCGCCCACCATCGATAGTTTGGCACCTCTAGTGCCATAGAGCAATATGCGAAGTATCGTATCCATACATTCCAGTCGCTTTTGTCAACTGAAATGTAGGTTCGTAAAAATTCATTAAGTGTTCGGTGGCTTCGCTCCACCGTGCCTACAGTCTGGTGATGATGTGCGGTTGAAGTTATTTTTTTAATTTGCAAGTTTTTGCACAAATCTTCAACTATTGAGTTTCTATATTCTGTTCCCATGTCCGTAATGAACGTCTTCATTGGACCGTACTGCAGAATGAAATCTTCAAATATAGCTTTCGCTACTGTTTTTGCACTTTTGTCTTTAATTGGTATAATAACAAGGTATTTTGTTAAATCGCAGATTAAGGTTACTGTGTATTCATTACCGTTTTCTGTTTTTGGGAGTGGACCGATCGTATCCACTATTACCCTGTCAAAAGCCAGTTGTGGCGGTTCAGTTATAACTAACGGTGTTTTTGTATGTTTCGTTATTTTCGATTTTTGACACTTATTACATTTTTTTATATATTGAGATATATCTCGTGTCATATTTTTCCAATAATAGTGTCTTTTTATTTTTGCTATGGTTCTTAATATTCCAGTATGACCTCATTGTACAGGGTCATCGTGGAACGTAAACAGTACTGCTTCTTTTTCTTTATCATTATTTGATAATAGGGTCACCGGCTTGAGTAGCGCTACTCTTAAAAATTCTAAAATTATTATTTTTAAAAGATTCTATTGAAATAGTTTCAAAGATCTTTTCGCTCGGTGCCACTTTGACTTTACTGATATTGAGTATACCGGCTTCTTTTTCGAGCCTTTGAAAAAATTGACCTAAGTCGAGAATTTCATTGGTATACATATCGCAAATGTCAATTCTTGCTATAACTTTCTTGCCATGTTTGAATGCCATGTTTGGAAGCCCAAGTTTATTTAACTTGCACAGAAGCAGTGTATGATTAACAGAATCAAAGGCCTTACTGAAGGGATATGAAGAGTTGGCTTGATGCTCGTTAGAGGAATAGGTTGTATTGAAAAAATCGTCAAACATATCGGCAATGGCCTGATCATCGATTGCTTTGTTTTCAAAACGTAAAAAGACGGGTGCACTGCTACCTTAAGTTTGGTGTTAACGAAGTTATAAAATCGCTTAACATCACGAGAAAACTGTAGCTTACAGCGCCAAATGTAATCCTTATAACAATGTGCATAACTCGATGAAAAATTTGATCGAGCAACTATGAGAAAAATCTAACGGCTGACCCGATTTTTTGTACTTGTTTTAATATTTCGATTTTTCATTTTTCAAATTAGATAACTCAAGTGTAAAGCATAGTGGCTTGTCAGACACTACATGGGACACACGTGGAACACAGGTATCAACGAGTGAAAACATAGTATTATAGAAGAAACCAACGGCAGCCTCCATATCTACACAGGAATACAGATAGACCAGTCTGTAGCAAGAATTAGCTCATTGAGCTTGAAAAAGTTAGCTTTACGAAAACAACGGATAGGAGACGCCGAATTGGTATCTGCAATTAATGACCGAAAGGGAAGGTCAATAGTTAAGTCCAAAGTTGGATGGAAATTATCTTCGGGGACGACTAGGAGATTAATCCTCGAAATAACGCAAGCGGAAGACTGTAAAACAAATATAAGATCTAATGACCTACCGTTTATATTACGAACTGGATTTACTTGGGTTAAAGATAACTTAAGGAGACCATCGACAAAGCAATGTGAGAAGAGAGCAACAACAAGGAGGACTCATCAGATGGAAACCATGAAAAGTCAGGCAGATTAAAGTCGCCAAGAACAATTATTAAATCTACATCGGAAAGTAGCGAAGAGACAAAGCTTCTAAGTGGGCAGCGTATACCCCCATGTCATATTTTGGTGGGATATACGAACAAGTTATGAAGACGGAATACGTTTTTAAAGTAATTTTGATACTGACAAATTCGATGTCAAGATTTGCAGAAGGCTGAACTAATTTACAGGGGAGGGCAGAGTTGACAGCAATTAAAACTCCTCCACCATTTTTGTATGTTCTATCGCATCTATAAGTAGAAAAAATTGTGAGGAAAACAGAAGCAGGCCTTAACCACGTTTCTGTAAATACCAGAATATGAAAATCAAATGATTTTAGATTTTAGTCCTCTAACATTCTGGTAGGCTGAAAGAGACGAAATTAGTTTTTTGACCCACCATCCGGCCAAAAATCTTTATGACAAATTTGATTTTTGACAAAAAGATTTGGTGGAACACTGATTTACAATGACGAGGAAGAATTTCGTCCATTTTGATGCTAAGGGTAAACGTTACGATGTGGTAACGGTGGGTTCTGTCGTTGTCCTGTTAATAGTCTTTGATTAAAGTTAGGTCTTTGGTCGGTTCTGAAACCAGCAGAATGGTTTCTAGCATTTACATGCACTGCCCTGAAATTCTGGTTTGCTAGCTTCAAGCACAAATGTAATGCATTTGGCAAATCTACTGGTTCTTTCATTCCTAATAGTCGAGGCATGTCTCCTCTTAAGCCTCGCACAAAGGTGTCTAAGGCCTTATCCCGATAAGCTTTCTTCATGACCGTTTCTGCCTTCGTACCTAACCCCGTGCAATTAATTTTGTTTAAAATCAGAGAAAGATGTTTGTAAACGACCTGAAAGAATTCTTAGACTGATTGGATGCTACCCTGTATTATGGTTGTCATTTGGTGCTCTAAAGTACCCAAATCCCTTTTATCAGCGAAATGCAATGTCAAGCAGCTTGAAATAGCTTCCCAGTTGAAAGGTCATTATAAGATTCTATGGCCGTGTTGGCATTGCCGGTTATCTTGGAACGGATTGTGTGTAAAATCCCGAAGTATTTCGGGCTACCTACAAGATTTCCATAAATATCTATAATCCTATCGATCGCTTTCTTTCAAGCACTAAACTCTACCGGGTCTCCTGAAAACACTCTAACTCCTTTTACTATATCCAGTATTCTGTCCAAATCTGTTAAGTTGTCTCGCCTGTCAGGGTTTATGGTTATCTGTTGTCTTGGTAGTCTAATTCTGTAGTAGAATGCTCTCCTAAAGCCTCGCCAACTTGGTGGGCTACTTACTTCTTAATCTGTTGATTCATGTGTCCCTGTTCTACTTCAATATTATCTTGAACTAAATTTAATACGGGGGTCTTATTAGGTCATGTAAATCTGCAATTATATTTGTCAATGGTTGATGATACTACGCGTAATAAAGGAATTATCAAAAATATTTGTCGTAGATTGTTAAAAAAATTTAGTGTAAATTGTGTCCTAAAAAATATTAGTGTAATTATGTCTTAAAAAATATTAGTGTAAATTCGATTGATACGAAATGTTTTCAAATTTTTGAGAACCAATGGCTGGTTATTTTCTTCTACACTGGAGCGTCCCGTGGGAATTTCAGAGTTGGAATATTTTATACCTCGTGAGATGTAAAGTATTTGATTATGATTTTAATGCAGTTTTATATTTAGGTGTATTTTTCCGGTATATATTTTTTTATATGTCAATGTGTAGTGCAAACTGAACTGTTTTGTTAACTTTACTTCATTCAAAGCATTTATTATTTTTTTTTCCTTTTTGTTATCTTTTACTGATTTCTCTGTTTGTTAGTTCTTTTAATTTTTTCTTTCTTGTTTCCTTTTACTAATTTCTTTGAAATTTTTCCTTTTCCTTTTTTTTCTTTTAACTTTTTCTTTGAAATTTTTTCTTTTAACTTTTTCTTTGAAATTTTTTCTTTAAACTTTTTCTTTGAAATTTTTTCACTTATACTCTATCAACTACAATGGCCTCGGCTGTCTATGTTCCACATTTTGTCCTTTTTGGTGACCCTACTAAGGTTCCAGATACCATACTTCAGGAAGTGTCCTGCGAGCGGGTATTACAAGACTTGAGGTACACTGATTTGATGATTTCCACTTTTCCTTACCGATCTACAATCGGCAGTCTTTGGGGATGTGGTAATCGGTGGAGCGCGATAGTACGACTTAGACGCGTTTTGGTCTCTCGCTTGTTACTATCGGTTCCTGGTTTTACAACTCTGATTTTTCCTGGTCGATCTACAATCGTCTGTTTTGGCACGCGGTAATCCGTAAGGCGCGATAGCAAAACTTTTTTTTTTTTTTTGAGCGTTTTGCTCGAACGCCAGTTAAATAAATTATTTATTTGGAGAATAAGATTTTAACAAAAACTTGTTGTTTATTAATCGTAAGGTTCAGACTAAGACTGATTGAGGTAATGATGTATTAGATTAGTTACAATTGCTGGATGACCATGATTATCCAATGTTAGCCAAATGATTGTAGAAAATCCCAAAACGCATGAACACACCTTTTTACATTGATAACTTCACAAAAAAACTTATGCGGATTTTAGAATATTAACCTAAATTTAAATTTCACATAAAATTTAATTTTTTTTAACACTTTTATTATTTTAATATGAATTAAAAGCAAAAAGACTATTCTTCCTTTCCTTTTTTCAATTTTATTAAAGCATTGATAACTGAAAAGGATTAACTTAATCTATATAAATAAAAACCGATCGAAAAATGTGTCGGTGAGCGTATAACTCAATGACGTTGAAATTATACGCTGATATGCTCGGCAAGAAATATTTGAATTCATGGTTTCCACGGTTTCGATCGATTAACCCCTAAAAACAGCCTGATGCGGTACGATTTTGATTTTAACGCCTTGCGCCAAAATAGTTTGTCTAAGTTCGCCCCTGACCCTTTATCCAAAAAGTCCCGTATAATGTAAAGTTGCTCTCTTTGCGCTTGCTCTTTGAGCTTAACTGCAGCCACAGCGACGGCGCTTAGTTAAAATAAATTTGGCAAGCAGAGAGAGCGGACGTTAGTGCAAAAGAAACACAAATGTAAGAAATGAATTCTAAGAAAAATGAAATTAAATGTGAATTAATGAAAATTTAAAGATTTCAGCAACCATACATGAAATTATTCAATAATGCAATAAGGAGTATTCGGTCGGAGTATTTTTTATTTTTGGAGACTCTCATGACCCGCAACTGGCCAGACGCATTCTCAACATCTTGAAATATTTTCTAGCTCCAATTGGAATGTTTACTTGGCTCCAGAATTGTGCGCACAGAGTCGAACATTTTCTGCGCCAGATAATCGTGGCTTTGGAGTACTTGCCTGGTGTCAAATACAACATCGCCACGTGGAGTTCCCCCTTACCTTCCCCCGCGAGAGTAACTGCTGAGAGAGGAAGCGATAAGGAAATAGAAATCACGAGTTGCGAACACGTGAGAAGATTGCGGTTAATTAGTCATAACCTCAAATGTTGCGTAACATAGACGCAAGTATGAAGGACCGAGATGAGCCAGCAGCAGAGTCCGATGCTAAGAGCCAAGGTTATTTGGTGAGCTCTATAGCATCTTAGGCTGGAACGGGGTCTAACAACAATGGATCAAATTCTCAAACAACATCAACGCCTTCTAGAAGTAGCACTTTGCCCACAGTCTCGCACAATGCTATTCTATATGGAATGTTTGCTACTCGAATGGGCGACTGTATTACGATTAAACGGGCAAGAGTGCCAGATCCCTCAGCATGGGGTGCGCCTGCGCCGCCACCACCAACTACAAGGGGAGCGAGTTCGCCGTTTTTAGCAAATACTGCTAATTTCAGCAATGGATTCAGTCAGCGTGGGCCCATAGGCAGTCCGCCTAGTAATGTATGACAATGCATTGCTGGGTGATCTTGTGAAGAATCTACCCAGCAATCTGAAGTTGGATTGGGGACGTCATCGTCTAGCACTACCAGGATGTGTAGTCAACCAGTCGACTTTTGACAATTAGCTTTTTGGTGTCGCAATCTGCTCATCTATGGTCATGCCATATGCTTCACCTGCTAGAGAAGCTACGAGAAAGACGAAGGAACGAGTGTTTGTACATAACAAGTTGCACAATGAGTGAGAAACGGAGAGAGAATGGTTCATGCATTAAATGTAAAAGAAACCATCGGCTGGCAGCCTGCCGTCACTTTCAGGAGATGAGCAGTGGCCAGAGAAGGGAGTTCGTGAAGCAGAAACGACTTTGGTTTTGCTGCTTTGTTCAGCATATTTTACGGAATTGCAGGACAAAGAGGCAATGCGGAATTGATGATTGCAAGCTTACTTTGCGTCATTAAACTTTTAAAGATAACAACAACCAGTCGGCGACACAGAGTGTCGAGCATATGAAGCAAAACCAATCTGCGGTTTTCTTCCATGGCAACGATATATTCCAGTTAAACTACATGGAAGGCAGCGATCTGTGTCCACCTATGCCCTAGTTGATGAAGGCGCAGCCTGCTCACTGATGGAGAGAAGTCTGGCCGACGAATTGGGATTAGATGGCCCTGCCCACCATCGCTTTCCCAGCGTCTAAGTCCTTGAACACATTTGTCAGTATGACCTTTTCCTTTGCTTCCTTTGGTACTTCCATTTTTCTAGGAAGCACATTTTCAACTTCGTTTTCGCGAGACCCAACTACGCTCCCAATGTTTGAGTTCCATCCTCTCATGCTAAATCCTCCACCTAAGTGAATTTTCTTTGCCGACGGATAACCAATCTAACCAATCGTAGACGAATATATTTTTCATAGAATCGCATGCTGTTTGTCTGAAAACTCCTTAGCTTCTTATCTTTTTCCGTTTTAGCCTCTAAGCATTTTAGGCATATATCGCCATCTGATATGAGTTTAAACCTCAATAACAAACCTGTTTGCTAGCGTCTTTTTAACTTTGTTTTGTTTTCTCCATTATCAGCATCGTGTGTTCATCATTCTAAGACCGCAATGGGTTCGATTATAGACGAGGTCGGTAATTGCTGTAGATGTCTTGTCTAATTATCATCCTACATTTGACAGAAGGCGAGACCAACAGCCCTAACATGCGAACGCCCTTCAGATCGTAACGTGCCGCATACACATCTTTACACCAATACTAACACACTTTATCGTTTTAGCTAGAGGTGGAGAACTATCGATAGTAGGCACCATCGATAGTGGACGATAGTAAATTTCAAACCATCGAGAGTGGTCGATAGTATAACCCAAAAAACAACATATATATAAAAATTGTGCTTTAATTAAGCCAATAGTTACGATTGAGAAAGAGCAGAATGCTTACATTTTTCTCTTTGAGTTGGGTTCGCCTATCCGAAACAATTTGGCCCGCCTTGCTGAAGGTCCTTTCAGACTCTACGGACGAAGCGGGAACGCAGAGGTACTTTCCGAAAAGGCTTTTGATGGAGCGAAAATCTGTTTGATTAACCTGGAAAAAAATTAGTATATTTAATTATATGGAATTTATAATATGTTCTTAGGCATACCTTTATCCATAGCTAAGGGTCCGTATCTTGGGTGACCATTGCCCTCTCCAGATATTGCCTTTTCGTTATAATAGAATCCACTTGTGAATTTGCAGCTTTGCTTGTCGGACGCTCATCCAAAAAATCAAACAACGAGTTCTCGGAGCTTGTATCCAATGCGACGGGCAAATTAGTTAATGATTCTTTGACGGTGAAATTTGCCAACTCATTTTCTAAAAATGTTGATGCGTGTTCAGCGTTCGAGATGTATTGAAACCATTTTTTTTGAAGCGTGGATCCAAAATCGTAGCCATCCTGCAGATTGGCCTTTGCTCATAAATGGATAGGCGCTTCTTAATTGATTCCATTAATATTTTTTGCATAGCTTTTCCTTGCAAGGTTTGAATCAAAGGAAAAGCACTGCCAATTTTCCGGGAAGTCCATATGCCATGGGGATAATAAACGAAATTGTTACGTACTTTCCTCCTGAAATTTTTTCGCTTGATTACTGAAAGAAAGCTAATAATATTTCTATATCTTTAAGAACAAGTATTTCTTCAGCAGTAAATGGCTGTGGTGCATTTCTTGTTGATAATAATACTTTGGAAATAGCATCGTTTGTTTTTATAATTTGCTCAATCATAAAGTAGAAACTGTTCCATCTGATGGGTGTTTCCTGTAGCAAGGTATACTCTGAACCTTCTTGCGCTGCTTTAAATTTTTCGTTAGCTATCGTGCTTTGCTTGAAAAACCGGACTATTGATTTGGACTTCGTAAATAAATTTTAAAGCTCTACGTCATTAACTTTCAATGCATCTTGCACCACCAGATTAACAGTATGCGCAAAGCAAGGCAGATTGCGTATCTGTAAGATCTCATATGCTTTGACCATGGAGCTGGCATCGTCTGTCACAATGCAAACAATTTTGTTGAGGATGTTTCAATCGACGAATACTTCTCTCAATGTGTCTGCAATGTTTTGCGAACAGTGGTTTGTTGTGCTTAATAGTTTTTTGTCGTCAAGGATGGTCTTTTTAATTTGTAATTATATACGAAATGACCGGTCACGGTCAAAAAACTATCATTGGCACATGACGTCCACAAGTCGCATGTTATAGCTATATCTGACTCATTTTGAAGAATCTCTGAAAAGTTGCCTGAAGTTTCCTTGAAGTAGTTCATCATAAGCACATCTCGCAAGTGTGTCTTACGTGGCAATCTGTATCTAGGATCCAAAATATTACTGTACTTTCCAAACCCTTCGTTTCGTTTAGAACTTGTATCGTACATGACAGCTCCTTTAAAGTACGACGCTGCAGAATTCATGCTCGATCTGCTACTGCTTGCAGTGTCGCTCCTCTCATCCCGTACAGCTGGTGTGCTGGAATCTGGCTTCTTTACATCCAATCCAGGATGAAACCTCTTCAAATTATCGTGTAGGTTTGTCGTGTTCCCAGATGTCTTATATTCCGCAGTCCAAACATTTTGCAAATTTCTTGTCCTCGGATCTCTTAAAATACTTTTAGACATAGGAAATTATATTTTTTTTTATTTTTAATACCAGTTTTTTCACAACTCTTGTCAGAGTCTGTGCTGGAACAGTCGCAGTTCGCCTTGTCCCGTCGGTCATCGCTTGACCCCGACGCTCGGCGTTTACCTCAAATAGGTAACATATATTTCGAATACTTATGTATAATACATTAAACATACGCAATTTTTAAAAAACGATCCATGATTCACACTTTTTTTCGTCTGAAAATATTCACGCCAACAAAAAGTAAAACAAATTTATCAGCGATGTGAGACGCCCACTATCGATGGCACCATCGATAGTGGATGGGCCACTATCGAAAGTGTCTGCTACTATCGATTGTGGCTCGATAAGTGCCCAACCATCGATAGTGCCGATAGTGCCATCGATAGTTCTCCACCTCTAATATCGGCTGTCCATTTTAATCACACTCCTGGCAGAACCAACTAATCCCAATTATATTTTGTGTATGTGTGGTGGAAAGAGGGAAAGTTATTTATGTAAGGAAAAAAATGAAAGTTTTAGTTTCAATATTAATACCATATTCCTTTGGATGCATATATTATTAAAATCTTTGCAGAAGTCTTGGTATTGCAATAGTTTGACTAACTGTTCCTTAAGATATTCGAATGTTTTATGGCAAACTTTTGTCTAATCAAATGGAACAATCTTTTAACCCAATTTTGTTATATGTCTTGAATAATCGGAACATTTTTTTTATTAAAACTTTTATAATACTTACAAAATGCTACAAATGTTCCATCGCTGTCGTCGTCATATTTCTTCTCATCCGGTAAAATTCTTTTATCGGTGCATTAATGACTTACAAAAATCACTTCGTGCCTACAAAACCAACGTTTGTCAGGATGAAACTAAGGGCTGCTTTTAAATCATAAATCAAAAGCTTGTGTAAGGTTTTTGGTCATGTACTGTTGTGAACACCCGATGACATTTATATAATATATGTATATAATTCTTTGAAAAAGAATTATGCGTAATTTTTCTATCATGTGGTTATTGTGTGATACGATATGAGCTTTTGCTAGTAAAAAAGTTCGTTATGTTTCCTGAATATTCTTAAAGTTCTATTTAACATAATCCAGACGTTAGATCTAGACTAGAAAAGTATTTTAGTCGGCCTAGCTGGTCAACAATATCGACTTTACTACAAATTTCTAATTGACTTGACAATAGGCAATTACCAAATGCCACCTCTTTTCTCTTAAATCCAGTACAGTAACCTATACTTTATCAGACTTTTTGCTTAAATTGATATGTATGTATCAGTGTTTATTAATAAAGTTAAGCAAGTTTCTGTAGCTGCATTGTTTAGTTTGGCGTATCTTTTTGCACTTGTAAGCATATGAAATGTAACTTTGTTTAATTTGGTGATTTTTAAAATACAGTACAGTATCGACTGGGCCAGCTGCTTCTGGGCAACTGTTTACAAATTTTCGCATATTTTATGTTTTTGAATGTGCCAGCCTTCATCATAAGTTTTGTTTACTGGCTTTGGTCAGTTTCTTCACCTTTTTTTTGGATGTAAGTTATATATATATATTTTTTTTGTTTTGTTTTTCATTACAGATATTACCAAAGGTTGTCCTTATAGACCACCCTCCCTTTAATGAGAACTGTCATTCCCAAGTCTGCTTCTATCTTTTCTTCCACATATAAGGGGCTTAGCTTTTTACCTAGCCGCTTATTTGCCTTAACAAATACCGCCTCACCGACCTCAAACACACTATTATGTCTTGACGGGTTATTTCTGTCAAGCTGGTTTTGCTTTAAGCGTCCGTCGTGAGATCGTGCGCCCCCTACCCTCCGCCATCACCGTCACCCACATTTCTGTACGATTCTTATACACTCACCCTTATCAATTATAAAGTATTATTAAACACATAAATTTAACCAATAATAAATAATAAATGAAATGCCCATCAAAATAATAACAAAAATAACAAAATAACTGAATATGTTAGACGAACATAAAAATCAGCCATTTGGGGTATTCCCGCTCATCTGTTTGTGTTATGATCATATTTCCAATGCACTGTTACGTTTGTTAGAACCCATACCAAAAGACTGCGCTCCCATTAGGTTTTGACTTAGAAATACAAGTCTCCCGGACATTATGCGACATTACAGGCCCATTGTGAGGTATATATATGTATTATATATATACACTGTTGTTGTGCCGCAACAAATATATTGATAGAATATTGTAGTGTTCAAAATTGCACCGTTAAACAAACAATGAAGATATATTAATGGCGTTATAAATGTGAAACGTACCTTACGAGAAATTCATCTAAGCCTTTAGATCTAGGAGACTATAAGAGGTAAAGCAACTAAATTACGCGTAAAATCAGTCAACTGTCTACTCCTCTATTTAGAAAATACGAATAACTAGAGGTGTACTATAGGTATGACACTCTTATTTGACACACCCAATAATATTGGCAATTCGCATTCAGTTTTGTCCTCAATTGAAATTTTGAAAATTTCCTCACTGATTTGGTTATTTCGATTTCCCATTCTTTTTATCATCACACACATAATCTTTGCACTTGATACACAAATTAATTGGGTTTGATAGGAAGCATCCTGATATAACTATAAAAATAAATTATGTAAGATCCACACAATTTACCATCACCAGTTCGTAAATGGTCGTGAATATCGTTTTAAACACTTACCATTGATCATACACCGTGAATTTTGATTAATAGTTTCACAGGGACAATGTATCATGTTTTTTAATAACTACCTCATGGAATCCAGTTTCTACTTCTACATTAGGGACTTCAGCAGATATCACTGCATCAACTTCATTTTCAACTAACCAAATTAAAATATGTGCATGAGGCAATCCTAGTTTCTGCCACTCTTTAGAATACATGCAACTTTTGTCGAAAGACTCTGCCTGTAATATCATGACGATCAATGGTGACTGCCCAGGAAATAACTCCTGCTTGATTTCTATCTAGTGCGGATTGCATGTAGGTGTGATGAACAAATCTGCTGTAACATATTAGCGAACATACGACATGGCATATTGAGCATATTCGTGCAGGTCTTCCGATGTATGTTGCCGGAAGAATAGTCATCTGACCCACATTCTGTACATTTCCATCAGTATTAATTGCATCTCGAATATCTAAGTTTTGTCTGTTTAACTGCTATAATACATACCTTCCAAGTTGGCATAAAACTTTCGCGAACTTCGTTTGTTGCCCCAAACGAAGTCATTTGAAAGCAATTGTTATATTGTTGGATATTGTTCAAAAAATGTGTGGCATCTGAAACCAATGAGTACAATGGCTCTAGTGGTGGATCCAATAGTATCAATTTTAATTTACCGTTTGCGCAACACAATTCATCGGTTTCGTTTTTGTATTTCAATGCCCTACAATGTGAGCAAACCGAGTTCATAGAACCAATAACAACACATTGGTAGTTACTGTAGCCAATTGATACATCGAAACTGAAAGCAGCTCGATTCAAACTTGTTGAAAAATGCAATCGAACAGCACGCGTTTGTGATGTCCGAATCCTATTACGTTTATTTTGGTCGGCACGTTCTTGTGCAGTAAGATTAGCTCGGTAAATAGATTATGGTTATAGCTCTTCGGGTTTTACTATTTATAATTCCTCTACTAATAGCAGCATAATTGTTATTTATTATTCAAATAAGTAACTACAAATGATTAATGTATATATTATTCAACTACAAATGATTAATAAAGACAAAGTTGTCTATGATCACAAAAATTAAGAAAAAGGGCTGTTTTTAGGGGTTAATCGATTTTTTCCCGACGTAAACACCATGAACTCGAATTTTCCTTGTCGTACTTGCAGTCCATTATCTTCAATAAACCTTGAAAAAAAAAATTGGTTAAATTGGTCCTGCCGTTATTAAGTTTTTACATAACATACAGATTTTACGATATTTATTTTATATATATTTAAACAAACTTTACATATATCGTTAACTAATTATAAGTAATACTTTACAAATCATCGACAATCACTCAAATACATGTCAGACGCTATAATGCTTTAAAGGGTCGTGGCTGGAACTAACCACTCGTTCGACGATTTTAAGGAGAGGGCCAAATTTTCAGTGATCAAAGTTGAATGCAATAGGACAGACTTACCTTGTTGGGTCGAATTGTTTTTATTTAAAGGAATTCCTAGGGTCTATCGAGAATCTATCTATGGTACATAATTTTTATACTAGATAAGGGTTCTTGCAATTTAGTGCGTTCTATATTGTTATATGATGCTTATCTATATGTTACTTACATCTACAAAATAAAGAAACTATTGTATTTATTCGCTTTTTTTTATTTTTTTATTGTTGTAAAATATATTTATTTTATTAATGGAGTGAACTGTTTTTCTTTTACATGACATACAGATTTTTCTACATTTATTTTATATATATTTAAACAAACTTTACATATATCGTTAACTAATTATAAGTAATACTTTACAAATCATCGACAATCAGTCAAATACATGTCAGACGCTATAATGCTTTAAAGGGTCGTGGCTGGAACTAACCACTCGTTCGACGATTTTAAAGAGAGGGCCAAATTTTCAGTGATCAAAATTGAATGCAATAGGACAGACTTACCTTGTTGGGTCGAATTGTTTTTATTTAAAGGAATTCCTAGGGTCTATCGAGAATCTATCTATGGTACATAATTTTTATACTAGATAAGGGTTCTTGCAATTTAGTGCGTTCTATATTGTTATATGATGCTTATCTATATGTTACTTACATCTACAAAATAAAGAAACTATTGTATTTATTCGCTTTTTTTTATTTTTTTATTGTTGTAAAATATATTTATTTTATTAATGGAGTGAACTGTTTTTCTTTTACATTACATACAGATTTTTCTACATTTATTTTATATATATTTAAACAAACTTTACATATATCGTTAACTAATTATAAGTAATACTTTACAAATCATCGACAATCAGTCAAATACATGTCAGACGCTATAATGCTTTAAAGGGTCGTGGCTGGAACTAACCACTCGTTCGACGATTTTAAAGAGAGGGCCAAATTTTCAGTGATCAAAATTGAATGCAATAGGACAGACTTACCTTGTTGGGTCGAATTGTTTTTATTTATAGGAATTCCTAGGGTCTATCGAGAATCTATCTATGGTACATAATTTTTATACTAGATAAGGGTTCTTGCAATTTAGTGCGTTCTATATTGTTATATGATGCTTATCTATATGTTGCTTACATCTAAAAAATAAAGAAACTATTGTATTTATTCGCTTTTTTTTATTTTTTTATTGTTGTAAAATATATTTATTTTATTAATGGAGTGAACTGTTTTTCTTTTACATGACATACAGATTTTTCTACATTTATTTTATATATATTTAAACAAACTTTACATATATCGTTAACTAATTATAAGTAATACTCTACAAATCATCGACAATCAGTCAAATACATGTCAGACGCTATAATGCTTTAAACTGTTATCGTTCTTAAAAATGATTCCCTATTTAGACAGATGTGCTTACTTTTTTGAGTATTCTTACAATAATACAGAATGCAACAAATCTTATATTTTAAGAAGGTCTATGATGTGTTACTTTTTTTTATCTGAATGTGTCTGTGCATTTATGTTCACGATATGTGACTTCGTGACGAAAGAAAGAACATTAGTCTGGATGAAGTTTTAGATTGTACTTTCCGCATATGTGGAATACATCCTGAAGATTTTTTGAAAAGCCCAGAACAACTAAATCAGTTCTGAACTATGTCTTAACCCTCAACAACCGCTTTCCAACAATTTGCTTACATTGAGTTGAGTGTCTTCGTAATCTTCGAAATCTTCGTAACAATCGTGTTGCCTCAGGACTAACTAACTGTACGATTGTAATATTCTTAATATAGAAGTAGTAATTTATTAGCACGTTGTCTAGTTTGTATTGAGCATGTGTTAATTGATTTGATTTGATTTGATTTTCTTATTATCTTGGGTGGTCTGCGAGTTTTGCAAAGCGGTTAATTGTAGTTTTTTTTTACTGTGTTTCCGTTTTTTTTTTGAGAAAAGTTTTGTTTTTGTTTCGACCAAGTCAGTACACGCGTCTAAAATTATTATAACCGTCTCCACCCCGACTGAAGTTATTGTTATTTGCTCTACCACGATGCCGACCTCCGTCACGATTATTATAATCGTTGTACAGTACATTTCTCTGCCTTAACTGATGGAATTCTATCTCCAATAAAGGTACGCTTCAAAACTACGTTGCGCTACGTTTTATTTATTTGTTGTATCTCTTATACTCGTAAAACGACTAAAAATAATTTTATTATTTACAATATAATAAGGTGTTGCCGTGATTGAAAAGAGAACCTTAGACTGGGCTCTTTCTATGGTTTTAATATTGCACTTGCTTGCTTCCTCAGTACAGAGGCGTAGGTCCAGATATGGTTTAGTAGCGAGTTATAGAGAGGACTTTTGAATTCCAGGCATAGTGGTAATATTGCTTCAAGCCTTGGCTGCTTTTTCTTGCTTTCAATGTGTTTGCGCCAAAGTCTTTCGTTAACATCGGCAGATTAAGGCACTGGTACGTTGCTTAGCGCTAGTGATGGACAGGTGGTGCTTGCATTGTTGCTTATTTACATGGATGCGCTAGTTTGCCAACCAATTTTCAACTGTCATCTATTGAGTTCCTTATTTCTCTCAAGATGCCATGAACTTATGTGTGTATTGTGGGTGAGGCGGTTTTATTTTATCGCAGGCTTGGGCGAAGTCAAGAATAATTGCGTTGCAGTATCCTTTTTGCTCAAATCCTGCGCGGATCTCTGGGTTGATAATGTATGATTGCTTGATTGTGCCGTTCTTTTCTCAAAAAGCAAACTGATGCGGCGGGATTATGTTATGGTGTGACAAGATTGTGTTTATATAAAAGTTTAAAAACCTTTTCAATCATTTTGTGAGGTTTGCCAATAAACTAATGGTTCTTTATGACGATGGATTTGTTTTGTCCATTCAAGGTTTTAGGATCATTATGATTATTGATTTTAACCAGTTCAGTTTTTTCACTGTGTGTCGTCGTGAAACCAAGAACGTTTGCCTATTACAATAAAGAACTATTCTTTCATTACTGTTATGAACTAAAGTCTATTATTTATCTTGCCCAACTGCTTTCTGTGTGGTTGGACTATCCTAACAGGTTTTTTATTTTTGTAAGCATGCAGATGGTATAATAATAAAATTGGTGTGCTCATTGTAACGTTTCCGAATCCATAAAGTGGTTGATTAGCACCAAGAGTCGAGTCTGTCCGTCTATTTATTTATCCGTCTGTCTGATTCTTTATACTTTTTCGAAAAACTATTTTAGGTGAGTATGTATAAAAATCAGTCTGATCGAAACACTATAAGATATAGTAACTTGACCTCTTCCCCAATAAGCACTGTAACGATCCTTTTTGGTCCTTACTTGCGGCAGAGCCGGATTTCAGGTGTAGGGGTACGACACAACGAATTTATATTGTGCGCTGGTGAAATGAGAAGATACAATTGTTCTTTCTTTTAACAATACGTTATAATTTTACTTGCAGTTTGATTGGTGGATGTTGGTATGGCCAGAGAGCTTCTGCACGGGCTATTGACTTTGTAATTGTGGTTATTGTGGAATCCACACTGCACCGCCGGCACTCATGAAAACTTATCGACGGATTGTGTTTGGCTGTGGCAAGTATTCCTACGGCCAGGATGACTCCTGGTCTTGTCTACCTGTCGCCTGCTACACTCCTAATATTCTGCTAGGAATACTCCTAGACTTTTCCCACTATACCAGGAATACTCCTGGTCTTTCTCAACTGTGGTAGGAATACTCCTAGTCTTCCCTGCCTGTGCCAGGAATACTCCTGGTCTTCCTTAACTGTGCTAGGAATACTCCTAGTCTTCACTAAAACTGCTGGGAACAGCTCCTAGTCTTCAATATTTTGCTAGGAATAGCTCCTAGTCTTTTATATGTTGCTAGGAATAGCTCCTAGTCTTTTATATATTGCTAGGAATAACTCCTAGTCTTTTACGATCCGCTAGGAATAGCTCCTAGTCTTGTGATCTGCTAGGACTGGCTCCTAGTTTTTAATACACTGCTAGGAATAGCTCCTAGTCTTCCTACTTGCCACCAAAAACTAATCCGCCTTTAAACCTTCACTTGTAGCCAGGATACAGATGGATATCCTTCTATCGATCTGACTTGGCACGCCTTCACTTTAACTTCTTCACATATGTTTTACTTTGTTGGCCTCGCTTATTTACTTCACTTGTTGAATCTTCACTTGTTAATACTTTACTTGCACCTTGATGGTCCAAGTGATACTTCGCTTGTTTCCTTCGCTTTCTAACTGACCCCCTCTGTGTCTCAGCCGTGTCTATTTATAGGCATCTTGACCCAGGGAGGACGCGTGGTGGGATTATGTACCGTTGCCAGTACTTTTCCGCGTGCCAATATTTGCCGCCCAAAACTATCCATCACTTTCTCTTATCATCGGCCTTCTTTGCCGCTCGTGCCATGTATCTCTCGTGGTGAAATCACGCAGACGCCTCTCTAATGCAATCGCTGCTCTCTGGCTTTGCCAATATCCACTCTTATATATTATTTAACAAACGTGTGAGGAATATACAATATATAATATATATATATATATATACCTCACAAATATATAATATATATATATATACATATATACCTCACAAACAAATGCGCCAAAGCATTAAGCCAGATACAGAATGAATAAATAAAAGTCGTAAAAGCGGCTAATAATTAAAATAAGCGTTGGCCCAAAAAGGCAATTTCAAATTCATCTATGCGCGCGTTTATATGTTTGACTCAAACATATAAACGAACCTGGAGGTTCGATCGAACACAAGCAAACGAAAGAAATGTGCGATCGAACCGAAAGTAAAATGCAAACATGTAAATCGCGTGATTTAAAACTGGCAAACATTCACACAAACATAATTACATATGAGAAATGGGCAAAGCAAAGGCCAAATTTATGTAACATGCAATGAGAAAAAGATAAGAACAAGTGCGTGTAGGCTCGTGTGACGTCACTGAGAGTGCATTACATTGGGAGTGCATAGTGCATGCAAGCCACCGACGCACGAGACTTAGAGAGTCGGCTCATGCGTATAGACTAGCGGGGGAGGCGAGGGGTTGCTTTTCGGTTGTCGGCAACATCAAAGTGAGCGGGCTTACGCATGTGTAAGTGGATTGGGAGCGGGAATGTTGGCATGTAACGGAGAACGGGAGAGGCGGTATGTAACATGTCCAAAGCAAAGGTTTGAAAGGCGCTGGAGGTATTGGCGCTAAATTTAAATATATATAATGATAATATATATATTTATATATATTTATATATATGTATATATATATAAATAGATAGGCAGAATATACTATGTAAAGATATATAACGTCGTATAATTCATGAACATAACATTAATATTTGTTATGTGGAAAAGTTAAGGCAATACATTAATGCAGAGCATTAATTATGTATATATAGATACAAAAGATAAAGGGAGGGATATGGTCATATAGTTATTAAGTTGATTTAATGATAAATTCAGTATATTTAAGCATATATCAAAAGGGCGGGAAACTAGAAATAAGTCAAACATTGTTAAATAGTACATAAGGGTGGATGTTGGTAAAGTTAGAGAGCAAAGATTGTAGCTGAGAGGCGTATGCGTGATTTCACCATGCATAGCAACAGGAGAGTTGCGTTGCGGGATCGGCCGAGAAGGCCGAAGGCAAAAGAAAGCAATGGAAAGTTTTGGGCGGCAAATATTGGCGCGCGGAAAAGTACTGGCAACGGTACATAATTTCACCACGCATCCCGAAGGGTCAAGATGCCTATAAATAGACACGGCTGAGACACAGAGGACAAGCAGTGAAGTATCGGCAGTGAAGTATCAGTGTAAAGAGTCAGCAGACAGAAGAGCCTGGGTACTGTATTCCACCCACGCATCCCGAGGGTCAAGATGCCTATAAATAGACCCGGCTGAGACGCGAAGGAGGCAGTGGGGAAGTACCAGGCGGAAAGTGAAGAAACAAGCGAAGTATCAATCAGAAAGCGAAGTAACAATCAAAAAGCGATGTATTAATCAGAAAGCGAAGTAACAATCAAAAAGCGATGTATTAATCAGAAAGCGAAGTATCAGTTGGAAAGTGAAGGAGACGAGCGAAGTGTCACTTGGACCAGCAAGGTGCAAGTGAAGGGTCAACAAGTGAAGGTTCAATAAGTGAAGTACATAAGCGAGGACAACGAAGTGAAACACAAGTGAAGAAACATAAGCGAAGGCGTGCCAAGTCAGATCGATAGAAGGATATCCATCTGTATCCTGGCTACAAGTGAAGACTTAAAGTCAGAATCGTTTTTGGTGGCAAGTAGGAAAACTAGGAGTTATTCCTAGCAGAGTATTAAAAACTAGGAGCAAATCCTATCAGATCACAAGACTAGGAGCTATTCCTAGCGGATCATAAAAAGACTAGGAGTTATTCCTAGCAAGATTAAAAGACTAGGAGTAATTCCTAGCAAGATTAAAAGACTAGGAGCTATTCCTAGCAAGAAATAAAAGACTAGGAGCTATTCCTAGCATCATATAAAGGACTAGGAGCTATTCCTAGCAAAGCATTGAAGACTAGGAGCTATTCCTAGCAGTCTTGTGAAGACTAGGAGTATTCCTAGCACAGTTAAGGAAGACCAGGAGTATTCCTGGCACAGGCAGGTGAAGACTAGGAGTATTCCTAGCACAGTTGAGGAAGACCAGGAGTATTCCTGGCATAGTGGGAAAAGACTAGGAGTATTCCTAGCAGAATAATAGGAGCGTAGCAGACGTCAGAGTAGATAGACAAGACCAGGAGTCATCCTGGCAGTAGGAACACTTGCCACAGCCAAACACAATCTGTCCATAAGTTTTCATGCGTGCCAGCGGTGCAGCGTGGAATTCACAATTGCCACAAACACAAAGCTAACAGCCCGTGCAGAAGCTCTCTGGCCATACTAACATCCACCAATCGAATCGACAATAAAATTATAACGTTGTATTAAAAGAAAACAAACTGCATCTTCTCATTTCACCAGCGCACAAAATAAATTTGTTGTGTCGTACCCCTACACCTGAAATCCGGCTCTGCCGCAAGTAAGGACCAAAAAGGATCGTTACAGCTGGCGCCCAACGTGCTTAACTGGTGAAAGAGATTTACAAAATTTATTGTTTTCTGCATAAGAGAACAAAAATAAAACAACGTTATTTTTTTGTTAGACAAAGAAATAAATTGATCAAAGGCCGGCAAGATGACAAAATCATGGATTTACTACATGAAAAAGGAGGATTTGATAAAAACCGGCGAAAAGTGCGGATTCACGCTAGCAGGAACTGTAGAAGAAATGCGGAAACAGAATGGGTCAACAATCATGAGGATGACCCAGAGTGGCAAACATGGATCAGCTCGCTGGCAGCAAAATATGCAAAGGCTGCAAAAGCGATGCCGGTGGGGGAAATTGCAAAATTGGCAATTCCAATATTAACACCGCCAAGATGGGGAAGCGTGGGTGCTCTAGATGGCCCACAAAGACAACAACACACATTATATGAAGAGCCAAGAACAAGTAGAAAAGTTACAGAAAGAAGCAGAGTCGGGCTAATAAATTCTAATAATGAATATCCGAAAGTGGCAAAGCAAGTAAGGGAATGAACATTTCGTTTCGATGGCAATTCAAAGCCGCTAGAATTCATCGAACAAGTTGAATGGTCAGCAGACATGTATGGACTAGATATCAACATGATTCCAAGGGCAATGCCAGAACTGCTGAAGGACAAAGCGTTAAAATGGTACGTGGCCAACAATAAGCATTGGGCATCATGGAGAGAGTTTACTGAGGCATTCAAAAAATATTTCTTGCCGAGGGGATATTTTAGCAAACTGGCGGACCAAGTAAAAGCCAGAAAACAGCAATGGAATGAGTCATTTAAAGATTTCATGATAGAAATGCAAACCATGATGCGTCCATTAAAATGCCCAGATTTCGAGCAGCTAGAAATCATATTGGAAAATTGCACGCCAGATTTAAAAATGTTCATTCGCCCACACAACATACAAACGCTGGAAGAACTAATGCAACTAGCAGATGAGTTCGAAACATTGGAACTGGAAAGAAAACAATTCCAACGAGAGGCTCAAAGAGAACGCTCACACATACCAATGGGCATGCAAAGACGACCAGTTGTGCAAGACAATAGGCATAACACCGTCTGCAGACGCTGCTTAGATGATGAGCCATCAATTCCAGCTCAACGGCGAAATTTTGTGAAAACCCCAACAGGATGGGTACAGAATCCATCTCAAGCATGCAGAAGATGCGGAGGTGCAGGTCATTGGGCTAAGGAGTGCAGCAACAGAAGATTAGAGTTCTGTTGGAATTGCGGAAAAATAGGAAAGCGTTCAATGAATTGTTGCATGCCAGCGGGAAACGCAAATCGGTTCCTGCCTGCAAGGAGCGAGCAGGAGCCGGCAACAACAGCTCCGCGAACCTAATCGGAAAGCTGATAGAAGAAGAAATTAGGATAGGGGGCATTAGAATGCTGGCCACGGTAGATTCAGGGGCCACAAGCAGCTTTGTTAGCCAAAAGATAATTGAAAAATTAGCTAGAAAAGATCAGCTAACAAAATCAAATAAGCAAGTAAAGTTGGCAGACGGAGCAGTCAAAGAAATAGACTGGCAATGGATCGCTGAAGTGCAATTTGGCGTCAAGATAATCAAAATGCCATTTTTAGTATTGCCTGGCGGAATTGATGCGGTGGTATTAGGGTGGAATTTCATAAAGAAAATGGGAGCCATTATACAATGCGCAGGGCACCAAATTGAAATTCCGCCAATGTGCAGAATAAAAGGGAGGCTGACGGAAAGAATTTCGACAGCAATAGTGACAAATGCACCAGAAAAAGAAGTCAGCGACTTTATGCGCGAAGAACTGGCCGAATTGGCCAAAATAAATGCCACGTCTAAAGTTGGCATGCACTCAATCACTATGTGTGACGATAAGCCAATAAAACAAAGTTATTATCAAAGAATCCAAAGATGCAAGGTATAATAAATGAAAAAGTTGAAGAATTGATGGCAATGGGATATATAGAACGATCAAATAGTCCTTACAGTTCACCAATAGTAATGGTGAAAAAGAAAGAAACTGGAAAATGGAGGCTATGTGTTGATTTTAGGCAGATAAATGCAAAATCTATAAAAGATGCTTATCCAATGCCGAGAATTGACTATATTTTAGATCAACTGCGCGAAGCAAGATTCATAAGCAGCTTAGATTTAAAAGATGGATATTGGCAGATCCCGCTGGAAATAAACAGCAGAAAGATGACGGCATTCACAGTTCCAGGAAAGCGATTATATCAATGGAAAGTGATGCCATTCGGCTTGCACTTAGCATCTGCAACATTTCAGCGAGCTTTAGATAGGGTCATAGGGCCAGAAATGATGCCACACGCGTTTGCGTACCAGGATGATATCATAGTGGTTAGCCGAACAATAGAAGACCACAAAGCTCATTTAAAGGAAGTTTTCTGAAGACTAAAGGCAGCAAATTTAAGGATAAATGCAGAAAAATGCCAGTTCTTCAGAAAAGAGCTAAGATTCCTGGGCCATAGGGTAACAGAACAAGGCATTGGCACAGATCCAGACAAAGTGGCAGCAATAGCTGAATTAAAACCGCCAAAGAATACAAAAGAGTTACGCCAATACCTGGGAGTAGCATCTTGGTACAGACGGTTCGTGCCAAGTTTCGCAACACTTGTGCAGCCATTAAATTCGCTATTAAAGAAAAAAGCAAAATGGGTGTGGGAAGGAAAACATCAGGATGCGTTTGACATGGTGAAGCAAAAATTGGTGGCAGATCCAGTGTTGACATGCCCAGATTTTGCAAAAATGTTTGTATTGCAAACTGACGCTAGCAACTACGGCATAGGGGCAATTCTGACTCAAAATACAAAGGAAGGCGAGAGAGTCATATCATACGCCAGCAGAACTCTGAATCCAGCGGAACAAAATTATTCAGCAACAGAAAAGGAATGTCTGGCAATAGTATGGGCTATAAGGAAGTTGAAGCCATACTTAGAAGGATATCATTTCAAAGTCATTACTGATCACATGGCACTGAAATGGCTGAATAGCATCGAAAGTCCAACAGGGCGAATTGCAAGATGGGCATTGGAATTGCAGCAATATGACTTTGAAATAACGTATCGCAAAGGAAAACTAAATGTCGTTGAAGATGCATTGTCGAGGCAACCATTGGAAGCATGCAGAATGATAAAGAATAATAGCAACAAAAATGAACAGTCAGCACAAAGCTGTGAATGGATCGAAAATATGGCCAGAAAAGTAAAAGGAAATCCGCAAAAATATACTGATTATGTAATGGAAAATGGGCAGTTATACAGAAATATACCGCATAGGGCAGGGCATGAAGATGTTGTGTCGTGGAAATTATGTGTGCCGAAACAGTTAAGGCAACAAATTATATCAGAAAACCACGACTCTCCAACTGCAGGACACACAGGCAGTAGGAGAACGATTGCCCGAATAGCGGCTAAATATTTCTGGCCAGGCATGCAAAGAGATGCACGCGCATATGTCAGCCGCTGTAAACTGCATGCGATATAAACCAAGCCAGCAGCAGGCAGCAGGAAAAATGCTGACACAAGTGCCAGAGGAGCCATAGGCAACAATATGTGCAGATTTCGTTGGGCCACTGCCAAGGTCAAAACATGGAAACTCGGTGTTACTTGTTATAGTAGACAGATTCTCAAAATGGACAGAGCTTGTGCCAATGAGAAAAGCATCGGCAGAGAATTTGGTTAAAGCATTTAGAGAAAGAGTACTGGCTAGATTTGGCGTCCCAAAAGTAGTAATAACGGATAATGGAGTCCAGTTTGTCAGCAAAGTATTTGAGAAAATGCTGCAGGAATGGGGCACAATACACCAGCTGACAGCGCCATATACGCCGCAAGAAAATCCAACCGAACGAGCGAATAGAACAGTTAAAACAATGATAGCACAATTCACAGGAGAAGATCAACGACGATGGGATGAACAATGGCCAGAAATAATGTTGGCAGTAAATTCTAGCGTGTCCGACGCAACGGGATATACGGCGGCATTAATAACGCAAGGAAGAGAGCCGAGATTGCCAGGATCCACATTTGACAGGCTAACTATTGGATCAGGCAAACCAAGCCAACGGCCAGATGGCAATGCAGAATTGATAAAAGAAATCGGCGTATTGGTGCGAAGAAACCTAGAAAAAGCTGCTCAGGATCAATCAAGGCACTATAATCTAAGAAGAAGGCAATGGAAACCACGAGTGGGCGAAATAGTGTGGGCCAAGGAGCACTATTTATCGAATGCAGCAGAAGGATTTGCTGCAAAACTTTCACCACGGTATGGTGGGCCATACAAAGTCGTAGGATTTACTTCGCCAGTGATATGCAAACTACAGCATATCACAAACAAAAAGTCAAGGTTGGCACACATCAGCGAATTAAAAGTGCAACCAAATGAGCCATAAATATGCAGGCGAGTATGACTACCGGAAACCGGCCAAATGAAGTTTGAACAGTTGGACCGGCCGGACAACTGGTAAATCTTCAGATGGAAAGGAACGGTAGAAACACAAACCAGCATAAATTAAAAAGGAAATTGCATTGGCCTACAGAAGTCAATAACAAGAATTTTTTTTAAAAAAAAAAAAAAAAAATATATATGTATATACATAGTAATGGAGCGTTATAACTGGCTCAATTAATAGAAAAAATATGTACATATTGTAACGATCCTTTTTGGTCCTTACTTGCGGCAGAGCCGGATTTCAGGTGTAGGGGTACGACACAACAAATTTATTTTGTGCGCTGGTGAAATGAGAAGATGCAGTTTGTTTTCTTTTAATACAACGTTATAATTTTATTGTCTATTCGATTGGTGGATGTTAGTATGGCCAGAGAGCTTCTGCACGGGCTGTTAGCTTTGTGTTTGTGGCAATTGTGAATTCCACTCTGCACCGCTGGTACGCATGAAAACTTATTGACAGATTGTGTTTGGCTGTGGCAAGTGTTCCTAATGCCAGGATGACTCCTGGTCTTACCTATCTACACTGTCGTCTGCTATGCTCCTATTATTCTGCTAGGAATACTCCTAGTCTTTTCCCACTATGCCAGGAATACTCCTGGTCTTCCTCAACTGTGCTAGGAATACTCCTAGTCTTCACCTGCCTGTGCCAGGAATACTCCTGGTCTTCACAAAACTGCTAGAAATACTCCTAGTCTTCACAAAACTGCTAGGAATAGCTCCTAGTCTTCAATGCTTTGCTAGGAATAGTTCCTAGTCCTTTATTTGATGCTAGGAATAGCTGCTAGTCTTTTATATCTTGCTAGGAATAGCTCCTAGTCTTTTAATCTTGCTAGGAATAACTCCTAGTCTTTTTATGATCCGCTAGGAATAGCTCCTAGTCTTGTGATCTGATAGGATTTGCTCCTAGTTTTTAATACTCTGCTAGGAATAACTCCTAGTTTTCCTACTTGCCACCAAAAACGATTCTGACTTTAAATCTTCACTTGTAGCCAGGATACAGATGGATATCCTTCTATCTGACTTGGCACGCCTTCGCTCTTGTTTCTTCACTTGTGTTTCACTTCGTTGTCCTCGCTTATGTACTTCACTTATTGAACCTTCACTTGTTGACCCTTCACTTGCACCTTGCTGGTCCAAGTGACACTTCGCTCGTCTCCTTCACTTTCCAACTGATACTTCGCTTTCTGATTAATACATCGCTTTTTGATTGTTACTTCGCTTTCTGATTAATACATCGCTTTTTGATTGTTACTTCGCTTTCTGATTGATACTTCGCTTGTTTCTTCCCTTTCCGCCTGGTACTTCCCCACTGCCTCCTTCGCGTCTCAGCCGTGTCTATTTATAGGCATCTTGACCCTCGGGATGCGTGGGTGGAATACAGTACCCAGGCTCTTCTGTCTGCTGACTCTTCACACTGATACTTCACTGCCGATACTTCACTGACTATACTTCACTGCCTCCTCTGTGTCTCAGCCGTGTCTATTTATAGGCATCTTGACCCTTCGGGATGCGTGGTGATATTATGTACCGTTGCCAGTACTTTTCCGCGCGCCAACTTTTGCCGCCCAAAACTTTCCATTGCTTTCTTTTGCCTTCGGCCTTCTTGGCCGATCGCGCAACGCAACTCTCCTGTTGCTATGCATGGTGAAATCACGCATACGCCTCTCAGCTACACTCTATGCTCTCTAACTCTGCCAACATCCACCCTTATATACTATTTAACAACGTTTAACTTATTCCTAATTTCCCACCCTTTTCCATATCTTCAGTGTACCTAAGAACTAATATATCCCAATAACTATATATATAACTTAGAAATAATTATGAACTAATATTATATATTATATATACTTATATATATAATTCAAATTTAGCGCCCACAACTCCAGCGCTTCTCAAACCTCTGCTTTGAACATGTTACATACAGTGGAGAGGCCGCTCTCCGTTACTTGCCGAATTGCATCCCCTCGCCTTCCCCGCTGGTCTATACGCATGAGCCGACTCTCCACGTCTCGTGCGTCGGTAGCTTACGCACTTGTGCGTGTGTGTGTTCGCTGTTGCGGTTCTACGCACTCCCCATGTAACTCACTCTCAGTGACGTCACACGAGCCTACATGCATTTGTTCTCATCTGTTTTATATTATATATTTCACATATTCGGCCTTTCCTTGAACCATTTCTCTATGTTTGGATGTTTTCTTTTGGGTTGATCGCACCTTTCGTTTGTTTGCATGTGTTCGATCGAACCTCAAGGTTCGTTTATATGTTTGACTCAAACATATAAAGCCCGCGCTTCTAGAATATTTGAATTGCTCTGTGGCGTCTTTGTGAGGTAAATATATATTTATAATATTATATATCCTCACAATATATATGTATAAAAAAATAAATTGGTTGCAGGCGTTCAATTTTTTTTACAGTGCATATAAAACTGTACTATGAAAAAAAGAAAGAAATAAAAAAATTGTTGACTTTGGCGGGTTAGCAATGGACAAACAAAACGGAAAATTAACACCAATGCTTCTCAAACTGTAAGAGAGCGGAACAGACGGAGGATGCAAATGGACAAGGAGAGAACTCTCTCCTGCGGTACACCAAGTGCAGGAGAGAGGATTCACACATACAGTGTGTGTGTGGAGAACGGATAAAAAGAAAAACGAGAGCGGGAACCCGAAGCTGGACGCGCAGCAGCAGAGCGATGCGGATTAGAGGTTCCGATGGCCCAAGTTACGACTGAGGAAATCAATCAGAAACTTTCTATCAAGATGAGCGGACAGCAGAATATAAATGATCATGAGTTGGAAGAAGCCATGCAGATGATGGCATCGCCATATGTGTCGGACGAGGAGTCCGATGGCGAGGAGACGGTCCCATTGGGGCCGGTGATCGCCATCTCGTCCGACGAGGATGAGGAAGAGGACGAGGGAGAAGGAATGGAAAATCTGGAGGAGTTGGACGGTATTGGGAGCGATGCCGAAATGGAGGACGACGAGGAGGAAGTGGCCGCAGAAGCAAGCGAGGATGAGGGAATCATAATAAATGACCTGGCATTTTTGTTGGCCGATGTGGAGGAAGAGCTCCAAAGAAGGGGGCTATCGTTAGATGAGCCGGAGGAAATGGAAAGGGCAGAGGAGGTGCTAGCCCAAAGGTTGGAAGAAGCGAGGCCGGTTATGAATGAGCCGGTGGCTTATATCAACCTGACTGATTCAGAAGAAGAAGAGGAGGAGCCGGAGGAACGGGCGAGGCCACCGACGCCAATGCGAGGGGCAATAAATGCCAATTTTGCCGAGGAGTTTATGGGCCACAGAGAAGAGTCGCCGGAGGAGGAGCTGGAGCCCAGCATCGAGCAGATAATGGAAGAGTGGCAACCACGGGCCCCGCACCCACAGCAACAGCCACAGCAGCAGCAAGCCCGGCAGCAACAGCAAGAACAGCGAGACCCAAGACGGCCAGGGTATATGAGGCAACGCTCTGCCCCGGTTGGCCAGCCGCAAGCGCCAAGGCCGCCTTTCCAACGGCAACGTTCGGTGCCAGTGCCACAGGCACACCAAAGATGGCGGGAAGTGGAGCCCGAAGAGTGGCCAGTAGCGGTGGCCGTGGCCGTTCAGGCGATGGGGGAGGGGCCAAGACAGGCGAGGGTGATGTGGGTGGGGCGGATCCGGTATCGGATAGAAATAGGTTTAGAGTATTCGAAGAATTGGGGGTTTAGATTAAGAGAAATTTTTGGAGTTTAGGTTAAGTAGAATAGGTAGATTAGGAGAAATTGTTGGAATTTAGTTTAGGTAGAAAAAAAAAATAAAATGAAGTTTAGGTTAGTAGATAATTTTAGAATTTAGATTAGGTAGAATAAAAAAAAAAAAAAAATCTGAAGTTTAGGTTAAGTAGATGTAAGTAATATTATAAATATAGTATATAAGTAAAAGATGCAGTCGGAGCCACCCATGCCAAAAATAAGGCATGGTGACAATGGAAAAGATGCTCACGAGCTGTCAAAAAATTGGAAAAGATGCCTGATGAATCGCCAAGAAGGAAAAGATGCCATAAATGGCCAAAAAAAAAAAAAAAGATGCGAACCAGGCCAACAAAAAAAAAAAAAAAAAAAAAAAAAAGGAACAGAAAATTGCCATATAAAAAAAAAAAAAAGAGGAGGAAGAATTTGGCTCCCGAAGAAAGGGGGGAATGTGAGGAATATACAATATATAATATATATATATATATATATACCTCACAAATATATAATATATATATATATACATATATACCTCACAAATGCGGCAAAGCATTAAGCCAGATACAGAATGAATAAATATAAGTCGTAAAAGCGGCTAATAATTAAAATAAGCGTTGGCCCAAAAAGGCAATTTCAAATTCATCTATGCGCGCGTTTATATGTTTGACTCAAACATATAAACGAACCTGGAGGTTCGATCGAACACAAGCAAACGAAAGAAATGTGCGATCGAACCGAAAGTAAAATGCAAACATGTAAATCGCGTGATTTAAAACTGGCAAACATTCACACAAACATAATTACATATGAGAAATGGGCAAAGCAAAGGCCAAATATATGTAACATGCAATGAGAAAAAGATAAGAACAAGTGCATGTAGGCTCGTGTGACGTCACTGAGAGTGCATTACATTGGGAGTGCATAGAACCGCAACAGCGAACACACACACGCACACGTGCGTAAGCCACCGACGCACGAGACTAGCGGGAGAGGCGAGGGGTTGCTTTTCGGTTGTCGGCAACATCAAAGTGAGCGGGCTTACGCATGTGTGGGTGGATTGGGAGCGGGAATGTTGGCATGTAACGGAGAACGGGAGAGGCGGTATGTAACATGTCCAAAGCAAAGGTTTGAAAGGCGCTGGAGGTATTGGCGCTAAATTTAAATATATATAATGATAATATATATATTTATATATATTTATATATATGTATATATATATAAATAGATAGGCAGAATATACTATGTAAAGATATATAACGTCGTATAATTCATGAACATAACATTAATATTTGTTATGTGGAAAAGTTAAGGCAATACATTAATGCAGAGCATTAATTATGTATATATAGATACAAAAGATAAAGGGAGGGATATGGTCATATAGTTATTAAGTTGATTTAATGATAAATTCAGTATATTTAAGCATATATCAAAAGGGCGGGAAACTAGAAATAAGTCAAACATTGTTAAATAGTACATAAGGGTGGATGTTGGTAAAGTTAGAGAGCAAAGATTGTAGCTGAGAGGCGTATGCGTGATTTCACCATGCATAGCAACAGGAGAGTTGCGTTGCGGGATCGGCCGAGAAGGCCGAAGGCAAAAGAAAGCAATGGAAAGTTTTGGGCGGCAAATATTGGCGCGCGGAAAAGTACTGGCAACGGTACATAATTTCACCACGCATCCCGAAGGGTCAAGATGCCTATAAATAGACACGGCTGAGACGCGAAGGAGGCAGTGGGGAAGTACCAGGCGGAAAGGGAAGAAACAAGCGAAGTATCAATCAGAAAGCGAAGTAACAATCAAAAAGCGATGTATTAATCAGAAAGCGAAGTAACAATCAAAAAGCGATGTATTAATCAGAAAGCGAAGTATCAGTTGGAAAGTGAAGGAGACGAGCGAAGTGTCACTTGGACCAGCAAGGTGCAAGTGAAGGGTCAACAAGTGAAGGTTCAATAAGTGAAGTACATAAGCGAGGACAACGAAGTGAAACACAAGTGAAGAAACAAAAGCGAAGGCGTGCCAAGTCAGATCGATAGAAGGATATCCATCTGTATCTTGGCTACAAGTGAAGATTTAAAGTCAGAATCGTTTTTGGTGGCAAGTAGGAAAACTAGGAGTTATTCCTAGCAGAGTATTAAAAACTAGGAGCAAATCTTATCAGATCACAAGACTAGGAGCTATTCCTAGCGGATCATAAAAAGACTAGGAGTTATTCCTAGCAAGATTAAAAGACTAGGAGTTATTCCTAGCAAGATTAAAAGACTAGGAGCTATTCCTAGCAAGATTAAAAGACTAGGAGCTATTCCTAGCAAGATATAAAAGACTAGGAGCTATTCCTAGCATCATATAAAGGACTAGGAGCTATTCCTAGCAAAGCATTGAAGACTAGGAGCTATTCCTAGCAGTCTTGTGAAGACTAGGAGTATTCCTAGCACAGTTAAGGAAGACCAGGAGTATTCCTGGCACAGGCAGGTGAAGACTAGGAGTATTCCTAGCACAGTTGAGGAAGACCAGGAGTATTCCTGGCATAGTGGGAAAAGACTAGGAGTATTAGTAGCAGAATAATAGGAGCATAGCAGACGTCAGAGTAGATAGACAAGACCAGGAGTCATCCTGGCAGTAGGAACACTTGCCACAGCCAAACACAATCTGTCAATAAGTTTTAATGCGTGCCAGCGGTGCAGCGTGGAATTCACAATTGCCACAAACACAAAGCTAACAGCCCGTGCAGAAGCTCTCTGGCCATACTAACATCCACCAATCGAATCGACAATAAAATTATAACGTTGTATTAAAAGAAAACAAACTGCATCTTCTCATTTCACCAGCGCACAAAATAAATTTGTTGTGTCGTACCCCTACACCTGAAATCCGGCTCTGCCGCAAGTAAGGACCGAAAAGGATCGTTACAAACGTTTAACTTACTCCTAATTTTCCGCCCTTTTTACTTATGCTTAAATATAGTGAATTTATGGTTAAATCCTAAATCCTGCTCTACATTAATGTACCGCATTAACCCTTCCACATAACTAATATTAATGTTATGTATATTCCATTACATGAATTATAAAACATCATATAGCAGTATATTATATATTATGTACATACATATTATATCCATATACATATATATTATTATTATATGTTCAAATTTAGCGCCAATACCTCCAGCGCCTCTCAAACCTCTCCTTTGGACATGTTACATACCGTCTCTCCCGTTTTCCGTTACATGCCAACATTCCCGCTCCCAATCCACCCACACATGCGTAAGCCCGCACACTTTGATGTTGCCGACAACCGAAATGCAACCCCTCGCCACCCCCACTGGTCTATACGCATGAGCCGACTCTCTAAGTCTCGTGCGTCGGTGGCTTACGCACTTGTGCGTGTCTGTGTTCGCTGTTGCGGTTCTATGTACTCCCAATGTAACACACTCTCAGTGACGTCACACGAGCCGACATGCACTTGTTCTCATCTGTTTTGTATTACACATATTCGGCTTTAACCATTTCTCTCTAAACATATGTAATTATGTTTGTATAAATATTTGCCAGTTTAAATCACGCGATTTACATGTTTGAATTTTGCTTTCGGTTCGATCGCACATTTCTTTTGTTTGTATGTGTTCGATCGAACCTCCAGGTTCGTTTATATGTTTGACTCAAACATATAAACGCGCACATTGATGATATTTGAATTGCCTTTTGGGCCAACGCTTGCGTGATACCCTGCCGCATTTGTGAGGTATATATATATATATATTATATATTCCTCACAGCACAAAACACGAAGGTTAAAGAAAAAATAATCTTGTTTTCACAATTTGCTTTCTCGATACGAAACGATATCTGAAATAAAATCAATTTATTTAAGTACACGATACACGCGCTGTGTAGTTAAATAATCTGGAACTGAAAGGATATACAAACTACGGCAAGAAAGATAGTTTACTTCCTTGATATTTTTATTGATAATAATAGTAATAGTTATCCGATCTGATTAAAACTTAGTGTACGGTATTGTCACGAATCACACTAGCTATTATTTTTATTTCTGGTAAGTCGGACATTTTACATTAGTCAAGGTTTGCATAGGTTAAGAGTAATTTCCTTCTTTTTTTTTAAAATTATTACAAATTTTTCTGGCATTGGGTATACTGTGACCTACACCCTGGCTAAAAAACTTCCTTCCAGTGTATATAAAAACGAAAAAAAAAGAAGAATTTTACATAAAGAATAATTATTTTCTTGGGGGGGGGGGTTTACCTGCGTCTTTTGTGCTTGTTGGAGATAAAGTCAAGTTTCTATATCCATTTTTTATATTTTACCGGCATAAATATCTGAAAAGTTTGTCTACTAAGTTTTAACTATATAGCTTAAAATTTAGTGTCTAAAAATTATGAAAAAACAGACAAAGCGGCATGACTATATCGATTTGGCTATTGATGCTGATTAAGAATATGTATACTTTAAGAAGTCGGAAACGTATAATTCTATGTGTTAGATAAACATATAACAATAATACCAACACTCTGTATTTTTAAATGTTGTCATTTTACGTTAGTCGACAAGGTAGATATACATTGACCTGATTAAGTAAATTAGGGGAATCTATTTGTCCATTCTTGAGTATAAATAAAGTACCAAGCAGTACTCTACGGTTGAGTAGGGAGGAAAAATTTATTAGAAAGAGTCTAGCATAATATGAGGGTAAGTTAAAATTTTGATCCCAGTTTAGGTCACAAAATCAGAAATAGAGCGGACCAGTGAAATAAAAAGGGTTTTGGTTGTGTTAGAAAACTCATTGCTTAACTTACAGATATAATATGTATATATGTGGCAAGTGAAACTTAATTTGTGGTCCATGAGTACACTCAAATCATTCATCTTGTTCACACGTTTCAAGGGAGTATTATTACGATAATACGTAACAATATGAAACGTTGAGGTTTAACATGGTAGTTTCACACCAAGTCTGTAAGTTGTTCAGATCTGCTTGGAGCAGAAAGGGGGAGCCTGAGTCATTAAAACTAAGACAAAGTTTAACATCGTCAGCGTACATAAGCACACGAGAATGAGTTACTACTGAAGGTAGGTCATTTATAAAAAGGGTAAAAAGCGACGGTCCTAGATGGCTATCTTGTGGCACCCCCGAAGTTACTTGTATGGATTTTGAAAGAGAGGTTTTAAATAGGTCTTTTTGAGTAGGGTCAGCCAGACATAAAGAAATACATCTAACCAAAAGACGTGGGAGCACAAGTTTGTTTACGTTGTACAGAAGCAGTGGATGGTTAACAGAATCAAAGGCCGTACTGAAGTCGGTATAAATTACATATGTTTATTATAACTTCTTGAATATCTCGACCGCTAAAAAAGTAAACTATAAATTAATAATATATATGAACCCATGTTGGGTAGATTGAACAATAGACCTAGAAAAGCGTTGCTTTTGAGAAGTAAAAAATTAGTTAAAGCTTTCGGAACAGCAAATAATTTTGAAATACCCTTATAGTTTACCCTTTTTATAAAATATTATCTTCCAAATAGCTGAAAAAGAGTCGGCTTAAACGAACAAAGTAAATAACTTAAATATTGGAGCGATCAAATGCTCAGCACAAAACCTGACTACGCAACCAGGTATCTCATCAGTACCTGTTGAGTATACTTTGTTAAGAAAATTAAAGAAACTGAAAAGCGAACTTTCAGCGATCACAGATCAAAGATGCAATTAGACCTTTTTTAACTGATAGGATAGTTACCTCTTTGGAGCTTTGAGAAAAAGTTTGTATTGAAAAAATCAGCAAAACTATCATAAATATATAAATAAATATAATGGCGGGCGCACTGTTACCTAACGTTTGTCGTATATGAAGAGAAAAATCTGATGGCTGATTTTACATTTTAAGTATTGGATAACTCACATGTTAACTATGTCAGACACTACTCGGGTCACACATAGAACATGAATCAAAAAGTGAAAACAAAGAATTATGAAAGAAACCAATGGCAACTCCATATTTTTACAAGAATTGACAGCAATTAGAACTTCTCCACCATTTTTGAAAGTTCAATCGCATCTATAAGTTTAAATTGTGGGAAAAACAGAAGCATCAGATATGTCTGGCCTTAACCACGTTTCTGTAAATACCAAGATATAAAAATCGAAGGATAGGCCAGACAGAGTTTTGAAAGTTAAGATTTAAGTCTTCTAACATTACCAAAATGGCCAGAATAAGGGGCGAAATTAGTTTTTTGACCCGGTACTAACGAGTCAGAATGTAGAGGAAGATTGTTTGTGCTAGTAAAAAGTGCGATAGGCAGAAGAAATTTCTTTTTAGCCACATACTCTTTTTTGCTAATATTTTAGCTAGCGTCTTTGAGACAAATTTGGTCAAAAGAATTTGGTGGAATACTGATTTGAAATGACTAAGTGTCACGAGAACGTGAAAACTTTAAATTTTAAGTCGCGATGTTTGACTCTATGATGTTTGTCAGGCTATATCCCGTGACATCATTTGATGAAGTATTAGGATCTAGCCATAGAACAAATAATTGCTTTATTGGTGGTATAAAAACTAGCAGCTATCGCCGATGGGGTCCTAAACGATATCAGGTGCTGAGAATTTGGGGTTATAAGGTCGTCACTTAGTCGGAACGGCTAGACGTAAAAGGAGAGAAATCCCGAGAAAACTAGCCAACAATGTCTGAACTTCTTCCCTCGTTCGCCTCATAAATAGACGTATGTCCTTTTGTTCCTGGCACGCTTCACAGCTACATTCTAGACCCTGACTATTTGCAATAATACCTTAAACTGGCCGTGTAACTAGCACACTTAATATACATGTGATTGTCACACAGCCACCAAAAATGATAATCATTGTGGAGCATTTTGGGATGAGCGGACCACCATTATAAAATTAGATTTAAATAAAATTAAATAATTTTAAAGGGCATTTGAAATTCGGCAAGAAACGGTGTATAGGAACCAAGATGTAACACAATGGTTAACGTATTAATATGCACCGTAAATGAAGAAAGAAAAAAGAAATTAACACACAACAAAGACGGTTACCAACCGAGAGAGTAACGGACGTGATCGCGAGCAATGTAAAGATAAGAGAGCAAGCACCACTCAAATAACAACATTACGGAAAAGCGCGAGTGCAAGCGCGAGAATTTAAACAGAAAAATCAAAGTCTATGCACACACAATAACAAAAATTTATAATAGCTTTGATTAAATGTTTAAGAACAAAATTTAATGAAGCAAGCAAGTCGTCCCTGCCGACTTTGAGTATACTCTGTACCAATTAGAGAAACTTTATAAAACCAAACTCCTTCGAATTCGCCATTAATTCAAACTAAAATTCTCCTCAGAAGCGGCAGCAACGAACGCATGCTATTTCGCTCACACTTACTACGCAATGTCGCACTTGGCATTTCAGTACAATATGTATATAGATATATCTCCGATATTTTTTGTCCGATTTTAACAAAATTTTGTCAGCTGATACCTTTTGGCTATATTACGCTACCTTTAATATAACTCTAGTTATTCGTTTTTTCTGAATGGGGGGGGCGAAAGTGGGCGTGGCAAAAAATTTGAAACAAACTTGATCTGCGTAGACACTACACGAATGCTGACACCAAATTTGGTTGCTCTAGCTCTTGTAGTCTCTGAGATCCACGTGTTCATACGGACGGACAGACGGACATGTCTCAATCGACTCGGCTATTGATGCTGATCAAGAATATATATACTTTATGGGGTCGGAAATGCTTCCTTCTGCCTTTTACATACAATTTAGCGACTTTAATACACCCTTTTACCCTATGGGTGCAGGGTATAATAATCGCAAAATAGTTCGGTGATTTTAAAACTTTCACTTTAAAAGAAATTAAATAACGGGTTAAAGCAAATGAAATCAAATTAAAGCGAGAGCACAAAAAAACAGAAAAAGGATTTACTTACATTCACCTCGTTGCTCACGCTCCTGGGGCAGTTTGAGTTCCTTTATATGTTAATGGGTCTAAAGAATGTCTTGTAAGTGTTTTAGAGATTTGTGAACAAAATCTTTGCAAATATGATAAAGATAACAAGGGCTTAGTAAACCAAGATGACATAATAGAAATCCTTGGAGAAAGTCTTTAGTGGAATCGTTGAAAACAAACGACTGGTAAAATGCGAATTCTTACAATCTAGCAACAAATATTTAAGATTTCTCATATGAGAGACTATCATTACAGCTGATGAAAATGGCTTAGATAAGAAGTAGGTAAGGCTGTGCTTATTATAAAAGACTTTAATTGCAAAGGCTTTGTATGATTTGCTCAATAAAGCCAACGTTTTCACTTTATTGTAGCACCAGTGGTGGCCGTTTCTAACCAGAATGACCAGGTAAATTGCAATCCGATCCTAGCACACCGGGCTTCGGAGCTGTTGCGATGGAGAGGACAAAAACTGCATTCTGTCTTCTTGAAGCGTAAAACTCATGTTGAGTAGAGGTACCACAGTTTTGAACTGTAAACCTTGGCTATCATAGAAGCAGATTTAAAATATATTTACATGACAGACTCTTCAATGTGGTGTTGAATTGTTGTAAATATTTGACACTTTCGCCAAATAGAATATAATTAAATCCAAGAATTGCCAGGTGTGCGCTTGAGCAACAGGAGTTTGTTTATAAAGTAGACACAGGTCTGAAAAGCATATGGATACTTGTTGTAGAGACAAACATTTTCGAAAAAACAATTTGGTCATATGCCAGCATAGGGATCCGAATATAAAAGATAAAGAGTAAATAGAGAAACAGAATGGTATATAGGAACAGTAATGCTGGTAAAATATTATTTTACGTACCGAAACATCATATATCGATATCACAATGGATTACGAGATGTTCTCTACAAACTAAGGCAATGGATGCTATTTACAAAAGCCTATTGGTTTCCGAACCTTCGAGAGAAATTTAAAAGATTTATAAACAACTGTCCAAAATGCGTGGCTTATTTCCATCATTCCGGAAGTGAAGGAATGTGCACAGCATACCGAAGCATATGGACCATTGTGGTCGTATAGTCTCAGGCAGGAGCAAAACGCATTTGTTGTAGTAGTAGATGGCTTAAGTAAATTTGTTAAATTGCACAAAAGAAGCAGTGCGAGCGCTTAGAGACTTAGTTCATGTACCCTATAGTTTCCGGCAAAAGATAATGTTATACTTCGTCAGAATTTCAGGAGCTTATTAATCTTAAGTAATATAAGACATATAAAGATTGCCATAGGCAAACACAATTGTATTGTATATTATACTTAGCTTTGTAATACATGTATTTTGTATTAGTCGTTATTGTAACATACTTCGTCAGAATTTCAGGAGCTTATTAATCTTAATTAATATAAGACATATAAAGATTGCCATAGGCAAACACAATTATATTGTATATTATACTTAGCTTTGTAATACATGTATTTTGTATTAGTCGTTATTGTAGAATTAGTCAAGTAAAGATTAGTGGATCTTACAGTCAGGACGGCCGAATTGTAGCAGGAGTGGTAATCACGGTCACCTTTGTGCAGCTCTTATGCCACTTTATTGCGCTGCTCGTTTGCTCGAGTTAGAAGAGAGCGAGAGAAATTGATGCGGCAGCCCGATTAAGGTAAGAGTGAGTCGCTGCGGAACTTTAAAATTAAACGGAGGCTAACACAATATTTTGCAGAGAGAATCGCCAGAAAAAAAATAAAAATGTTATATGCTGATACGTTACGTACGGTACTGCAAATGCCAAGACAGAGTAATTGGTTAGGTAAATCAGGATAAAATTATTACATTGACGATTTGATAACTGAAGATAATACTATTCAAGTAAAAGGTAAAGCAAGTGTCTTTATAACTAGAAAAAACGGTAATAAATTTAGGAAATTTGATCTCCTACGAGTCCGATCCTATAGAGACGGCGACTGATACGGTGATACGATGAAAACTCTAGTGTTAAATTCAAGGTTAACTGTGACAAAGACAGAAAAGTTTATAAAAGAGCGGTGTTGTCCACCCTTGCAAAAATATATGACCCTTTAGGCTGGTGTGCACCAGTAACAGTGATAGGCATTGCAAGAAATACGGGTATCCCAACGGATTCAGAGATTTGGTTTCACTGACGCATTGGTAAACGCCGTAGTGGTAGGTACATAATACAACCACCTTGATAGCCAGTAAAAGGGAACCCTATCAAAAATAGAAAAACCATACCGAAATGGGAATTATGTGCTGCTCACCTGCGCAGCTGCTTAAAAAGCAGGTTTTATTCTCATAGCGGATAATCCTGTATTTACCACTATTTCCCCAGCCAGACTATGATACTGAACTCGGGTTTGCTCTTAGTGGTCTGAACTGGGATCGTAACGTCAATTTGCCATCGTACCTTAGAAGACTTATTTTACTTGGCCTTCCTTCTCTTACTAATCGTACATTAATTTTTAACATCATATTTATGCAAAAATAAGAGGTTTAAGGAAAAGGTGATATACTCTCACCCGAGCTTTTGAACCAGATATATCAAACAGTTCCTTGTAGACCAACTAGAAATGATATTTCTCTATGTCTTTCACGCTGTACTACCGATTATTTATTACATGAAACTTTTTAAATTCTTTGTTCTGATTATAATCGCCTTTATCATTTAATCAGTACTGCGCGCTCTTTTCCTGTACTAAAAACTTTGTCCGTTCATGTTTAGCTTTAGCTTTCGTTTTTGACTGTATTTGTGAACTGAGAGTCCCCGCGACTAGAGCCGTACGTTGTGCGACTTGCGCCCCTCGTTGGGTTGGGCGGGAGATTTGGGCATATAGGGCTTCCGTTGGGATTAGCGCGAAAAAAGATGGGATTACCGTTAGCTGATCTCGTTTTTTCTGTTCACTATTTTTATTTTTTGTTGAGGCATTACTAATACTTTGTTTGTTTTTCTCGTATCCGTCACGTTTTTTCTTTTTTCGAGTCTGTGTTCGTTCTTTGCTTTTTTTATATTTCACTATCTGAGGGATTCCGTTTTATGACTTTACTAATTGACTCATCTAATTGACATTTTGACTTTCGCCGCTCACGACTCACTAATGATCATTAATTCGCTCCTCCAACTATTTTTAAATCAATTCGCCACTCCTTTCATTTTTGTAGCCAATTCGTCATTCTGGTTCTATTTGAGTCGACTCGCTAATGATGCTTCGCCGATGTCGTTATTTATCTACCCGCCAAATTTTAAAACTTACTACAATTACAATTATGTACCATATGTGGCGTGGAAGTCCGAAGAGAATCCTGCTGATGATCTTCTAGGGGAAATGTCCAACCAAATTAAAAATCTGTAACATTTGTTGCAATGTGGCTTGTTATGTCAAATGAGAATTGGTCTAATGAAAAAACTGACAAAAAATATTCGTGTTTGAACAAGTTTATTAGAATAATGACATACATATTAAGGTTAACTTCAGTCAAACCCAAAAACGAAGTACATCCTACATGTTTAACCGCCGTTGAACATAAGAATACTAAACAATTAATAATCAAACTTTAACAGTCACGGCAATCCAGAAGCGAGATACTCTTATAACGCAAAAACAGAAATAAATATGAAAAGAATAATTTTAAGGCAGATTGCAAAATGGCAATATTTTCATTTTGTACGCAGCATCAAGTTAAAAATATTCACAAGGAAATATTGCAAAGGAAATTTCGGATATTTGGCTTTAGAAATTTATTAAAAAAAATATTCGAGCATGTGTTACCTAAGCAAGATATCGCCAAAACACAGCAGAGCAGACAATGGTTAATTTGCCGAAGCATAGAATCAGAAAGTCGGGAATGTTCCAAAACACTAGAGGTACTCCAAGAAACGTAAACAAAATACACTCTGTTTTTAAGGACTGCGGGAAAGTTTAAGCAGGAATAATAAGTCTTCTGACAGATGTTAATCATAGAAGGTTTGTTGATATGAAGCTAACAATTAATGTAAAAATTCCATTATGGTAATTCCATTATTGGTAGGTAGGTAAATAGTGAGTATTTGTATAATTTCGAAATAGACTCATCATCATAGATTATCATCTTATGACCGAATTCACTTTTAATAAATGTCAGGCGTGGCAATCTAATAGGTGTATGTGAAAAAGTTCGCCTTGGATCATGATAGTGCCTATGAAATCACACCGTTTAAATAGAATAACAATTTTGACTGAGGTCAATGAGGTAATGCGCAATAGGAATTAGTAGATGTTCCAGAGCAAGGCATATTTAGCAAGTGAGAATGCACCGCAAGAACAGGAATTAAAATATTAGTTGTTCATCACAGCAACCAGAGAGAACCGCAGTCATCGAAACATCACCACATTAGCGTAGTTCCAAATATAAACTGGAATTTACATAATAAACCACCACACAGTAGAGCTTGAAAAAAAAAATTAAGAATTGAAATAAAATCCCTAAAAGAACATCAAATTAAATTTTTAATATTAAATTTTTATTAAAATACAGCATACAATTTAAGTAACTTAAAATTTAAATGTTAGCCTTGCTCACATGCAATGTATGTATATATTTTCAAATAATCTTCGCATCAGCTAAGCGTCTAACAGCTAATGCAGGCTCTGCTGAAAATAAAACTATCCCAAGCTTTTTGCAGGGACTAGAGCTAAGATTGCACCACCAGCTAGCAAAATATTTACAGTGTGGGCGAAAAATGAATTGTTTTGTATTTATTTGTTCACAATTACTCAAAGACTTAGGGGCAAAAATTGTTTTGACCAAATAAACTTAAATAAAATCTTACTGCCTTGTACCACAGAATTGTAAAATTTGTGAATTGGCATACACACCTTCAAAAGGAAATCGTCTAGTATTTTCAAATATTTAGTTGGTACACTAAAATCTTATTTTTATAATATAGCTTAAAATGAAGGATCTGATCCAGAATATTTTTACTTTATGGGTTTAAAAACCCAATTTTAATATATATATAAAAAAAGCACTCCAAGCGAAATATTAACCTGTCTCCCATAAACTTCCTGCTGATACTGAAATATAAATAACAACAAAAGCAACAACTACCGCCACTACATAAACAATTAACTTTTATTAACCTGCGAAGACCAAATCAAAACAACCAGGCAATAATCGAACGCACAAAAATTTACCAAGAGTCTTACATATATAATACCACCAGTACATGCCTCTACTGCAAAACATCTGAATAGAACACATGTTGCCACACGCAACTCTCAAAACATATAGATATGCAATATTTTAAAAGACCCATTGTAGTGGGTAACTACATTGCCCCTCAAACAGCACACCAGCTTTAAATGTCTTTTTTTAGAAAAGAAATCTGAAACTTTGTATAGTTTTTGCAAACTGTTCAACCTTAATTTTAACATACATAAATTAATTAAGATTTCTATGTTTATACAACAAATTTTCAGTTTTTGAAATTCGGTACAAAAAATTTGTACTAAACCGAAACTTAGAGAAAGATAATTCATTAGATCGATAGCCTTTTTTGTAGTAGTATTAATCAAATGGAGGCTGGCGAAAATGGTACTGTTAACAAAGAAAAAGAACTAATGTAAATAATAAACAAATTTGCGAATTCAACGACGAAGTCGTAAAGATGCTATTTACTTGGCTTTCTTGGACTCTATCTTTTTGCTTAAGCTAGAGCTAATGGATTGATGTTTCTCCTTATCTTTATTGTCTTTATACTTGCTGGTTTTTTTCCTTTTTGGACTTGTCTTGAGTGTAACATTTGACATTGACAGCATAGGCCAATCCAAAGATCTTTTTGCTTAAGCTAGAGCTAATGGATTGATGTTTCTCCTTGTCTTTATTGTCTTTATCCTTGCTGGTTTTTTTCCTTTTTGGACTTGTCTTGAGTGTAATATTTGACATTGACAGCATAGGCCAATCCAAAGAGATTATTGGCTACCCATTATTTCTTTAAGAGAGGTAACTGTACCTAAGTAACACAAACCTGCACTTCAACATACAGTCAAGTAATTCTTAAGTAATTCTTTGCAAGTAATTCTTTGCAAAACCACCCGCAGTAATGTAAAATAGCACGAAAAAGAAAACTCGGCAAATGGCACGATATCACTTAATTTTTTGCAAAATGCAAAAACAATACAAACTAACTTCGGCCATGCCGAAGTTTGAATACCTTTGCAAACTATTTATTAAAACATTCTTTTTGGTCCGATTATTCCTATGGGAGCTATATCATATAGCGAACCGATAAAACAGATATATTAGAAAGTATATTAAAATGACACATACTACATTTTGTGATAATCGCTTTTAAAACAATCAAGTTATAGCTTGAAGTCCATGTTCATGACCGATCGTTTCTATGATAGCTATATGATAAAGTCAATCGATTTTGATGAATCATATAAAACTTACAAATACTGGCGTTCGCGATATTTTTTTTTTGGAAAGCACAAATGTTATTGAGGTTAAAGCTTATTTATGACCGATCGTTCCTATAGGAACTATATGATATAGTCATCCGATCGGGATAATTCCGAGATATACAATGCCTGCAGCAAAAAGAAACCTACGCGTAATTTCAGCTCTGTAGCTTTAAGGGTTTAAGGGAGGAGATTGCGTTAATCCAGACAGACGGACATGGCTATATCAACTCAGCTCGTCGTCCTGATCAAGAATATATATACTTTATATAGTCGGAGATGCTTCCTTCCATGCGTTGCAATCTTCTGGCCAAAATTATTATACAAAATTAAAACAAAAAAATAACATTCAGTTATTTCATATTGCGCACTGCGATTCAAGGACCACAAAGCCAATTCCTTATGGATATGCTAATTTGCCATATATAGCAATATATGCATTTATATATTAGGGCGGGTCAATTAGTATGGAGCGAAAAAAACGTGGTAAGCGAACACCAGAATCGGATTCAACAAAGAATTCCAAGAAATTTTCGTTATGAAACTATGTCTCTAAAGGTGATTTCTAGCCACCGCTGAGAAGGATCAAATTTCGGATCTAAGTTTTTAGGGGTTTTTTATTTAAAGTATTTTAAAATAGTTACACATTTTGTAGTCAGTTCAAATTTTATAAAAATTTTTGTCTTTCGATTAAACAAGTATTTTCTTTTTTAATTGACGAATTGTGCAAAACTAGCTATATCCTGATGCTCACTTGAGAAAGTTGCAGAAAAATGACTGTAACTTTTTAACGAATTATAGATCTGAAATTTAAAATGTGTATTTGACCCATTTTAGAAGTTTGGACAACTTCACCACCACCAAATGGGGCGTAACATACACAAAATCAATAAATATTGAACTTTAAAAAATATAGGTTATTAATTTAAAACACTGTGGAAATTGCATAAAAAATTTGTGTATATTTTATTTTTTTTTTTTCAAATTTTATAAAAGTCCGTTTAGAATTTAAGTAAATGTACTCTTCAAAAAAGTCTTTTTTATACTCGATTTGTTGAAGTCTGGAACGACTTTTTAAATTCACTGCGATCACATCATCTCGATTTTGTGGCATTAAGCGTCGTGAGTTGTGTGAGCAACTGAATTTTTAGATCTGGTAGTGATATTTTAGCTAAATTAGCATATACCATTAAGTGTTAATGCGGGATACTTGCAGCAAATGGAGGTTCGAATAAGATATAAATGAATGTTCGAATAAGATATAAATGGAGGTTCGAATGAGAGCAAACCTTGCAGCAAATGGAGGTTCGAATAAGATATAAATGGAGGTTCGAATAAGATATCGATGTCCAAGTCAAATAAATTCGTATAATCTGTCGGAATTAATGACATTTTTCCTATAACTTTGGAGTTTGGTTGGGGAATGTTATTTTTCCCGATAATAAATAATTTTATTAATAGTAATTTCCCGAACAGATTTCCTTCCATCAAAACTCATTGCTAGCAAAATATTTTCAGAGAAGACGAAAAATAAATTGTTTTGTATTGCTTTGTTCACAAGTCTCAAAGATTTGGTGGCAAAAATTGTGTTGTCCGAAAAAAATTAAAGAATATATTTACTTAAATTCTAAACAGGCTTATTTAAAATTTGCAAAAAACAAAATAAAATATATACAAAATTTATGCAAGTTCCACATATAAAATCAATTTTTTTAGTAGTTATTCTTTCGTATAGAAGTCCGCTCCGAATAATTCTTAAACTTCTAATCACCTAAAAAAGCTCATCTACCAACTTTTAACCTCATGTGTATATACATACATACATAGATGAAAATTTGTATTCTAAGAAGCGCGAAGAAACAGATAGACGGACGGAGATGGCTATATTTATTATGACCCCTGCAAGGATATAAAAATGTACCTTTTTGTGCAAAATAAAAATTACAAAAATTTATCACATACTAAAAATAAAATCATATTTGCTCATTTTTATTTATTGCGAGGTTCGCTCTATTAGTAAATGCTGGGGAAAGTCGCGATCGATGTGGTAAATTATATTAAGAAAATATAATAGTTGATAACTTATTCTGTATTTTATCCAATAAAAATTGTTTTATGTCCATTGTGCTGTGGTGTACTACCGAGCTTTTAAAAGCATCTTAAAAGCTAAACAGGTTTTAAAACAGCTTGAGATAAGAATAAACGAATACGCACAAGTTAAATAATCAATGTCGAAATTGATTGCAGTTCGGTGTTGTACTTAAGACGTGGCGTTACGAAACCAGGCTTTAATTATAAAAAAAAAATCTGTAAGCAAATACGCAAGAAATATAAAAATTATAGTTTGGGAATACTTTTGGATACTTTTTGTTTGTACATATATGAATGTATGGTACCTGTATATACATATGTACATATATGCATGAGTTTTTGTGTTTACATATGTACATATGTATGTTTACATACTCATATGCGTACATATATATATATGATGAATACACATGTATGTATATACATACGTACATAGATGTGTGAAGTCCTGTTTAAATTAAATGTTTCTAAGCTGATTTTGGGAACACAATGCCTATTTTACAGATTTTCCGTATATACATGTGTAACTAGCCTTGCTACATTATCACAATTGCTGTGAAAGTGTGTATATTTGTCCATAGATACATACATATGGAAGCAACAAACGTACATTAAGATTTGTAATCATCGCTTTGGGTTGAAAGTAGTTATTTTTGTAGCATTCTAATCCTAAACATGTAATTAGTTTAAAATTTACACATGACTTTTGAATTCGTTTAAAATGGAAAATTAAAATAAGTTCGATTCGGACGAAAATGGTATAAGACTATAACTTTATTTTAAAGAACTGATACAATAGTTGGTGACAGTTTACATATTTTGTGTAAGTTTTTCAGGAAAAAACAGCGCTGTTTTGACACAGTTGTGTTGTTTGTGTGTGCTTGCTCTCTTGTATTTTCATTATTCGCGATCGCGATTATTAGTCATGAGCTTCAAATGGAGCTGTGAGGCGTAGGGACTAGGGAAGGAATCAAAACTTTATTGGGTAGTTTTGCGAAGCTAATTTCTATTTCCAGAAACTCAGTTTAATAATTAAAAACTTTTAAATGAATCACCAAAGCTGAAGAAGACTTTCCCTCGGGATTTCTCCCCTGATCCGCCGGCATCTCTACTTCTATCTGTACCGACTACAAGTAACGACTCCACAACACCAAACTCTCAGCGCCTGATTTTGTTTAGGAGCCCAGTGATGGCCCCAGTTACGGTAACTATTGTTATATTCCCTGTTAATAGGGTCCTGCATACTGATGCGATATCGGGTGTAGTCTCCGATGTGTCCCGCCGAATACCTTCTTCAAGGAATATTCCCAATAAAGTTGTAACTAGAGGAGCACGTCATCCGTCTCCGTGTCCCCAGTGCAAATTACTGGAGCCGGGGTTATAAGTAACACAGCGAGTTCGCTTGTTGCAATTCCACCTAAAAGACAAATATTTGTTTCTAGACGAGCCTCCAGTACGACATTAGATGATATCTTATCCCATATCCGTGCAAAAATAGTAGTGCCAAACATCGCGGTGAAAAAATTTAAATTTTCATATTCTCGTGACATTTCGTCATTTAAAATCAGTGTTTCGCCAAATCTTTTTGTCCAAATTTATCATTAAGATTTTTGGCCTCAATCTTCTGACTCTTTAGTACCTGCTGGCGGGTCAAAATACTAATTTCGTCCCATATTCTGGCCTACCAGAATGTAAGACGGCTGAAATCTAAACTTTCTATACCTTATGTAGATAGTCTGACTTTCGCTTTTCATATTCTGGTATTTACAGAAACGTGGTTTAGGCCAGACATATCTGATGCTTTTTTCAATTTTTTCAACTTATAGATACGATCAAACATTAAAAAATGGTGGAGGAGTTTTAATTACTGTCAACTCAGCTCCCTCCTCTGAATTAGTTCAGCCTTCTGCAACTCTTTATATCAAATTTGTTTGTGTCAATGTATTCCGTCTTCATAGCTTGTTCGTATATTCCAACAAAATTTTACATGGTGGTAACCGCTAATCATTTAGAAGCTTTTTTCTCAAGTAGTAAATTTTACATGGTGGTAACCGCTAATTATTTAGAAGCTTTTTTCTCAAGTACACTTTATAATTGTTCGTTACATACTTGCTTGATCAAAATTTTCAGTGCTAAATGCACAATGTTATAGGGATTACATTTGGCGCTGTAAACTAAAGGTTTCCTGTGATCTTAGGCGATTTTATAAACGTAAGGTAGCAGTGCACCCTTCTTATTTACGTTTTGAAGACAAAAAAGCAACCGATGATCAGGCCATTGCCGATAAGTTTGATGATTTTTTAAATATTATATCCATATCAGTTGAAAAGGTCTTTTTGGATCTTGAATCCTGTGATCGATGAAATCTCGCTTCCCAGTGTGTTTACTACATTTAAGTCCGTATACTCACCAGGATCTGATTGTATACCTGGTTGCGTACTCAGGTTTTGTGCTAAGAATTTAATCACTCAAATTCTTAAGTTTTTTGCATTGTCCGTTGAAACTTCCTCTTTCTTAACTATTTGGAATTAATCCTTTATTATTTACCTACATAAAAAGGGTAATAAATCAAAAGTCTCTAATTATAGAGGTATTTCCAAATTGTCTGCTATTCCGAAGGCTTTTGAGAAAATTATAACTTCCCAATTGCAACATTTCTGTAGTTCTATTCTTTCATCTATCCAACATGGGTTCATGAATCGCAGATCTAGTACCACTAACCTATTAGAGTTTACCTCTTAAGCGATCGATGGATTCAGGAACGCATTACAAACTGATGTCGTTTATACCGACTTCAGTAAGGCCTTTGAATCTGTTAACCATACACTGCTTTGGTACAAATTAAACAAACTTGGGCTTTCAAGTATTTGCTTCGTTGGATTTCCCAATATCTGACTGACTGTACTCAAAAAGTTCTATTTAAAAACTCTCTATCGAAAACCATCAAAGTAACCTCGAGGGTGTCACAAGGCACCCATTTAGGACCGTTGCTTTTTACCCTGTTAATAAATGACCTATCTTCAGTAGTAACTCATTCTCGTGTGCTCATGTACGCTGACAATGTTGAACTTTGAGTTAGTTTTAAAGACTCATGCTCTTCCTCTCTGCACCAAGCAGATCTGAACAACTTGCAGACAGAATACATAAACTTTTGGGGGGGTACAAATATCTGAACATTTTTATTATACCCCTTTTTAGCAACGGTATTAAAATGGGGCGGAGCAATTAATTGTCTTTGAAACATCTCCGTACATATGAGGCACCTAAAGATCTAAATTAGGTCACAAATAATATTTTACTATTAAGGATTCGGAATGGTCTAGTCAGTGACTGTGTGAACAACCATGTGACGATTGCGGGTAATCTCTAGTTAAAAGATTTCAACTATGCCAAAAATTATTGTGTTTAGCCTCATCAATGTTGTCTTATTTTTTTTCCTGTTGCAATCTTAAGAAATTTGCACAATCAATATGTAAACCTTTTTGAAGGATTATTAACTCTTGTACTGGAAAGAATGTATTTATTATCCTCTTGTTTAAAAAGAGCATTAAATATAGAGGTATAGCTTAACACAATGCTATTCCTAAACTATTTGAGAAGTCCATGAAATTTTCAAAGGGGCGTTCGTTACCGAATAATAAGCTAAGAACAATAGTTTTTAAACACTAAATTAGCGTTTAAGGTTTTTCTCTAACCATCCTTCCTAGTTAGAGTCTTATCACTCCAATAAAGGTCAAAGATTATTGGTCGGAACCGCGTACTCTAAAAGTATTTTTGGAAATTATGAAGTTCTTCACTGCTATTCTATTCTTAATAAAACAAAAGGGGAAAAAGAAATTCTTCATTCTTTTACATCAAAGATTCTATTTACATTCTTGCTACGTACCGTAGAAGCCCACTACGACCTTCCTCATCTTACTCCACGATTTTATATTTCTCTCAAATACTAATTTTTTAGATTTATAATTTAAAATATATATGTGATATATTAAGTAAACTATATAAATAAACTATATAAGTCATTACTTTTGTATCTGGTTTTCAAAAAGGTATATTAATTTTGAACAGAAGTTTGCAACGCATAGAAGGAAGCATCTCTGCCTATATAGGATATATATACTTGATCACGACGACGAGCTGAGTTGTGATAGCCTTGTCCGTGTGTCCATACGTCCGTCTGTCTGGATCAATGCAATCTTCTCCGAGACCCTTAAAGCTACAGAGTTGAAATTACATCTAGACTTCTTTTTGCTGCAGGCCTTATATATCCCTGAATTATTCTGATCGGATGATATGTGCTTTTTAACATATCTAACAAGTTTCTAATCAATATCGGCTTACTATATCATATAGCTCCCATAGAAACGATCTGTCAAGAATAGCAATAATTTGGTTACATATCTTACATATCAATTAAATTTTATCAGAATCGTTTCACTATATAATATAGCTCCCATAAGAAAGATCGGTCAAGAAAGAAGTTTTAGATGAATAACTTGGTTATTTTGAGAGTGATTCCCGAAAGATTTATTAGAAATCGCAATACGAGGGTAAATTAACATTTCGATCCCAGTTTAAACAAGGAAGAGTAAAAATCAGAAATTGTTTTGAGACAGAATGGGGCGGTTTTGACAAAATCTAGAACACTCATTGCTTTACTAACTGAAAAAGAAATGTGACGAGTAAAACTTAATTTGGGGTTCATGAGCACACAGAAATTCAAACCTTTAAAGGCAGTATCATGAGGACAAAACGTAACTGATTGAAATAATATCAAAGAAATGATATGACATAACATTTTCAAACGACGAGGCTTAACAATCTCATTTCATACAACATCTGAAAGTTATGAAGATCTGTTTTAAACAAGGGGAGAACTTGAGTCTTTAAAAGTAAAGCAAAATTTGACATCATAAGCGTATATAAGCACACGAGATTGAGTTACTACTGAAGGAAAGCATTAATAAAGAGAGCAAAAAAGAACGGCCCTATATGGCTACCTTGTGCCACCTCTAAGTTTACATTGATGGTCTCTGAAAGAAAGGTTTCCAATCGGACCTTTTGTGTACGATCAGTCACTCAGATAGAAGGCCAAGTTTGTTTAGCTTGTAGAAAAGCATTGTATGATTAACAGATTCAAACGCCGTACTGAAGTCGGTATAAATAAAATAAGTTTATAATAACTTCCTGAATCCACTGACCGTGTAAAGTATAAAGTGATCTATAAACGATTAGTGGTAGTATATCTGCGTTAATGAGCAAATGTTGGGTAAATAAAAGAATAAAACTAGAGGAAACTTGTTATCGAGAAATAAAAAATTTGTTAAAGCCATCGGAATAGCAGACTTTGAAATACCCTTATAGTTTAAGGCTATTGCTTTTTTACCCATTTACGGCTTTCACTGTGAATTGACGCGTTTTTCTGTGCTCTTCATAATTTTCCTTATTTTCGACTTTAAAGTCATCGCGCTGCTTTAACAAAATTGTCCAATAGTTTGGTGGTGGTTTACCTACGTACTAACATAGTGCTTTTTGTTTATTTGGACATATAAACGCAAAATCAAAGCATTAAACTTATTCTTTTGTGTTAATCTTTGATTTTGCTTTTGTACTTCTTCCCGCATTAAAATCACTCTCGCGCTCTCGCCTACGTACTGTTGTTGCATGTGCAGTGCTCTTGGCTCTCCCGCTCTTTTTTCTTCATTTCTTTTGATCGCGCTCGCATCTATCTCTGTCTCGCGTACAAGTGATACGTGTACTTGTGTAGTGCTCTCTTTAATTTAATAATTATCCTCTCTTCAAGTTTGACCCAAGTGTCGAATTTGATTTTAAATACTGAGTGAGTTTTTTCTTTGGCTTTTTTCATTGAATTTTGATTTTTTTTCTTTCATTTTAAAATAAATAATATATTTAAATACTATAATGTCTGTCTGCTCCAGCAAAAAGTGTTTGAACCCCCCTGCGCCCCATAACGTATTTCTCACTTGTTGGCTGTGTGATAATGTCATGCACGTCAAGTGTGCCGGCTACACAGCCAAAGTGAGGGATAGTTTGGAGCAAAGAGGTGGTCTCAAATGGGGATGCGACTCATGCCGAGAAGTGGAAATCGAGATGAGGGTATTCATGAGGCAGACCAGGGACAAGTTTAAGAAACTGTCATCTGGTTTTCGTAAACTCTTTGATGAGTTTAACGCTTTGGAGACAGAATTCAAAAGCTATAAGCTGTTGAATGAGTCTCCAAAGCGCAAGAAAACTAGTATGCGGAATCTGTCCCTGCATCTGCCGGTGCCTATCCCTGTCTCGGCCGCAGTTCCGCAATCTCCGTCACTGCTCACAGCCAACCCTCCGCAGCTCATATCGTTTACCACCCCCGTCATACAGGGTGGGCGTAAAGATGAGGCCATTTCCGTTTCTCCTGGAAATGGTCTCTCTATACAGACGAATGAAACTGTAGTTTCCGAACAGTCCGGGCAACTACCAAATTCTTTGGTTATTGCCAACAGCTGCCCAGTTAGAGGAACACCATCAATTAGGCCTCTGACTGGAGTACCACCGAAGAAACATATATTTGTTTCTAGGCTTGATCCCGAAACTTCTTCGGATGACGTCTTAGGTTACATTAAGACAAAAATGCAAGCATCAAAAATAGCGGTGGAAAAATTTAAATTTAATTATTCAAGGGAGATCTCTTCCTTTAAAATTAGTGTCCCGGTTGAACTGTTTGACTGCATTTGTAGTAACAGCTTTTGGCCAGATCACATATTAGTGAAAGAATATACGGCCAAAAAGAAAACTCGTGGCTCAGTTAGGCTTCCTTCTACTTCTTCTTCTATTGCCTCCGGAATATCAGCATCTGCTGGTGTTCCAAAAAACTAATTTCGTCCCTTAATCTGGCCTATCAGAACGTAAGAGGACTTAAATCTAAGCTTCCTAGACTTTATGTAGATAGTCTAGTATTTGATTATAAAATTTTAGTATTTTCAGAGACTTGGTTAAAACCTGACATTAATGATGCATCTGTTCTGTCTGCAAAATTTTCAATATTCAGGTGTGATCGCATTTCGCGTGTAGGCGGGGGAGTCTTGATTGCCATTGACTCGTCGTTATCTTCTGACCGGATTCAATCTCCTGATAACCAGAAGATTGAGTTTGTAAGTGTCAAGGTCAGTCTCAAGACTTTCTCTGTCTACATTACTTGCTCGTACATCCCGCCACAATCCGACATGGCAGTGTACATTAAACACTTGGTTTCTATCCAACACATCTCATCGTTACTGTCTGATAGAGACATGTTAATTGTTCTCGGTGACTTTAATTTACCGGAAATAGTATGGTCCCCTACTGACGAATCTGCTTTGTTGCTCCCTTCTATTTCACATTGCTTTATTGAAGGTCTTTTCGAGTTATCTTTGACTCAAATAAATCCAGTCCGTAACAAGAATAATAGATCTTTGGATCTGATATTTGTTCTCGATTCCACCAATGGTGCAGTTTCTAGAATAGACCCTCTTGTCCTGCCTGAAGATAGTTTTCATCCTACTTTGGAGTTAACTATTGATCTTCCGTATCGTGTACCGACTGTTGGTGCTTGTCCTGCGGTTAAATCCCGTAATTTTCGCAAGACCAATTTTAGTAAGTTAAATGAGCTCATTCTTAAAAATGATTGGTCTTCCCTGTATAGTTGTTCAAACATGAACCAAGCTATTCCTCTGTTTTATAACACTCTTGGTTCGCTTTTTAAGGTTTGTGTACCGCTGAGGATCCCTGTGTCGGCCTATAGGCCCCCTGGCATACTCGGGAGCTTACTAACTTGAAAAATGTAAAATCAAGGTGTTATAAAATTTACAAGAAATCAGGCCGCTCCTCAGACTATGCCCGTTACGTAGTCGCTCGATCAAAGTTTTTGACGCGTAATACGCTCTGCTATAAGGATTACCTGCAGCGTTGTAAATTAGAATTTTCTAGTAATCCTAAACAATTTTATAGCTTTGTGAATTCCAAACGCAAAATGTCTGTCTTTCCATCATGCTTATCTCTTGAAAACAATATAGCGAGTTCTGATCAAGCCATCGCTGATTTGTTTGCAGACTTTTTTACAACAACCTATTCCTCAACGGAATATCAATCAGACATTCCGTATCCTTACCAGGTAAAAAGCTCTAACTGCATTTACAGTCCTTCGATCGATGAAAGTTCGCTCCTAAGCGTGCTTAATTTAGTGAAACCTGTCTACTCTCCTGGTCCTGATGGAATACCAGGTTGCGTTCTCAGATTTTGCGCCGAGGCTTTATGTAAGCCAATTCGTAAACTTTTTCTTTTGTCTGTCAAATCTTCCACGTTCCCAGATATCTGGAAGGAATCCTATATAGTTCCTCTCCATAAAAGCGGTAAAAAATCGGAAGCATCCAACTATAGGGGTATTTCTAAATTGTCCGCTATACCTAAAGCTTTTGAAAAATTAATCACTTCTCAATTGCAACATTTTTGTAGATCTATAATTTCACCATCTCAACATGGGTTTGTGAAATGTAGATCTACTACCACTAACCTTTTAGAATTTACTTCTTTAACGATCGAAGGATTTAGAAATGCAAGGCAAACTGATGTCATATATACTGATTTCAGTAAGGCTTTTGATTCTGTTAATCATACGCTTCTTCTTTATAAATTAAATAGTATTGGCTTTCCAAGTCCATTAATTAATTGGATTCGTGAATATCTGACAAATAGAACTCAGAGGGTTCTTTTTAAATCGTCATATTCCAAATCCATCCATGTTACTTCGGGGGTGCCTCAGGGTAGTCATTTGGGACCACTGCTGTTTACCCTTTTCATTAATGACCTTCCCTCTGTTATAAGTTACTCTCGTGCCCTCATGTACGCAGATGACGTTAAGCTATGTTTTAGTTACAAAGACATTACCTCTTCTTGTCGATTGCAATCTGATCTTCAAAATCTTGAGCTTTGGTGTCATAATAACTTATTAAAATTAAATGCAATTAAATGCAAGGTCATGACTTTTTATAGAACTTCTCCGCATTTAGTTACTTATTTTCTTACTAATACACCATTAGAACGTCTTAATGAGATGTATGACTTGGGTGTCCTGATGGACCGTAAACTAACGTTTAAGTCCCATATCCTCTACCGTCGGTAAAGCCATGGGCGTTCTTGGGTTTGTAAAGAGATGGTCAAAGGAGTTTGACGATCCATATACAACTAAAATTCTTTTCACCTCACTGGTCCGTCCTATTTTAGAATATGCATCTTGCATCTGGTCACCTCAGTATGAGTCACACCAAGCAAGAATTGAGTCGGTTCAAAAACAGTTCTTGCTTTTTGCTCTTCGTGGTCTGAACTGGGATCGTAATGTCAATTTGCCATCGTACTCTAGTAGACTTCTTTTACTCTAAATGTGACATAGACTCGCCCGAGCTATTGAACCAAATAAATTTTAGTATTCCTTGTAGACCTACTAGAAACTTTATACCTATATCTCTCTCACGCTGTTCTACTAATTATTTACTGCATGAACCTTTCCGAGTTCTTTGTTCTGATTATAATCGTCTTTATCATGTAATCAGTACAGAACTCTCATTTCCATTAATAAAAAATTCTATACTTTCCTTCTTAGCTCGTAGCTAGCTTTAGTTTTCGTTTTTGTCTGTATGTATGAACTGTCCCCGCGACTCGAGCCGTACGTTATGCGGCTAGCGCCCCTCGGTCGGTTGGGCGGGAGGTGTGGGCATTTAGTGCACCCGTTGGGATTCGCGCGAAAAAAAAAAAAAAAAAAAAAAAAAAAAAAATAATAAATCATTTTTTCAAATTTGCAGTTTTCATCCACAAAAAAAGTAAGCTTAAGCCATGAAATGTCAGGCAGATTAAAATCCCCAAGAACTATTATTGAGTCATTCTTGAGACAAATTAGGTCAAAAGAATTTGGTGAAACACTGATTTGAAATGATGAAATGTCACGTAAACGTGAAAATTTAAAATTTTCCATCGCGATGTTTGACTCTACGATATTTGTCCGGCTACATCCCGTGACATCATTTAATATAGTATTAGGATCTAACTTGCTTTTTTGGTGATATAGCAACAAGCAACTCGTGCCAACCGCAACTGCGGCTACATTATTATGGCCGGGGGCCACGGAGACAGATAACTCTTTACGAGCTCCTCTTGTGCCTTTGGGAATATCACTGGAACAGAGTATTTGCCCGGACACAACAGAGAATTCACAAAAAATTGCATCAGTATGCGGGACACTATTGGTGGAAACATCAATAGTGCCCGTAACTGGGGCCATTGATGGTGTCCTAAACACTTAATCGGAACGGTTAGAAGAAAAAAAGCCGGCGGATCAGGGAAGAAATTCCGAGAAAACTAGCCAACAATGTCTAAACTTCTTCCCTCGTTCGCCTCATAAATAGACGTATGTCATTTTGTACGTTGTTTTATAACGGTTGAGTTACATAAAATGGAACTAGGCGCTTAATACAGTACGAAAGAAAGCAAACTTCTTTATCTATTTCATGACAAGGAGAAAACGTATAACTTAGGTAAGATAAATCACACGAAGAGCTGAAATGAAAAAACTTTTTTGGAGGGACGAGACGAAGACAAATTTGTTTGGTTATGATGATTATGGAAACAAAGAATTCTGGGGTACTGAGGTGGCAGCCTAATGGTTTGAGACTGTTTTTTACGCGACCAAGTTGATACCCAGATGTTTATCTGATTAGATACAACTAAGACCTCTTATAGAATAAATAATAATGGCTGCCAAAATAAGATTAATTGTGAAAAAATATCAAGAAAGCATGGAGTAATACTCCTGCGAAAATCAGACCCAAGTTAATAACGTAACGCTGTGGATATACGCAACAGAAAAAGTTGAAAAGAATTTGGTACGATATGCAAGATTGTTTTCTTTTAGTAATTTGATTGAGCACAACTATTATTCTGGCCAAATCAATATTTGAGAATTTAGACAATTTTTCAAAAGTTATGTTGATCATTATACTTCATAAGAACTTATGGTTGTAACTACTTTTATAACAAAAATTGTTTCTGTTTAGAAATATACAACATTTTCGTAAGGAAAAAAACAAAAAATTTCCTCCTATTATTTTGCCGAAGTGCGTGAAAGCTTTTTGTCGGGCAAAAACCACTCAAAAATTTTTTTTTACCATGCGCTCAGGAAGAAAAAAAATACTATTAGCAGAGCTAAGTGTCTGTGTATTCTAGCTTCATTATCCTCCGCTGCCTAATTTTTACTTTACTTTACTTCACTGCTGCACAACTGCTAGACAATAACTTCGCTTTCCTTCACTGACTTCCTAATTAACTAATTAATAACTAATCTCACCCGTGTGTATTTATAGTCAACTTAATCCAATGAAAATTGTTTAGTACATTCTTCTCTGGCCTTCTTTCTTTGCCGACCGCGGCACAAAGCTCGCCCACTACTATGCATGGCGAAATTTCTTTCTCTTTCTTGCTTGCGATTGCGACCCCTACCCTCCGCCATCACCGTCACCCACATTTCTGTACGATTCTTATACACTCACCCTTATCAATTATAAAATATTATTAAACACATAAATTTAACCAATAATAAATAATAAATGAAATGCCCATCAAAATAATAACAAAAATAACAAAATAACTGAATATGTTAGACGAACATAAAAATCAGCCATTTGGGGTATTCCCGCTCATCTGTTTGTGTTATGATCATATTTCCAATGCACTGTTACGTTTGTTAGAACCCATACCAAAAGACTGCGCTCCCATTAGGTTTTGACTTAGAAATACAAGTCTCCCGGACATTATGCGACATTACAGGCCCATTGTGAGGTATATATATGTATTATATATATACACTGTTGTTGTGCCGCAACAAATATATTGATAGAATATTGTAGTGTTCAAAATTGCACCGTTAAACAAACAATGAAGATATATTAATGGCGTTATAAATGTGAAACGTACCTTACGAGAAATTCATCTAAGCCTTTAGATCTAGGAGACTATAAGAGGTAAAGCAACTAAATTACGCGTAAAATCAGTCAACTGTCTACTCCTCTATTTAGAAAATACGAATAACTAGAGGTGTACTATAGGTATGACACTCTTATTTGACACACCCAATAATATTGGCAATTCGCATTCAGTTTTGTCCTCAATTGAAATTTTGAAAATTTCCTCACTGATTTGGTTATTTCGATTTCCCATTCTTTTTATCATCACACACATAATCTTTGCACTTGATACACAAATTAATTGGGTTTGATAGGAAGCATCCTGATATAACTATAAAAATAAATTATGTAAGATCCACACAATTTACCATCACCAGTTCGTAAATGGTCGTGAATATCGTTTTAAACACTTACCATTGATCATACACCGTGAATTTTGATTAATAGTTTCACAGGGACAATGTATCATGTTTTTTAATAACTACCTCATGGAATCCAGTTTCTACTTCTACATTAGGGACTTCAGCAGATATCACTGCATCAACTTCATTTTCAACTAACCAAATTAAAATATGTGCATGAGGCAATCCTAGTTTCTGCCACTCTTTAGAATACATCCAACTTTTGTCGAAAGACTCTGCCTGTAATATCATGACGATCAATGGTGACTGCCCAGGAAATAACTCCTGCTTGATTTCTATCTAGTGCGGATTGCATGTAGGTGTGATGAACAAATCTGCTGTAACATATTAGCGAACATACGACATGGCATATTGAGCATATTCGTGCAGGTCTTCCGATGTATGTTGCCGGAAGAATAGTCATCTGACCCACATTCTGTACATTTCCATCAGTATTAATTGCATCTCGAATATCTAAGTTTTGTCTGTTTAACTGCTATAATACATACCTTCCAAGTTGGCATAAAATTTTCGCGAACTTCGTTTGTTGCCCCAAACGAAGTCATTTGAAAGCAATTGTTATATTGTTGGATATTGTTCAAAAAATGTGTGGCATCTGAAACCAATGAGTACAATGGCTCTAGTGGTGGATCCAATAGTATCAATTTTAATTTACCGTTTGCGCAACACAATTCATCGGTTTCGTTTTTGTATTTCAATGCCCTACAATGTGAGCAAACCGAGTTCATAGAACCAATAACAACACATTGGTAGTTACTGTAGCCAATTGATACATCGAAACTGAAAGCAGCTCGATTCAAACTTGTTGAAAAATGCAATCGAACAGCACGCGTTTGTGATGTCCGAATCCTATTACGTTTATTTTGGTCGGCACGTTCTTGTGCAGTAAGATTAGCTCGGTAAATAGATTATGGTTATAGCTCTTCGGGTTTTACTATTTATAATTCCTCTACTAATAGCAGCATAATTGTTATTTATTATTCAAATAAGTAACTACAAATGATTAATGTATATATTATTCAACTACAAATGATTAATAAAGACAAAGTTGTCTATGATCACAAAAATTAAGAAAAAGGGCTGTTTTTAGGGGTTAATCGATTTTTTCCCGACGTAAACACCATGAACTCGAATTTTCCTTGTCGTACTTGCAGTCCATTATCTTCAATAAACCTTGAAAAAAAAAAATTGGTTAAATTGGTCCTGCCGTTATTAAGTTTTTACATAACATACAGATTTTACGATATTTATTTTATATATATTTAAACAAACTTTACATATATCGTTAACTAATTATAAGTAATACTTTACAAATCATCGACAATCAGTCAAATACATGTCAGACGCTATAATGCTTTAAAGGGTCGTGGCTGGAACTAACCACTCGTTCGACGATTTTAAGGAGAGGGCCAAATTTTCAGTGATCAAAGTTGAATGCAATAGGACAGACTTACCTTGTTGGGTCGAATTGTTTTTATTTAAAGGAATTCCTAGGGTCTATCGAGAATCTATCTATGGTACATAATTTTTATACTAGATAAGGGTTCTTGCAATTTAGTGCGTTCTATATTGTTATATGATGCTTATCTATATGTTACTTACATCTACAAAATAAAGAAACTATTGTATTTATTCGCTTTTTTTATTTTTTTTTATTGTTGTAAAATATATTTATTTTATTAATGGAGTGAACTGTTTTTCTTTTACATGACACAGATTTTTCTACATTTATTTTATATATATTTAAACAAACTTTACATATATCGTTAACTAATTATAAGTAATACTTTACAAATCATCGACAATCAGTCAAATACATGTCAGACGCTATAATGCTTTAAAGGGTCGTGGCTGGAACTAACCACTCGTTCGACGATTTTAAAGAGAGGGCCAAATTTTCAGTGATCAAAATTGAATGCAATAGGACAGACTTACCTTGTTGGGTCGAATTGTTTTTATTTATAGGAATTCCTAGGGTCTATCGAGAATCTATCTATGGTACATAATTTTTATACTAGATAAGGGTTCTTGCAATTTAGTGCGTTCTATATTGTTATATGATGCTTATCTATATGTTGCTTACATCTAAAAAATAAAGAAACTATTGTATTTATTCGCTTTTTTTTTTTTTTTTTATTGTTGTAAAATATATTTATTTTATTAATGGAGTGAACTGTTTTTCTTTTACATGACATACAGATTTTTCTACATTTATTTTATATATATTTAAACAAACTTTACATATATCGTTAACTAATTATAAGTAATACTCTACAAATCATCGACAATCAGTCAAATACATGTCAGACGCTATAATGCTTTAAACTGTTATCGTTCTTAAAAATGATTCCCTATTTAGACAGATGTGCTTACTTTTTTGAGTATTCTTACAATAATACAGAATGCAACAAATCTTATATTTTAAGAAGGTCTATGATGTGTTACTTTTTTTTATCTGAATGTGTCTGTGCATTTATGTTCACGATATGTGACTTCGTGACGAAAGAAAGAACATTAGTCTGGATGAAGTTTTAGATTGTACTTTCCGCATATGTGGAATACATCCTGAAGATTTTTTGAAAAGCCCAGAACAACTAAATCAGTTCTGAACTATGTCTTAACCCTCAACAACCGCTTTCCAACAATTTGCTTACATTGAGTTGAGTGTCTTCGTAATCTTCGAAATCTTCGTAACAATCATGTTGCCTCAGGACTAACTAACTGTACGATTGTAATATTCTTAATATAGAAGTAGTAATTTATTAGCACGTTGTCTAGTTTGTATTGAGCATGTGTTAATTCCGTTAAGCTTAGAAAAAACAATTTTGGCTGCTCTGCTTATAGTATTTTGATTTTCTTATTATCTTGGGTGGTCTGCGAGTTTTGCAAAGCGGTTAATTGTAGTTTTTTTTTACTGTGTTTCCGTTTTTTTTTTGAGAAAAGTTTTGTTTTTGTTTCGACCAAGTCAGTACACGCGTCTAAAATTATTATAACCGTCTCCACCCCGACTGAAGTTATTGTTATTTGCTCTACCACGATGCCGACCTCCGTCACGATTATTATAATCGTTGTACAGTACATTTCTCTGCCTTAACTGATGGAATTCTATCTCCAATAAAGGTACGCTTCAAAACTACGTTGCGCTACGTTTTATTTATTTGTTGTATCTCTTATACTCGTAAAACGACTAAAAATAATTTTATTATTTACAATATAATAAGGTGTTGCCGTGATTGAAAAGAGAACCTTAGACTGGGCTCTTTCTATGGTTTTAATATTGCACTTGCTTGCTTCCTCAGTACAGATGCGTAGGTCCAGATAGGGTTTAGTAGCGAGTTATAGAGAGGACTTTTGAATTCCAGGCATAGTGGTTATATTGCTTCAAGCCTTGGCTGCTTTTTCTTGCTTTCAATGTGTTTGCGCCAAAGTCTTTCGTTAACATCGGCAGATTAAGGCACTGGTACGTTGCTTAGCGTTAGTGATGGACAGGTGGTGCTTGCATTGTTGCTTATTTACATGGATGCGCTAGTTTGCCAACCAATTTTCAACTGTCATCTATTGAGTTCCTTATTTCTCTCAAGATGCCATGAACTTATGTGTGTATTGTGGGTGAGGCGGTTTTATTTTATCACAGGCTTGGGCAAAGTCAAGAATAATTGCGTTGCAGTATCCTTTTTGCTCAAATCCTGCGCGGATCTCTGGGTTGATAATGTATGATTGCTTGATTGTGCCGTTCTTTTCTCAAAAAGCAAACTGATGCGGCGGGATTATGTTATGGTGTGACAAGATTGTGTTTATATAAAAGTTTAAAAACCTTTTCAATCATTTTGTGAGGTTTGCCAATAAACTAATGGTTCTTTATGACGATGGATTTGTTTTGTCCATTCAAGGTTTTAGCATCATTATGATTATTGATTTTAACCAGTTCAGTTGGTTCACTGTGTGTCAAGAACGTTTGCCTATTACAATAAAGAACTATTCTTTCATTTCTGTTATGAACTAAAGTCTATTATTTATCTTGCCCAACTGCTTTCTGTATAGTTTCACTGTCTTAACAGGTTTTTTATTTTTGTAAGCATGCAGAGGGTATAATAATAAAATTGGTCTGATCATTGTAACGTTTCCGAATCCATAAAGTGGTTGATTAGCACCAAGAGTCGAGTTGACAGACTTCCGTCTGTCCGTCTATTTATTTATCCGTCTGTCTGATTCTTTATACTCTTTAGAAAAACTATTTTAGGTGAGTATGTATAAAAATCAGTCTGATCGAAACACTATAAGATATAGTAACTTGACCTCTTCCCCAATAAGCACTGTAACGATCTTTTTTGGTCCTTACTTGCGGCAGAGCCGGATTTCAGGTGTAGGGGTACGACACAACGAATTTATATTGTGCGCTGGTGAAATGAGAAGATACAATTGTTCTTTCTTTTAACAATACGTTATAATTTTACTTGCAGTTTGATTGGTGGATGTTGGTATGGCCAGAGAGCTTCTGCACGGGCTATTGACTTTGTAATTGTGGTTATTGTGGAATCCACACTGCACCGCCGGCACTCATGAAAACTTATCGACGGATTTTGTTTGGCTGTGGCAAGTATTCCTACGGCCAAGATGACTCCTGGTCTTGTCTAGGTACACCTTTCGCCTGCTACACTCCTAATCTTCCTCAACTGTGGTAGGAATACTCCCAGTCTTCCCTGCCTGTGCCAGGAACACTCCTGGTCTTCCTTAACTGTGCTAGGAATACTCCTAGTCTTCACTAAAACTGCTGGGAATAGCTCCTACTCTTCAATATTTTGCTAGGAATAGCTCCTAGTCTTTTATATGTTGCTAGGAATAGCTCCTAGTCTTTTATATATTGCTAGGAATAACTCCTAGTCTTTTACGATCCGCTAGGAATAGCTCCTAGTCTACAATGTTTTGCTAGGAATAGCTCATAGTCTTTTATATGTAGCTAGAAATAGCTCCTAGTCTTTTATATGTTGCTAGGAATAACTCCTAGTCTTTTATATATTGCTAGGAATAACTCCTAGTCTCTTATGTACTGCTAGGAATAACTCCTAGTCTTCCTACTTGCCACCAAAAACTAATCCGCCTTTAAACCTTCACTTGAAGCCAGGATACGGATAGATATTCTTTTCCCGATCTGACTTGGTACGCCTTCACTTTTACTTCTTCACATATGTTTCACTTTGTTGGCCTCGCTTATTTACTTCATTTGTTGAATCTTCACTTGTTAATACTTCACTTGCACTTTGCTGGTCCAAGTGATACTTCGCTTGTTTCCTTCACTTTCTAACTGACCCCCTCTGTGTCTCAGCCATGTCTATTTATAGGCATCTTGACCCAGGGAGGACGCGTGGTGGGATTATGTACCGTTGCCAGTACTTTTCCGCGTGTTAATATTTGCCGCCCAAAACTTTCCATCACTTTCTCTTATCATCGGCCTTCTTTGCCGCTCGTGCCATGTATCTCTCGTGGTGAAATCATGCATACGCCTCTCTAATGCAATCGCTGCTCTCTGGCTTTGCCAATATCCACCCATATATATTATTTAACAAACGTTCAATTTACTCCTAATTTTCCGCCCTTTTTACTTATGCTTAAATATAGTGAATTTATGGTTAAATCCCTTCCTCCCTGAACTATTTGTATTAAATAAACTTAATAACTATATAAATATACCCCCATTTATCTTTTGTTGTATTCATATATACAGAATTAATGCTCTACATTAATGTACCGCATTAACCCTTCCACATAACTAATATTAATGTTATGTATATTCCATTACATGAATTATAAAACATCATATAGCAGTATATTATATATTATGTACATACATATATCCATATACATATATATTATTATTATATGTTCAAATTTAGCGCCAATACCTCCAGCGCCTCTCAAACCTCTGCTTTGGACATGTTACATACCGTCTCTCTCGTTCTCCGTTACATGCCAACATTCCCGCTCCCAATCCACCCACACATGCGTAAGCCCGCACACTTTGATGTTGCTGACAACCGAAATGCAACCCCTCGCCACCCCCACTGGTCTATACGCATGAGCCGACTCTCTAAGTCTCGTGCGTCGGTGGCTTACGCACTTGTGCGTGTCTGTGTTCGCTGTTGCGGTTCTATGAACTGCCAATGTAACACACTCTCAGTGACGTCACACGAGCCGACATGCACTTGTTCTCATCTGTTTTGTATTACACATATTCGGCTTTAACCATTTCTCTCTAAACATATGTAATTATGTTTGTATAAATATTTGCCAGTTTAAATCACGCGATTTACATGTTTGATTTTTGCTTTCGGTTCGATCGCACATTTCTTTTGTTTGCATGTGTTCGATCGAACCTCCAGGTTTGTTTATATGTTTGACTCAAACATATAAACGCGCGCATTGATGATATTTGAATTGCCTTTTGGGCCAACGCTTGCGTGATACCCTGCCGCATTTGTGAGGTATATATATATATATATATTATATATTCCTCACAGCACAAAACACGAAGGTTAAAGAAAAAATAATCTTGTTTTCACAATTTGCTTTCTCGATACGAAACGATATCTGAAATAAAATCAATTTATTTAAGTACACGATACACGCGCTGTGTAGTTAAATAATCTGGAACTGAAAGGATATACAAACTACGGCAAGAAAGATAGTTTACTTCCTTGATATTTTTATTGATAATAATAGTAATGGTTATCAGATCTGATTAAAACTTAGTGTACGGTATTGTCAAGAATCACACTAGCTATTATTTTTCTATCTGGCAAGTCGGACATTTTACATTAGTCAAGGTTTGCATTGGTTGAGAGTAATTTCCTTCTTTTTTTTCAAAATTATTACAAATTTTTCTGGCATTGGGTATACTGTGACCTACACCCTGGCTAAAAAACTTCCTTCCAGTGTATATAAAAACGAAAAAAAAGAAGAATTTTACATAAAGAATAATTATTTTCTTGGGGGGGGGTTTTACCTGCGTCTTTTGTGCTTGTTGGAGATAAAGTCAAGTTTCTATATCCATTTTTTATATTTTACCGGCATAAATATCTGAAAAGTTTGTCTACTAAGTTTTAACTATATAGCTTAAAATTTAGTGTCTAAAAATTATGAAAAAACAGACAAAGCGGCATGACTATATCGATTTGGCTATTGATGCTGATTAAGAATATGTATACTTTAAGAAGTCGGAAACGTATAATTCTATGTGTTAGATAAACATATAACAATAATACCAACACTCTGTATTTTTAAATGTTGTCATTTTACGTTAGTCGACAAGGTAGATATACATTGACCTGATTAAGTAAATTAGGGGAATCTATTTGTCCATTCTTGAGTATAAATAAAGTACCAAGCAGTACTCTACGGTTGAGTAGGGAGGAAAAATTTATTAGAAAGAGTCTAGCATAATATGAGGGTAAGTTAAAATTTTGATCCCAGTTTAGGTCACAAAATCAGAAATAGAGCGGACCAGTGAAATAAAAAGGGTTTTGGTTGTGTTAGAAAACTCATTGCTTAACTTACAGATATAATATGTATATATGTGGCAAGTGAAACTTAATTTGTGGTCCATGAGTACACTCAAATCATTCATCTTGTTCACACGTTTCAAGGGAGTATTATTACGATAATACGTAACAATATGAAACGTTGAGGTTTAACATGGTAGTTTCACACCAAGTCTGTAAGTTGTTCAGATCTGCTTGGAGCAGAAAGGGGGAGCCTGAGTCATTAAAACTAAGACAAAGTTTAACATCGTCAGCGTACATAAGCACACGAGAATGAGTTACTACTGGGTAAAAAGCGACGGTCCTAGATGGCTACCTTGTGGCACCCCCGAAGTTACTTGTATGGATTTTGAAAGAGAGGATTTAAATAGGTCGTTTTGAGTAGGGTCAACCAGATATTAAGAAATACATCTACAGAAGCATAGTATGGTTAACAGAATCAAAGGCCGTACTGTAGTCGGTATAAATTACACAAGTTTATTATAACTTCTTGAATATCTCGACCGCTAAAAAAGTAAACTATAAATTAATAATATTTATGAACTCATGTTGGGTAGATTAAACAATAGAACTAAAAAACCGTTGCTTTTGAGAAGTAAAAAATTAGTTAAAGCTTTCGGAACAGCAGACAATTTGGAAATACCCTTATAGTTTACCCTTTTTATAAAATATTATCTTCCAAATAGCTGAAAAAGAGTCGGCTTAAACGAACAAAGTAAATAACTTAAATATTGGAGCGATCAAATGCTCAGCACAAAACCTGACTACGCAACCAGGTATCTCATCAGTACCTGTTGAGTATACTTTGTTAAGAAAATTAAAGAAACTGAAAAGCGAACTTTTAGCGATCACAGATCAAAGATGCAATTAGACCTTTTTTAACTGATAGGATAGTTAACTCTTTGGAGCTTTGAGAAAAAGTTTGTATTGAAAAAATCAGCAAAACTATCATAAATATATAAATAAATATAATGGCGGGCGCACTGTTACCTAACGTTTGTCGTATATGAAGAGAAAAATCTGATGGCTGATTTTACATTTTAAGTATTGGATAACTCACATGTTAACTATGTCAGACACTACTCGGGTCACACATAGAACATGAATCAAAAAGTGAAAACAAAGAATTATGAAAGAAACCAATGGCAACTCCATATTTTTACAAGAATTGACAGCAGTTAGAACTCCGCCACTAAATAACTATATATATATAAATATATACACGTTTATATTCTGTTGAATACATGCACAGAATTAATACCCAGCATTAATGTACAGAATTAACTAATTCACATAGATAATAATGATGTCATGTGTATTACCCTATAACTATATTTATAAATTATAATTAATTAAGAACTTATATATATAATAATTGCCAACATTTCCGCGACATTACGCGAGCCAACCTGCACTTGCTCTCATCTGTTTTATATTTACATATTCGCATATATTCGGCCTTTGCTGTATCCCACTCTCCCCAAACATATGTAATTATGTTTGTTTTCATGTTGGCAGATTTAAATTTTAATGTTTGAACTCTTGCTTACGGTTCAATCGCACGATTTTTTTGTTTACATGTGTTCGATCGAACCTAGATGTTCGTTTGTATGTTTGACTTGAACATACAAACGCGCGCTTCTATAATATTTGAATTGCTCTGGGCCAATAATTACTTGAATTGTTAGCCGCTTTTATAACTTGTATTTAAATATACTTATGTTTGGCGTGATACTATGCCGTTTTTGTGAAGTATATATATCTAAATTATATATTCCTCACAGGCTACAAAAATATTTTATAAGATCAGCTGATGTCATAAAACAGAATTACTTAGTGAACGATCCTATATAATATAATATGTATTAAACAAAATATAAATGATAATATATACATGTTTAAAAAAAATATAAAGGCTCTCTCTCTCTCAACGCACGATCTCAGAGTTTCATCCCCCCACCTGTGCCTTCCACCCACACTCGTAAACCTACTCTCTGCTCTTGGAGCTTTGCTGCGTGTGTATGCTAAACATTTTTTAGGCATAGTTATTCGTTAATGAGTGTGTGTTTAGAAGTAAACAGCCGGTTATGTTTATGAATTGACATTCACCTATACACACATACACCCATGCATTTTCGTCTGCAAGCTAAGCTCACTTGCAGTGACGTCCAATGACAGTACCAATGTCCACATTTATTTGTTATTGTTTATACTTCCCGTTGGGTTATTCACGCTCATCTGCTTATGTTTTTTTATGCTCATACATATTTTCGCTCTAGATTTACCACCATCTGTTAGGAAAATGTTATCGACCATATAATATCAAATAGAATAATAATTCTATCCGGATGACTATTTTGGAACATATTTAATAAACAATTCTACTGTAAGGCACTTGAATATTTTTGACGTGCTTATCTATTGTGCTTTGAGTGAATATCCTTTCAAAGACAAATACAACAAATTATTCTTGTAAACATCGATTGTGAAGATTGAATACTAGCCTAAATTCGAAGAAACAAACTTACTCCTGTGTTTCTTGTTTTCTCGATACGAAATGCATCTTGTACTTTAGCAATAAGATTGGAAAAATAAAGCTGTTTTTACTATTAAATCATATTTATATAGATAAAAAAAATATTTATATTTTTAGGACATTATTCATAATTTTTGTTTGATATAAATGTTAGCCTTAAAACTCTATAGGTCCAAAGAAAAGGTACGAATTCTAAAATTAAATTTTGGGCGGTAACATTACCGTTCTACGCCCAGGTGTTATGCCTGCCGGGCGGCCGAAGCTCTTTTCCAATGGCCAATTCTTGTTTTTTTGTCTTTAATATGGTTACCTTTTGATTTGGGTTGAAGTTCACAATAATATTTTATATTTTGGGAATTCGCAATCTGAGGGTAATACATATATGATTTTGCTTCTTTTTTTTTCAATAATTCTTTGTGCAACCAAGCTCTTCTGCTAGTTCTATGTTTTTTCTCCTTGATGCGGGATTTTTACCTCTTGCAGACGGTATAATAAAAATTGTCAGATATTGTGTAGAAATACTGATTCCGACTCTATAAGGATATATATTCTTGCTTAGCAATTATATCCGAGTCGATATAGACATACCCGATTTTCTTTTATCTGTCTGTCTGTTTTTTCTGCTTTTTTAGACCTTTGATTAAAGCTATTTGGTTGAAACTTGGTAGATAGACTTTTAAGTGTCTATCTAGAAAAAAAATCAGTCGGATCTGACGACTGTAATATATAGCAAATCGACTTTTTTCTTTTGGACGTTGACGCGTACAATGCGAAGTACGTTCAAGTGGTCCAAGCGACACCAGGACAGTGCCTGTTACGCGCGAAACCTATCAGACAGCATACAAAAGACGAAATCGCGTGGATAACGGACGACAATTACAATAATAATAAGAACTAACTACGAGCTAGATAGTTAAGAATAAAAGTTTTTAGTTAAGAAATAAAAAGCTCTGATCCGATTACAGTATAAAGGTGGTTGTAATCGGAACAAATAACTCGAAAAGGTTCATGTAAAGTATAATTAGAAGTGCAGCGAGTTAAAGTTAGAGGGACATAATTTCTAGTTAATCTACGAGGTACAGATACATTGACCTGATTAAATAAATTAGAGGAATCTATATCTCCTGGACGTTGACGCGTACAATGTGAAGTACGTTCAAGTGGTCTAAGCGACACCAGGACAATGCCTGTTACGCGCGAACCCTAATTACAGTAATAATTAGAACTAACTACGAGCTAGGTAGTTGATAATAAAAGTTTTGAGTTGAGAAATAGAAAGTTCTGAACTGATTACAGGATAAAGTACAGCGAGTTAAAGTTAGAGAGATATAATTTCTAGTTAGTCTACAAGGTACAGATAGATTAACTAGAGTAAGTAAATTGGGGGAATCTATTTGTCCATTCACAAGCTTGTGTATAAACAAAGTACCCAGCATTACTCTACGGTTAAGTAACGACGAAAGATTAATAAAAAAAAAGTCTATAAGGTTAGGTTAGGTTAACATTTCTGTCCCAGTTTAAGCCACGAAGCAAAAAATCAGAAATTGCTTCTGGACAGATTCAATTTTTATTTGGTGTGATTCATATTGATCATGCGTTTGGTCGCATGATCCGTACTCCAGAATAGGTCGGACCAGTGAAATAAAAAGGGTTTTAGTTGTGTAAGGTTCATCGAATTCTTTCGACCATCGCTTGACAATACCAGGAACTCTCATGGATTTTCTGACTGTAATGGAAATGTGACGAGTGAAACTTAATTTGTGGTTCATGAGAACACCCAAATCATTCATCTCGTTCAGATGGTTCAAAGGAGTATTATTAAGATAATACGTAACTGATTGAAAGGTGGTTCTATGAAATGACATGACATTGCACTTTGAAACGTTGAGGTTTCACATGTTAGTTTCACACCAAGTCTGCAAGTTATTCAGATCTGCTTGGAGCAGAAAGGGAGAGTCTAAATCTTTAAATCTAAGACAAAGTTTAACATCATCAGCGTACATAAGGACACGAAGGTAGGTCATTTATAAAAAGGGTAAAAAGCAAAGGTCCTAGACGGCTACCTTGTGGCACCCCCGAGGTTAATTTGATGGTTTTTGATAGGGAGTTTTTAAATAGAACTTTTTGAGTACGGTCAGTCAGATATTGGGAAATCCAACACAGCAAAAGGCTTGGAAGCCCAAGTTTGTTTAGTTTGTACAGAAGCAGTGAATGGTTTACAAAATCAAAGGCCTTACTGAAGTCGGTATAAATGACATCAGTTTGTAGTGCATTCCTGAATCCATCGATCGCTTAAGACGTAAACTCTAATAGGTTAGTGGTAGTAGATCTACGTTTCATGAACCCATGTTGGGTAGAAGAAAGAATAGAACTACAGAAATGTTGCAATTGAACATGAAGTTATAATTTTCTCAAAAGCCTTCGGAATAGCGGACAATTTGGAAATACGTCCATAATTAGAGGCTTCTGATTTATTACCCTTTTTTATGTAAAGGAATAATAAAATATTTCTCCAAATAGTTGTGAAAGAGGAAGTTTCAACAGACAATGTAAATAATTTAAGAATTTGAGTAATTAAATTCACAGCACAAAACCTGAGTACGCAACCAGGAATCCCATCAGGTACTGGTGAGTACACGGGCTTAATTGTAGTAAACACACTAAGAAGAGAGCTTTCATCAAACAAAGGATTAAAGATTCAATTTGACCTATTCAACTAATTGAGATATGAAGAGTTGGCTCCATGCTCCTTAGAGGAAAAAGTTGTATTGAAAAAATCAGCAAACTTTCGGCAATGGCCGATGATCATCTGTTGCTTTATTTTCTTCAAAACGTAAAAAAGACGGGTGCACTGCTACCTAACGTTTAGTGTTAACAAAGTTATAAAATCGCTTAGGATCACGGGAAAACTGTAGTTTACAGCGCCAAATGTAATCTTTATAACATTGTGCATTAAGCACAGAGAAATTTGATCGAGCAACTAAGTAATGAGAAAAATCTGATGGCTGACCCGATTTTTTGTATTTCTTATAATATCTAGATTTTACATTTTTCAAATTAGATAATTCCCGTGTAAACCATGGTGGCTACATGGGCCACACGTGGAACACAGGCATCAAAAAGTGAAAACATAGTGTTGTTTTTTTGGCTAGTTTTCTAGCTCCACTAAAAGGCTCAGTTTCAATTTATTTTCCATTTAATTTATTCAAGGTGGGTAGGCGGAAAAGTCGGTAGGCGAAGAAGTGGGTAGGCGAAAAAGTCGGTAGGCACAGAAGTGGGTAGCTTTAAAATTCTGAAACATTTCAAGGTTAAATTTGCATCTTACATTTATACAATTTCATTTGCTCTAGTCTGTACTCTTAGGCTGTAAACAAACAACTGTGACATCGATCACGCGTTGTGTTTCTAACTAGCTTAAGTTTTACATACATATGAAAAGTACATAGGAAAAGTACCACAAGAATAAGAATAGAAAAGAGCTTGCACAAAACGAAGTGTTTCGTTCGCTGTGTGCAGCTGATTTATTTGCTGTCATAAAATTCGGCAACACATAGTATTATAGAAGAAACTAATGCTAGTATCCATATCTACACAGGAATACAGATAAGACCAGTCAGTAGCGAGAATTAGCTGATTGAGCTTGAAAATGAAGGAGCTTTTCGAAAACAACGATTACGAGGCGCCGACTTGGTACCTGCAATTAGTGACCGAACAGGAAGGTCAATAGTTAAGTCCAAAGTCGGACGAAAATTATCTTCGGGAATGACTAGGGGATTAATCCTCGAAACAACCCAGTCGGAAGACTGTAAAACAAATATAAGATCTAATGACCTACCGTTTATATTACGGACTGGATTTACTTGGGTTAAAGATAACTCAAGGAGACCATCGACAAAGCAATGTGACGGGGAGGGCAACAACAAGGAAGACTCATCTGATGGAAACCATGAGATGACGGGAAGATTAAAATCACCAAGAACAATTATTAAGTCTACATCGGAAAGTAGCGAGGAGACAAAGCAAAGACAATAGCTTCTAGGTTCGTTGCATAAACCACCGAGTCAGATTTTGGTGGAATATACGAACAAGTTATGAAGACGGAATACGTCTTTAAAGTAATTTTGATACTGACGAATTCGATGTCGGGAGTTGCAGAAGGCTGAACTAATTCACAGGAGAGGGCAGAGGTGACAGCAATTAAAACTCCGCCACCATTTTTGTATGTTCTATCGCATCTATAAGTAGAAAAAATTGTGGGAAAAACAGAAGCATCAGATATGTCAGGCCTTAACCTGGTTTCTGTAAATACCAGAATATGAAAATCGAATGATAGACTGTCTACATAAAGTCTACATAAGAGTCAGAAGATAGAAGAAAATTGTTTGGTGCTATAGAAAGACGAATCGGTGGCCGATTTTTCTTCTTCGTTGTATACTCCTTTATAATTAAATGTTCAGGCCAAAAATCTTTACGACAAATTTGGTCCGAAAGATTTGGCGGAACACTGATTTTAAATGACAAAATGTCACGAGAATATGAAAATTTAAATTTTTCCACCGCGATGTTTGGCACTACGATATTTGCACGGATATGTGCTAAGACATCATCTGATGTCGTATTGGGAGCTAATCTAGAAACAAATATTTGCCTTTTAGGTGGAATTGCAACTAGCGAACTCGCTGAGCCACTCACAACCACGGCCGCAGTTATTTGCACTGGGGCCGCGGAGACGGATGACGCTTTATGTGCTCCTCTAGTTACAACTTTATTGGGAATATCCCTTGAAGAGGGTATTCGGCCGGACACATCGGAAACTACACCCGATATCGCGTCAGTATGCGGGACACTATTAACAGGGAATATATCAATAAGTACCGTAACTGGGGCCATCACTGGGCTCCTAAACAAAATCAGGCGCTGAGAGTTTGGTGTTGTGGAGTCGTTACTTGTAGTCGGTACAGATAGAAGTAGAGATGCCGGCGGATCAGGGGAGAAATCCCGAGGGAAAGTCTTCTTTAGCTTTGGTGATTCATTTAATAGTCCGCCTCATAAATACACGCATATCCATTTCAACGTCCCGACACGCTTCACAGCTCCATCTTAGGCCCCCACCGTTTCCAATACTGTCTTTAACCCTGGCCGTGTAACCAGCACACTTAACCTGCATGACATTGTCACACAGCCAGCATAAAAGATAGTCATCTTGGAGCTTTTGGGGGTGGGAACATTTTTTGTATGAGCAGACAACCATTTTTAAATTTGAATTATTTAAAGCAAAAAATAAAATAAGAATTACAAAGAGTATTTCAAATTCTATAAATAAAGGTGTATACTAACCAAAGTGTAACACAAGAGTTAATATCTAACTATGCACCGAAAAAGAAACAGACAGAAACACAACAACAAAGACGGTGTACAAGCGCGAAAGTAAACGGTCGCGATCGCGAGTAATAAGAACACAAGACAACAAACTCAAAACGAAACAACAACACAACTGTGTAAAGTGCGCGAGTGCAAGCGAGAGAATTACCGCAAAACTGAAAATCAAAGTATGTATATGCAGACACAAAAACAAAACTGTAAGTTTTGTTGTTGAGTAAAGCACAAATTAAATTATAACTTTGATTAAATGTTTTTGAACAAATTTAAACGATCGCGAGATAGTTCGATTTTAAACAAATTTTGTAAAAAAAAAAACACGTCCGACTTCGTTGAACTGAAGAAAAATTTGTCCATTCAAAAGCTTGTGTATAAACAAAGTTCCAAGCAGTACTCTACGGTTGAGTAGGGAGGAAAGATTTATTAGAAGATTTATTAACTGAAAGATTTATTAGAATTATGATAGACTCGTAATATGAGGGTTAGTTAAAATTTCGATACCAGTTTAGGTAACAAAATCAAAAATAGGGCGAACGAGTGAAATAAAAAGGGTTTTGGCTGTGCTAAGATCATCGAATTTTTCCGACCATCGTTTAACGAGCTCAAGAAAACTCATTGCTTAATTTAATTTGTGGTCCATGAGTACATTCAAATCATTCATCTTGTTCAGACGTTTCAATAGAGTATTATTAAGATAATACGTAACTAATTGAAAGGTCTATGAAGTGCTTGACTTTACATTTTGAAACGTTAAGGTTTAGTAAGTTAATTTCATACTAAGTCTGCAAGGTGTTCACATCTGCAGAAGGGGGGAAGCCTAACTTATTAAAAGTAAGACAAAGTTAAATGTGAATGTTTCGTAAGTTTTATGATTAGTCGGACCGAACTACTGTACTGGAGACCGAACTATGTAGGATGAACAAAAATAATGTTCTGCTTTTTTTGACAGACTCTGGTTCTTTCTAGCATGGTAAATTGCGATGTATCCTGCCTTACAAACACTAAATTGCCTCTCTTCGATATCTGAATGCGGCGAAAAAAATGTTTTCCATTATTTCTTTTGGTTTTAATATGACCTAAAGAATAAAAAATTGTTTAAAGCTGTAAAGGCTTACAAACTTCGACATTTATGAAATACAGACACAGACTTATTTAATTATCGGGTTTTTAATTGTATATAATACTGTTTATTTATTTTTAGTCAATTCTACCAGATATACAGGAAGATATATATTTATAAAAACTTGGTATTTGGATTTTCCCTAATTTAAAATGATAATACATAAATGTGTTATACTAAGTCTGATAGGACATCTTTGTGTTGCCCAAGACACATCATTGGATAACCTTATTGCGGATATTTTTAAAACTGATGAAAACTCGTTCAGCACTACCCAATCTAGTAATACCATAAAAAACTTTGAAAATCGAACAGTTTCTTCAAAATATCAGTCTTGCGGAGATAAAAAAGAATGTGTACCTCGATGGTTATGTGCCAATGAAACGATAAACACTAGCGGTGAAAATATAATCGACATCCGAATTGACACTGGATCGCCATGCAAATATTTGGATCTTTGTTGCGATCTTCCTAATAAGGTATTCCAAAAACATATTATAAAGATTTTTCCGAATCCAATTAATCCTCTCTTAGAAGGACAAAATCGACTTAGATGTTGCTCATCTTGAAACTTCCGATGGCTGTGGATACCAGAATCCAAATGGTGTTGGGTTTAAAATTACTGGAGCAGTTAATCAAGAAGCTGAATTCGGAGAATTTCCATGGATGGTTGCAATTTTGAGAGAGGAAAATAAGTTGAACTTGTATGAGTGTGGCGGTGCACTTATAGCTCCCAATGTAATATTAACATCGGCGCATTGCGTTTATAATAAAGAACCAGATGCTCTTATTGGTAAATGCAGAACCCGAAAAAAAATTTAAGTAATAAAAATATTTTTGAATTCATTAAATATATTTAACTTATTTCAGTCAGAGCCGGCGAATGGGATACGCAAACAAAAGATGAAATAGTCCCTCATGAAGATCGATACGTTAAACAAATAGTTTACCATGAAAGATTTAATAAGGGTTCCCTTTATAATGATATTGCACTTCTTCTGGTAGAAAGTCCATTTACCATTCAAAGTAACATTCAACCAGTTTGTTTACCAGACACAGGTGAGGTATTCAATGACGACCGTTGCTATGCTACCGGATGGGGAAAGAATAAATTCGGAAAAGACGGGGAATATCAAGTTATTCTAAAAAAAATTGATTTGCCCGTTGTAGAAAAACATTCCTGTCAAACCTATTTACGTGAAACTCGGTTGGGAAAGCACTTTTTGTTACATGACAGTTTTATTTGTGCTGGTGGGGAAAAGGGAAAGGATACTTGTAAAGGAGATGGTGGTTCTCCATTAGTATGTCCAATGAAAGGCGAAAAAACCCGTTTTAAATCGGCTGGTATTGTCGCTTGGGGAATTGGGTGTGGAGAAGAAAATATACCTGGGGTATATGCAAGTGTTGCCTATTTACGGCCATGGATAGACGAAAAACTTAAATTGTGGCAAATTAATTCAAAATATTATACACCATAAATTTATAGTACAGTTGAAAGATTGTTTTATATGCTCTTACAATTTTTAATTAAGACATATATATGTCTATATATATACATTTTATTTTATAACTTTATGTATAATCGCTTTTTTTGTAATAAATATGTGTGGGAGAAATAATGGCCGTAATTGTTTTAAAAACTTTTTATGAGGGTTTTTCTTATTATATCACAAAACTAAAAACTTGTCGGTATTGTATATTTGTATATATTTATTTATTAATAGATAATGAATCAGAACTAAGTGGTGGTGGTGAAATAGTTAGACATTCTTTTTGGCTCACTGTTGACTGTTGTCCACAACTGCAGTTTAGACGACTATCCTTCTACAAAAATATCAATTTGTAGAATATCGCTTTTAGAGGCAGACACTCTTTTAAAAATATTGTCGCGGGCAGTGTATCGATAAACTAGTTGTACTTCATTATTTGTGCCCAATGACAATGCGGCAAACTAAAGGTAATTATCGTCTGGACGTTGGCGCGTACAATGCGAACTACGTTCAAGTGGTCCAAGCGACCCTAGGACAATGCCTGTTATGCGCGAACCCTATCACCCTATCTAAAAATAAAAGTTTTAAGTTAGGAAACAGAAAGCTCTGATCCGATTACAGGATAAAGGCGGTTGTAATCGGAACAAAGAACTCGAAAGGGTTCATGTAAAGTATAGTTACAAGTACAGCGAGTTAAAGTTAGAGGGATATAATTTCTAGTTAGTCTACAAGGTACAGATAGATTAACTAGAGTAAGTAAATTGGGGGAATCTATTTGTCCATTCACAAGCTTGTGTATAAACAAAGTAGACAGCATTACTCTACGGTTAAGTAAGGAGGAAAGATTAATTAGAAGGAGTCTATCAGAAAACGAGGGTAGGTTACCATTTCTATCCCAGTTTCAGCCATGAGGCGCAAAAATTAGTAATTGACAAAACCAAGAACACTCATGGATTTACTGGCTGTAATTCAAAAGTGTTGAGTGAAACTTAATTTGTGGTCCATAAGTACACGCAAACCATTCATCTCGTTCAGATGTTTCAAAGGAGTATTATTAAGATAATACGTAACTTATTGAAAGGTGGTGAAAGGTGACATTGCATTTAAAACGTTGAGGTTTCACATGTTAGTTTCACACCAAGTCTGCAAGTTGTTCAGATCTGCAGAAGGCTAAAGTCTGAGTCATTAAAACAAAGCAAAGTTTAACAACGTCAGCGTACATAAGCACACGAGAACGAGTTACTACTGAAGGTAAGTGAATTATAAAAGGGGGTAAAATGCAAGCGTCCTAGATGATGACCTTATGGCACCCCCGAGGTTACTTTGATGTTTTTCGAAAGAAATTTTTTAAATAGAACTTTTCGAGTACGGTCAGTCAGATATTGGGAAATACATCTAAGCAAAAGACGTGGAAGCCCAAGTTTGTTTAGTTTGTACAGAAGCAGTGAATGGTCTACAAAATCAAAGACCTTACTGAAGTCGGTATAGACTACATCAGTTTGTAGTGCATTCCTGAATCCATCGATCGCTTAAGAAGTAAACTCTAATAGGTTAGTGGTAGTAGATCTACGTTTCATGAACCCATGTTAGGTACAAGAAAGAATAGTTCTACAGAAATGTTGCAATTGGGAAGTTATAATTATCTCAAAAGCCTTCGGAATACCGGACAATTTGGAAATACGTCCATAATTAGAGGCTTCTGATTTATTACCCTTTTTTATGTAAAGTAATAATAAAATATTCCACCAAATAGTTGGGAAAGAGGAAGTTTCAACAGACAATGTAAATAATTTAAGAATTTGAGTAATTAAATTCACAGCACAAAACCTGAGTACGCAACCAGGAATCCCATCAGGTACTGGTGAGTACACGGGCTTAAGTGTAGTAAACACACTAAGAAGAGAGCTTTTATCAAACACAGGATTAAAGATGCAATTTGACCTATTCAACTAATTGAGATATGAAGATTTGGCTCCATGCTCCTTAGAGGAAAAAATTGTATTGAAAAAATCAGCAAACTTTCGGCAATGGCCGATGATCATCTGTTGCTTTATTTTCTTCAAAACGTAAAAAAGACGGGTGCACTGATACCTAACGTTTAGTGTTAACAAAGTTATAAAATCGCTTAGGATCACGGGACAACTGTAGTTTACAGCGCCAAATGTAATCTTTATAACATTGTGCATTAAGCACAGAGAAATTTGATCGAGCAACTAAGTAATGAGAAAAATCTGATGGCTGACCCGATTTTTTGTATTTCTTATAATATCTAGATTTTACATTTTTCAAATTAGATAATTCCCGTGTAAACCATGGTGGCTACATGGGCCACACGTGGAACACAGGCATCAAAAAGTGAAAAGATAGTATTATAGAAGAAACCAATGGCAACCTCCATATCTACACAGGAACATAGATAAGATCTGTCTGTAGCAAGAATTAACTTATTGAGCTTGAAAAAGTAAGCTTTACGAAAACAACGGATACGAGGCGCCGAATTGGTACTTGCAATTAGTGACCGAACAGGAAGGAAGAAAATTATTTTCGGGGACGACTAGGGGACTAATACTCTGTAGAACAAATATAAGATTTAAAGACCTACCTTTTATATTACGGACTATATCTACCTGGCTTAAAGATAACTCAAGGAGACCATCGACAAAGCAATGTGACGGGAAGGGTAACAACAAGGAAGACTAATCTGATGGAAACCATGAGATGTCAGGCAGATTAAAATCGCCAAGAACAATTATTAAGTCTACATCGGAAAGTAGCGAGGAGACAAAGCGAATAGCTTCTAGGTGGGTTGCGTAAACCACCGAGGCAGATTTTGGTGGAATATACGAACAAGTTATGAAGACGGAATACGTCTTTAAAGTAATTTTGATACTGACGAATTCGATGTCGGGAGTTGCAGAAGGCTGAACTAATTCACAGGAGAGGGCAGAGGTGACAGCAATTAAAACTCCGCCACCATTTTTGTATGTTCTATCGCATCTATAAGTAGAAAAAATTGTGAGGAAAACAGAAGCATCATATATTTCAGGCCTTAACCATGTTTCTGTAAATACCAGAATATGAAAATCAAGTGATAGACTGTCTACATAAAGTTTTGATAGTTTAGATTTTAGTCCTCTAACATTCTGGAATGCCAGAATAAGGGACGAAATTAGTTTTTTGACCCGCCAGGTACTGACGAGTCAGAAGATAGAAGAAAATTGTTTGGTGCTATAGAAAGACAAATCGGAGGCCGATTTTTCTTCTTCGTTGTGTACTTTATAATTAAATGTTCAGGCCAAAAATCTTAACGAAAAATTTAGTCAAAAAGATTTGGCGGAACACTGATTTTAAATGACGAAATATCACGAGAATATGAAAATTTAAATTTTTCCACCGCGATATTTGGCACTACGATATTTGCACGGATATGGGCTAAGATATCATCTAATGTCGTACTGGGAGCTAGTCCTGAAACAAATATTTGTCTTTTAGGTGGAATCGCAAATAGCAAACTCGCTGAGCCACTCGCAACCACGGCCGCAGTTATTTGCACTGGGGCCGCGGAGACGGATGACGCTTTACGTGCTCCTCTAGTTACAACTTTATTCGGAATATCCCTTGAAGAGGGTATTCGTTCGGACACATCGGAGACTACACTTGATATCGCATCAGTATGCGAGACACTATTAACAGGGGATATATCAATAGTTCCCGTAACTGGGGCCATCACTGGGCTCCTAAACAAAATCAGGCGCTGAGAGTTTGGTGTTGTAGAGTCGTTACTCATTGTCGGAACAGGTAGAAGTAGAGATGCCGGCGGATCAGGGGAGAAATCCCGAGGGATAGTCTTCTTCCGCTTTGGTGATTCATTTAATAGTTTATATCTATTAAACTGAGTTTCTAATGATAAAAACTTATCCGGAAGCTTCAGAAAACTAGCCTCCAGAGTTTTGACTCCTTCCCTAGTCCGCCTCATAAATACACGCATATCCATTTCCACGTCCCGACATGCTTCACAGCTCCATTTTAGGCCCCCACCGTTTCCAATGCTGTCTTTTACCCTGGCCGTGTAACCAGCACACTTAACGTGCATAATATTGTCACACAACCAGCATAAAAGATAGTCATCTTGGAGCTTTTGAGGGTAGGGACATTTTTTGGACGAGCAGACAACCATTATTAAAAATAAAAATTTATTTAAAAGCAAAAAAAAAATAAAAATTTAAAAGAGTATTTTAAATTCTATAAACAAAGGTGTATACTAACCCAATTGTTACACAAGGGTTAATGTCTAATTATGGACCACAAAAGAAGAGACAGAAACACAACAATAAAGACGGTATACAAGCGCGAGAGAAAACAGTCGCGATCGCGAGTAATAAAAACACAAGACAACAAGCACAAAACGAAACAACGACACAACTGTGTACGAAGAGCGCGAGTGCAAGCGAGAGAATTACCGCAAAACAGAAAATCAAAGTATGTATATGCAGAACACAAAAACAAAACTGTAAGTTTTGTTATTGAGTAAAGCACAAATTAAAATATATCTTTGATTAAGTGTTTTAGAATAAATTTAAAACGATCGCGAGACAGTTTGAATTTAAGCAAAAAATTTTTTTTAATCTTTAAGCGGAACTAACAGCCGGGGATACAGAAAATTAAATTAAAAACGAGAGCGCAAAAAAAACACGTCCGACTTCGTTGAAGTGAAGAAAAATTTTGATTTTTTTCAATAGACATTGAACAGGAAGAAGAAATATTAAAAGAACATAACAGAGCCAACCGTGGTATAATAGAAAACAAGGCACAACTTTCGGAAAAATGTTATTTTCCCAAAATGAAAGAGAAAATTGCAAATTTTATCAGACAGTGTAGAATATGCAAAGAAGAAAAGTATAACAGACACCCGACAAAACCCGAACTCAAAGAAACACCTATTCTACAGTACCCAGGACAAATTATCCATGTAGACATTTATTCCGTAGAAAAAGTACTAGTGTTAGCAGCACTAGACAACTTCTTAAAATTAGCTCAGGCAAAAATCATTAAATCAAAAGCAATTCAGGACATTAAAGAACCGTTAAACGACTTGGCGTACCAAAGTGTATAGTAATAGACAACGAGAAGTCACTAAATTCAGAAACCATAACTTTCATGCTTAAAGACCAGTTGAGCATTAAAATTTATAAAGCCCCCCTAACAAGAGTTCAGTTAGCGGCTAAATGGAAAGGTTCCATTCCACCTTACCCGAAATAATGAGGTGTTTGAGAAATAATCAAAAACTGAACAATTTAAAAGAACTATTAGACAGAGCAGTATATGAATATAATTCATCAATCCATTCAGTGACCAATAAGAGATAACTGACAAACATTCGGACCAGTTCATGCTTTATGGAAACCTATAATTTTACGAACGCCCCCACGCATAAACAAAGGAGTGGGAATAATACAGATTTCCACCATAACTATCGCTCATATCATCGATTTGAAGCAAAAAAAAATTCGATCAATTTACAAAAATATTAACTATTTTTATCTCACATTACACCACGAATTAACACAAACACTCACCACTTTTCATGCAATAATTTCTACATTAAATCACAGACATACTAGATCTATCAACTGGATAGGGTTAGCCTGGAAATATATCGCAGGGAGTCCTGACCACGACGACTTAATAATGTTGACTCAGAATCTCAACCAATAATGACCAATAATAACCAACAAATAATCATAAACAGACAACTAGAACAGAGAATTAACAAACTCACAAAAATTTCAGACGACTTAACAAATGCAATTAAGAAGGATAGTTTTTTCACTAATGAAATAGCTTTTAGTTTCCAAAACTAAATAAGACTTATAAAAGAAGTAATCAATAACATAAGATACGCATAAGACACGCTCAGTGTTATTAAGTGAGGATGAGTTGACAATCATAGATGACATATTCAAAGAAAAAGAGCTGACTCATTTGGCCATAGAAGAAATGCTTGAATTCTCTTATGTCTCGAATCTACATAACAATACAGTTCTTGTCTACTTAGTAAAAATACCTACACTAAAGAAAGTAAACTTTCAACACGTAATGATCAAACCAACCACATTAAAATTATACACCTAAACAGCAATAATTTCTTTATTAAGAAAAACCAAATTTATGAGATACCCAAAGATTGTAAAAATTTTTAATAATAAAACTGTATGTCATAAAAACAAATTTGTTAATCTAAGTAATACTTATTGCATTCCAAATTTAGTAAAGGGTACTAGGGCATATTGTAACTTCAGTAATGCGGACCACTTAAGCGAAATAGAGGAAATCGATAAGGGACTTATAATACTTAACAATTTCGGCGGTAACTTGACCTGGAGCTTGAACAACAGAAAGCATTAAAGGAACTTACCTTTACAATGAATCCATTAACGCGCAGCGCGACAACACTGAGAAGACTATCCTGAAGTCGAGAGTACCGACCATACAGATGACACTGGAGGAGATCAAACGGATAAAAGTGTTGTCTCTACAATCTCTGAAAGCGTTTTATGTTAACAACACCGGACAATTTCGTCATCTCGTCAATTAATCCAACATCAATAGAATCACGCTGGTCATCCTTTTTCTACTATCCGTTATCATCAGTATCAGACTTCAAGAACCGCAACCATAACCCAAAAACACCGAATCAGCAGTCTGCAATTTAACCGTTTGCATTTCCTAGGAATCCAGCCGTCGCCGGATTCCGACAATGTTGCAACAATTGCTAGCAGCGCTGCCGGCGTCAACTCAAAATTCAGCGAGCTAGGATAAAATTGATATAAGAAATAAAAAAAAAATATATTTCAATAAAACAAGTAACAAGTAAATAACTTACATGAACAATCCAAGATTGGCGCTAGCTGAGATGATTAAGAAAAACAAGACTCGAAAAGGTTCAATGCAATTCAGAGGTTCAATTAGGGAAATCTATTTGTCCATTCAAAAGCTTGTGTATAACAAAGTACCAAGCTTTAATTTTGGGTTTAAAAGAAAAAATGAATAATTAGATAAAGCCTTTCAGAATACGAGGTCAAATTAACAAATCTAAAACAGTTTAAACCACGAAGCGCAAAAATCAGAAATTGCTTTTAGACAGATTCAATTTTTACTTGGTGTGATTCATATTGTGGGGACCAAACGCATGATCCATACTACAGAAGTCCTACTAGGGCCGACCAGTAAAGTAAAAAGGGTTTTGGATTGTGTAAGGATCATCGAATTCTTTCGAACATTAAGTATGTTCAACTGGTACAAAAGTAGATTAATAGAATCAAATCAATATAAAAGACAGAATTTTGTAATGCGATCCTAAATTCATCGATCGCTAAAAAGTGAACTCCAAAGGTTAGTGATAGTAGATCTACGTTCCATTGAACTATACAAATGTAATAGTAAATAATTTGGAAATGTCCCCATAGTTTAAGTCTACTGATTTATTACCTTTTAGACCTTTATTACCTTTTAATTAGTTCGGCAAGAAGAAGTTTCAACGGACAAGGTAACTAACGTAAGAATGGGGGTAATCAAATCTGACGGCCTAACCGATTTTTGGTACTTCTTACACTATCTAGATTTTACATTTTGAAAATTAAATAGCGCTGCGTCACAGATTAATTTCTTGAGCTTAAAAAAGTTAGTCTACGAAGCGTTGAATTGGTACCAGGAATTGATAACCGAAAAGGAAGTTCAAATGTTAAGTCCAAAGTTGATTGGAAATTTTCTTTTGGAACCCTCTAAGCAGCGTAGCCGGAAGACTGTAAAACAAATAAAAGACCGAAAAACTTCCCATTTATATTACGGTCATCGATAAAGGAATCTGAGGAAGGAAGATGCATCTGATGGAAACCTCGTAACGACAGGAAGACTAAAATCGCCAAAAACATTTACTTAGTCTACATCGGAAAAAAGAAAAGGGACAAGGTGAATAGCTTGCAAGAGTTGCAGAGAGCTGAACTATTTCAGAGGGAAGGGGAAAGTTTATTGGTTAAATTAAGCACAGCATCATTTTGGATGATTCCAGGTGACGAAAATGATAAAATTGAATATAATCTATCAATATATAATGGTTTCGCCTTTAGTTTTTTTCTTATTTTTAAATAGCTGAAATTTTGCATTATGACTTATGTAACGAAAAAAATAGTTAATTAGTCTAGAATTGCAAGGGTATGCAAAATTCTGCGAGTTCTAAGTTAGCTCGCCTTATTTTGTGTTTGATTTTCATTAATTTCGGCAAAATTCTCCTCCTAATACTGCCGTTGTCAAGGACTGATTATTAAACTTTTGAAGGCCATTTGAAGTAGTGGTTCGTGATCGAGGACTAAATATCTCAATAGTCTGAATTGTCTGGATTTAGGCGTGTTGGCTTTTGTTGGCATAGTCTGCTATAGTAAGTTTGCTTTTCACCCATCTTTAATTTTTGATGTCTTTGAGCTTCGAGATTACTGCAATTCCGAATATAACCGAATAAACTGCTCATATATCGTATTGTTCAGTCATGTCAATATAATTGTCGAATTTGTCTATAAAAAGGCATTCCTGCCCACATAATGCAAAACAATGTTGGCTAATACCCTAGCGGCTGTCGCCCCGGCCTAACCAATCTTTAACTACCTTTAAATGAATTCCTAATTGCTAAGAAGCTTTGACGAGAGTAGATGGGCTTGTTGGTAAAACCGCTGTATACAGAAAATGCAGTGTTGGAGCCTTGTGTCCCTGCTTTGCTTCGAAGTTATCAAAGAAGAATCTATTACATCGTACTGTGAAATTTCTATTGGATAGATAAATGTGCCTTTTGTGGGAGCGTCACTTTTATTTTGTATATTAATCCGTCTAGCCAAACTCGGTCAAAGGCTTGGGCGGCGTCAAGAAGGATAGTGGTGCAGTAAATTTGCTCATATAGTGTGCAGTGAAACTTGTACTTACTTGTTTGTACGATGCTTTTCTCAAAAACATAACCGATCCAGCTGGAATATGTCTTGGTGTACCCAGATTGTGTTTATACGAATTTGTAAACCGTTTCGGGTTTTGGGATCTTAGCGCACACAACAGGTGAGCCTGCCCATCAGTGGCGCTATACAACGTGGCAGTGCCCCAATCTAACGATTTGATCTATCTGGGAATCCACCTTGACAAAAGACCTTTTTAAGTGCTTATTGCTTAATGTTATAAGGACTACATAAGGAGCTGTAAACTAAAATTTTCCCGTGTTCCCAAGCGGTGTTTTTAATTTCATCAACGCTAATCATAAGGGAGCAGTACACCCCTCTTTTTTTACGTTTTGAAGACAATAAAGCCTACGATGATCAGGCCTATTCCAAGAAGCATCGAGACAACTCTTCATATCCCTATCACTTAAATAGCTCTTATTGCATCTTTAATCTAGTGATCGATGAAAGTTCGCACTTTGTGTGTTACTTTACTTAAGCTCGTGTACTCACCAGGACCTGATGGCATACCTGGTTGCGTACTCAGATTTTGTGCTGAGAGTTTGATTACGCAAATTCTTAAAATGTTTACATTGTCCGTTGAAACTTCCTCTTTTCCAACAATTTGAAAGGAATCTTTTATTATTCCTCTACATAAAAAAGGTAATAAATCAGAAGCCACCAATTATAAAGGTATTTCCAAATTGTCCGTTATTCCGAAGGAATTGCAACATTTCTGTTGTTCTATTCTTTCATCTACCCAACATTGGCTTCCACACCTTGTGCTAAGTTGGATTTCCCAATATCTGACTGACCATACTAAAAAAGTCCTATTTAAAACCTCTCTTTCAAAATCCATAAAAGTAACTTCGGGGGTGCCACAAGGTAGCCATCTAGGATCGTTGCTTTTTACCCTTTTTATAAATGACCTACCTTCAGTAGTAACTCATTCTCGTGTGCTTATGTATGCTGACGATGTTAAACTTTGTCTTAGTTTTAATGACTCAGGCTCCCCCTTTCTGCTCCAAGCAGATCTGAACAACTTGCAGACTTGGTGTAAAACTAACATATTAAACCTCAACGTTACAAAATGTCATGACATTTCATAGATCCACCTTCCAATCAGACGCGTTTTATAATCCCATGAAACGTTTGAACGAGATGAATGATTTGGGTGTACTCATACGAGTTTCTCTCGTCATATTTCTGGTTCAGTTTTGTAAAGCGATGGTCGAAAGAATTGGATGATCCTTACACAACCAAAACCCTGTTTATTTCACTGGAGTACGGATCATGCATTTGGTCCCCCCAATATGAATCACTCCAAGTAAAAATTGAATCTGTCCAAAAGCAATTTTTGCGCATCGTAGCTTAAACTGGGATCGAAATGTTAACCTACCCTCGTATTCTGATAGATTCCTTCTAATTAATCTTTGCTCCTTACTTAACCGTAGAGTAATGCTTGGTACTTTGTTTATACACAAGCTTTTAAAAGGACAAATAGATTCCCCTAATTTACATAATCAGGTCAATCAATCTGTACCTTGTAGACTAACGAGAAACTATATCCCTTTCACTTTATTTCGCTGCACTTCCAACTATACTTTTCATGAACCTTTTCAAGTTCTTTGTTCCAATTACAACAGCTTTTATTCTGTAATCGGATTAGAGCTTTCTATTTCTCTGCTTAAACTATCCATTCGTAGTTAGTTCTAATTATTATTGTTATTGTCGTCCATTGCTCACGTGACTTTTTTTGTTTGCATGCTGAATGCTAGAGCTCGCGCGTAACACGCACTGTCCTAATGTCGCTTGGACTCAGAAATAGTTTAACAAAGGAAAATCAGCTAAATGTCAAAGCTACCCTTGTTCATTGGCTAATCAACGTAAGATCTCCTCCATGCCAAGAATTCGAAGTTCTTCACTAAAACTCGATAATAAAACCATTCTGGACGTACGGCTCTGTTTTGTAAACAAGCAAGAGCAATAGTTCAACCATATAAAAACCCAGCCTAAGGTTCTTTAAGCTTACACGGGAGCATGTATAAAGAGTTGTTGTTCAACATCAAAAGTTCATTGCCAAGCTACACTCGAATGGACTCACCAAATCACTATAAAATAAAAACGTATATTACTTTTTGTGCTTTCTCCCTATTGCAACAACGATATAAAAACAAATTTGTCTGCATCGACGTCAATATTGCACTGGCGGAACAAACTTTCGACCTGTGCGAATCACAATTGGGAATTGTGCCGGTAAATTTTGACAAGCATAAGATATGCCTCTTAAACCTTTATTGGGAATCGCAATTGATGGTAGTTCTTCTTCTATGTTCTTCGATATTGATATTTCTATATTTTCAGCTGTTTTTGTATTAATGCTTGAAGGTTTCGTAAATTTTGTTAAGTTATCAGCAATATGTAACTAAAATAAATACCTGGATGATTTTTCTGGGTCTGGCTATTTTAAATCATATTGACATATTTATTAAAGAAAATACATAAGCACTACGGACAAAATTCGAAAGAGTTCGCAAAGCTGTTTACCAACTTAATAGGGTAAATAGGTATATTCGTTTTCCGATTTTCTTACATCGCGCTCTGCGAGTTCTTTAGCTTCGTCAGATAAGTAGAGTCAATCTGTTAAATTGAAAGGGCTATTAGCTGCCACAAAGTGGCTTTATCACAATTATATTGCCAATACTTAGTAAGACACTAAATTTACTTGTACGATGGAGAAAGGTAAAATTATGTATGTGTCGAAGTGTAAATAGCGTAACTTGGGCCCAACATAGCTAGACTCTCGTCAGTAGCAGCTATAAAAAGAAACAAAACAAGCGTCGACTCTCTATACATACAACAAGGCTTATTATTCACCGACCACAACAACAAGTGCTGAGACCAAAAGTGCAATCAGGAAAAATGGTGCAACACACCGAAAATTTACCAAACTAATGTTAATGCTTAACGCAAAGTATTGGAAGGCAATGGATTCCAGTCAGCAACTCAGACTGGATCTCTACAAAATAAACTTCATAGCATGGGCTCTGGAACTAAGCAGTCACCATTTCACATCCTGGGTGCAAACTGCACTTCGCTCGTGTCAAAGATAGAAGCACGCCAGAAACAGCGGAGTAGACGGTTTTTGAACCTCCGTGTTAAAAAGCGGCTGTGGGCAGTGCTGATCAACAAGAATTGCCCCAACTGCCTTGGCCCCCGGATGGACGCCGGCTAACCAAGGGAGCCCACCCAGTCGTCGCTCCTGCAGCATAAGACGACAACAATCATGCCTACTGTCCCTGTAACGATTTCTCATGTCGCATGCGCTCCCGATGGTCACATAAACTCAACTCGGGTGATGATGGTCCTTAAAGAAACCATTCCACTATTGTTTGTCAGGTTTTAATGTTTTATTGTTTCAGGAAAAAATTAGTAAAAATAAAGCAAAAAATAAATGGTATTTCAAATTCCTTAAATTGCTTTAAATAAATTAAAGAATTGTTTAAATAAATTGAAGAATTGTTTCTTATGTCGGATATAAATCTTGGATGGTTGTCTAATTTAGTGTGGGTGTTTGCCTTCCTCAGCTGGTCCAAGAAGTGCAAATTCTTCCACGGTATCAGTTCTTTTGTTGAGCCACGTGATGCTTTAACGTCATTCTCTCGGACAGAGATGCGATGGTACATCTTACCGATGACTTCAATTATTTCGATAGCTTGCATTCTTAAGCTATCATAATCAGAAATGTTTAATAGAAAACGGTTAGAAGTTACCGCTGCAGCTTGCGGACTACGTTTAAAAATTTACAACACATTTCTTTTTTCACAGCCCTTCTTCGTCATCTAAGTTATTGACAAACCGCTTGTTGACGAAATTTTAAAATTGTTTGGGTAGTTCAGCAAAACAGTTCTGTAAGTAATGTTAAGGTATACTTTTTAGCGTTGCAATCCACATGTTGTTATTCCAAAGAAAAAGTTTAACGCTTTGATTTATATTGAACATTAGTAATTGAACAGACCGACATCCACCTGGACAAATTTTTACGCAATTACTTTAAATTGAAAATAATAAAATTATACAGGAGCACATGAAAAACGAGTCAAGCTTTAATTGAATTGGCTTGTTGGTGATGCATTGCGATTGGCCAATTCGCTTGAGATTGTAACAAACCTCTGGTGTAATATTCTGCGAGGAATGCAACAATCAGGAAATGACGGGCAGCTTCGTTTGAACGGTGATAAAACGAAATCTGCGCACAGCCAACCCCAACATCAGACTTTGTCAGTACACAAGAGAAAGTTCCCAAAAAATATCCAAGCCCTATAACAATCGTGTTGTTTAATTAGTGGTACAATTGGCATCACGAATTTCAGTATGTATTTTAGAGTCCCGGTTATATTCTAACTCAAATAGTGTTTCTAATAATAATATTAAAAAGTTACGAACATGGAACCACTGTAAATTAGTTTAGTGTACAAGTTGGTTACTGGTACACTTGGCATCATGATAGCCAGTATGAATTTCAGTGTCCTGGTAAAAATCTAACTGAAATAGTACTGATTGTTCATGTGCCGACTTAGTATTATTTAATGTTATTTGACGTCTGGGTAATACTCTAGTTGAACTAATAACAAAAATATACGAGCATGAAATCACTGTTAAGAAGTTCAGTGCACAAGTTGTATAACTTGTGGTCATAAGTGGCCATTTGATATGGATTTTAGTGTCCGGGTAATATTCATACTGGATGTGCATGTGACAACATGGTAAAATTTATTATTATTCGGTGTCCGGGTATTATAGGTATAAAGTGTAACGAGCGTATAACAATTAAAATATTGTGTGGTTGTCTCTTGCCATAGTCGCAGACTAAAGTTCATTTTTAAAAGCTAGCTTGCTGCAGGTAGATAATAGCAACAATAGGCATTTATTCTTAAAAGTCAATTATTTTGTAGCAGTCCAAGTCTGCCCAGGTTAAGAGTAGTTTCCTACATTTGCCGGCTTTAATTTGAAATTAGAGGTCTCTAGGGGAAACTAAGATATGTACCCCTGAGGTATACGGCTTCCTTATAGATGGTACCCGAGCTAGGACCTTGGACATGTTTTTAAATAAATCAGGCATATTTGTTGTGTGACATAACTAATGTGAATTAAGTAAATAACTTTCAGTAGAATTTGAAAAAAAATTGAAATATATCATTTGGAAAAATGTAAAAAATATATATAATAAACAGAAACTTTTGCAATCTGAGTAATTTGCCTTAATGGTAACGGTGGAACTATCGTAGAGTCATCGGCAGAGACCCAGCAACAGAGTCACGACTAAAACCACGTAGCAGAGAATATACACATATTTTGATACCTTGGCAAAAAAGGTATATTAGTTTTGGCAAAAGTTTGCAACGCATATGCGGAAGCATCTCCGACTAGATAAGGTATATATATTCTTGATCCGGACGACGAAGTGAGTCGATATAACTATGTCCTTCTGTGCGTCTGTCTGTCTGTCTGGATCAACGCAATCTCCTCCGAGATCCTTTAAGCTACAGAGCTAAAATTTTGCACATACGTTTCCATTTGCTGAGGGCATTATGTATCTTGGAATCATCCTATAGGCACGATCGGTCATAAATATTGTTTTCGGCCAAACATTAGACGTACAGCCACGCTCATGATCTACTTCTGCTACACGGCTAGTTTATGACAACTCGAAGGATACAGATGTGGAAGTACCCCGTATTCGCCCACCTACGACGCTACCCCTGGTTTCAACTGCAGCCTCAACTGGAACTGCCCAGAAGTGCCAAGACGAGCTACATCTGGAATTACAGAATAAGCCGCCGTAGTCGAAAAGGTGTCCAAATGGGGCGTCACTTTCGATGGCTGTATTAATCAACTATATTTTCTGGAGATGATGGAGACTCAAGCCACCACCTATAGGATTAACCTTGATTTCCTATCCCAGATGATATCCCTTCTACTTGCAGGCAGAGCGAAATGGTGGTGGCAATTTTACGCTTTACTGGGGGCCAATTGGGAAACTTTTAAGCATGGACCCCAGTTTAAGCTACGATGCGCAAAAAACAGAATTTCATTCACTGGTCTGCCCTATTCTGGAGTACGGATCATGCGTTTGAACCCCTCAATATAAATCACAGCAAGTAAAAATTGAATCTGTCCAAAAGCAATTTTTGATTTTTGCCCATTGTAGCTTAAACTGGGATCGAAATGTTAACCTAACCTCGTATTCTGATAGACTCCTTCTAATTAATCTTTGCTCCTTACTTAACCGTAGAGTAATGCTTGGTACTTTGTTTATACACAATCTTTTGAATGGGCAAATAGATCCCCCTAATTTACATAATCAGGTCAATCAATCGGTACCTTGTAGACTAACGAGAAACTATATTCCTCTAACTTTAACTCGCTGCACTTCCAACTACACTTTTCATAAACCTTTTTAAGTTCTTTGTTCCGATTATTCTGCTTTTATCCTGTTATAGGATTAAAGCTTTCTATTTCTCTGCTTAAATTTTTTATTCTGAACTATTTATTTATTTTATTATTTTAAAATGGGGGTGGGGTCTTAGTTGTTGCCCATTTGTGCCCTTTCTTCTGAATTAGTTCAGGCTTTTTCAAATCTTGTTATTTGTCAAAGTGATGTGTATATTCCGCCAAAGTTTGATATGGTGGTATACGATAGCAACATAGATGCTATAGACTTTGTCTCTTCGCCTCTTTCCATTGTAGACTTAATAATTGTTTTTGGGGATTTCAATTTGCCCGTCACATCATGGTTTCCATCAGTCTTCCTTGTTGTTGCCCTTCCCGTCACTTTGCTTTGTCTATGGTCTCCTTGAGTTATCTTTAACCCAAGTAAATCCAGCCCGTAACATAAATGGTAGGTCATTAGATCTTATATTTGTATTCAGTCTTCCGACTACGTTGTCCCCGAAGATAGTGTTCATCCAACTTTGGACTTAACTATTGACCTTCCCTTTCGATCACTAATGGTAGGTACCAATTCGGCGCCTTGTATCCGTTGTTTTCGTAAAGCTAACTTTTTCAAGCTCAATGAGCTAATTGCTGCTACAGACTGGTCTTATCTGTATTCCTGTGTAAATATGGAGACTATCATTGGTTTCTTCTATAATACTATGTTTTCACTTTTTGACATCTATGTTCCACGTGTAGTGTCTGTTAAGCCGCCATGGTTTACACGTGAGTTATATAATTAAAAAAATGTAAAATTTAAATATTATTAAAAGTATAAAAAATCGGGTCAGCTATCAGATAAGTTATTTACATTGTTAGTTGAAACTTCCTCTTTCCCAACCATTTGAAAATAATCTTTTATTTACATAAAAAAGGTAAAAAATCAGAAGCTTCCCAATTGCAACATTTCTGTAGTTCTATTCTTTCATCTACCCAACATGGGTTCTGGAAACGCAGATCTACTACCACTAACCTATTAGAGTTTACCTCTTTAGCGATCGATGGATTCAGGAAGCCATTACAAACTGATGTTGTTTATACCGACTTAAGTAAGGCCTTTGATTCTGGTAACCCTACACTGCTTTTGAACAACCTAAACAAACTTGGGCTTCCACGCATTTTGCTAAGTTGGATTTCCCAATACCTGACTGACCGTACTCAAAAAGTCCTATTTAAAACCTCTCTTTCAAAATCCATCAAAGTAACTTCGGAGGTGAAACAAGGTCATCATCTAGGACCGTTTCTTTTTACCCTGTTTATAAATGACCTACCTTTAGTAGTAACTCATTCTCGTGTGCTCATGTACGCTGACGATGTTAAACTTTGTCTTAGTTTTAATGACTCAGACTCCCCCCTTTCTGCTCCAAGTAGATCTGAACAACTTACAGACTTGGTGTGAAAGCAACATGTTAAACCTCAACGTTTCAAAGTGCAATGTCATGTCATTTCATAGAACCACCTTCCAATCACTTACGTATTATCCTAATCCTTGAAACGTCTGAACGAGATGAATGATTTGGGTGTACTCAAGGACCACAAATTAAGTTTCACTCGTCACATTTCTATTTCAGTCAGTAAAGCCATGAGTGTTCTTGGTTTTGTAAAGCGATGGTTGAAAGAATTCGATGATCCTTGCGCAACCAAAATCCTTTTTATTTCACTGGTCCGCCGAGATGTCAACCAAGGCGAAATTCGCCAACGAGAAAAATCAAGCGTTGTTGTTTTTTTTAAGTGTGGCGACACTTAAAAAAAAAAAAAAAAAAAAGGACACATCTCGACAGTTTGCACCAAACAATCATCTGTAGGAGGTAAATCTATATTCAAGGAAAAGCAACTTCTTTAACCAAGAGGACAGATGATTCACCGGGGTGAGACCTTTTCAACTACGTCAGATTCGGGAGCAGAATGTTTGCTGATTAAAGAAAATATAAGTTACAAACTTTCTGGTAAAACTACATCTGAGATTTCCCGGATAGGGGTTTGTATACAGTGATGGGTCTCTACTTTACATCGAGGCTCTCTGCTTGGCTGAAACGAGGACATCCCGGGGCTCTTACTAAGTTTTCAGTTTCACAGTTTATCAAGTAATTCTTTGCAAAACAAATATCAACTTACATTAGCTTTTTAAAATTTTTTTTTTGTCTATCATAGATTTAAGTATACTTTAGATATATAAGGCAAAAAACATTCAAACTTTCATCCACAAGAGTATAAAAAGCATGAATAAGAAAATTCGTCTAATTTCACGCTGTCAATTAATTCTTTGCAAAATGCAAAGCCAATCCAAAAATTAGCCGTAACTTAAAACGGGACTTCAAGTTAGAAAAAAAATTTGATCGGCATGGCAATGCAAACACCAAATTATTTCTTTTAAATTTGGGATCTTTACGTTCAATATCTTACCTAATTAGATTAATTAAGCAATGCAATTTATGACAACTTGGTTCAGTTAGTTTATTCCCACCATACTAAGGGAAAACGACCTAAGGAAGTGGTGAAAATGTTTTCCATCAATCTAAAAACCATTTATATTATTATGAACCGGGCTGACAAGGAAAATAGATTGGTATTAAAGCATTCCGGAGGCACCACATCCAAGTTAATTAGCGCGATCATTAAAAAATTATAAAATAGTTTTCCAATAACCTTCAAAGTGGCCTTAAACAGTTGGCGACAGAGCTCAAAAATGATTGCCAGAAGTCAGTGAGCCATTGAACTATTGGGAAAGTCTAACAAATGCATAAGAACTCCTCAAAAATACCTCGATGAAAACCATTACCGTCTGCTGTAAACATTGAGAGACGGTTAAACTATTCTATTGCCAATGTTCACAATAGTCGGGAGTACTGGGATAATGTAATTTTTTGTGACGAGATTAAAATAATGATCTACTATCATGACGGACCTAGCAAATTCTAAAGAAAGCCTTACCCAGCCCTTCAGCAACCAAATATAGTTACCACTGTCAAATTTGGCGAATTATCTGTAATTATATCGCGTTAAATTTCATCAAAAGGCGTTGCTGAACTCCGCATTTTTACAGAAATCATGGATGAAAATTTGTACATGGATATTGTAAAAACCGAATTGATGAAAAGCGCGAGGAGTTATCGATTTTTTGGCACCCAAAATATAAATAAACCCAAGTATAAGCGGGACCAAGATAATTATCGTAAGCACAAGTCGCTCCTGCGCCGGTCTTGGTGACTGTATAATAGCAGTAATGTGATTGGAAAACCTGCCCAGAGCCCTGATCTTAACCCTATCGAAAATTTGTGGGCTTTTTGTTTACAATCGTGTGGGTTTTGCAAAGAATTACTTGACAAACTCTATATAGACAAAGCGGTTGGCTCTGCTATACCAATCAGTTAGGACATTGCACTATCAGTCGAAGATCGTAGTGTAGTGTGAACAAATATATGGGCCGTTGTGTTCTAGTCAGTATCGTTATTCCTTATTTTGATTCTCAGCTTGGGGTATTTTACTTGCTTTTATTTAATTTATTTATTTAATTTATTAATTTATTTAATGCAAAAAAAAAAATTAATAATAATTTGGACATGAAAGCAAATTTTATAATAAAATATATCGTGAGATTCACCCGTCAACAGATAAAATTAATTAGGCGCGTTTTAAATCGAACACTTAAAGTGAAAACGATTTGCAATTGCAGAAAATATTTGCGATTAGTGCGGGAAAACAACACAACAAATGCCGCCAAAAAAAAGTGTTATGTGTATATGTTCATAGATGTACAAATTAATTATTTTTTTTTTTTCGCGCGAATCCCAACGGGTGCAGAAAGTGTCCACACCTTCCAACCGACCGAGGGGCGCTAGCCGCATAACGTACGGCTCGAGTCGCGGGGACAGTTCATACGTACAGACAAAAGCGAAAGCTAAAGATCGTAGCTGGCTTCATACAAATGTGGGGTGTCATATAGTTCATTCTTTCCTACTTTAATCAGTTGGTTCACTGTATCTGTAAGTCATACAAATGTGGGGTGTCATATAGTTCATTCTTTCCTACTTTAATCAATTGGTTCACTGTATCTGTAAGTTTATTTGTCTCTGTGTTTCCGTATTAATTACAACCTATCTATTATTCGTTCGATCAATTTACTTTCTGTCATTTTAATCCTTTCAGAGTCAACTGCATCAGGAGTGCCAGCTACAACCTTGAGTGTGTACCAATAAAATTTAAACTTCTAGCCGTCCTGTGATGAACTTGCGGACAACGGACTTCTTACATGACCAATACCCACGTCTAACAATTTACGCATGTGGGACTGTGGAAACAACTCGGACAATCTTTTTGTTTCTATTATTTAATTGAAAACTCTGTTAAATTCGTCGAATGCCTGATATACCCTTTCTGTTCTTAAATAAATACATTTCCGTCAACAATCGGAATATACCTTGAATGGGAATAATTGTTTGCCCGCGCATTCGCAGCCGCTAATAAGGCAATAACCAAGCCGACAATCCTGTTAGTTAAAAAATGGAGATTAAATTTAATAATGCAAAAAACTTAACTCCTTAATGATTTGAATTAAGGGCACTTAACGTCTTCTATTGTGCGCGATATTATCGGTTCTACGATAGCGTACTTTGAGAACTTGTTAATGCAAGTTAAGAACTGTTTTTTATCAGTTAAAAAAATATCAATGTGTAAGATGTCACACTGATGCTGATGGGATAGGCGTTTCGCCTAAAAGAGGCTTTTTTGGGTGTCTATCATATTTTGCCTTAGTGCAAATTGTGCAATTTACCACAACTTCTGCTGCTATTTTTGGCATCTTTGGGAAATAATATTCTTGCACTATTTGCTTCACGTTTACTATTTCCTTTTGTTCATTTTTATCCTTTCTTGAACTAAGTGTTTCCAATGCCAGAACTTTGTTAACGGGAATCATCTTACTAGTTCATGTTGGACGTGTGTAAGTATTGGTAGCTCGCAACAATACTATCTGATTCTTAAAACAATTTAATGGTTTTTCGGTGGACTCAATGTAATTAGACAGTGCCACCTCACTGTAAACGGTGGCCACGTCCGACTGTGCAGGGTTTTCTTTTCCTGGGGCGTTTTTCTTTCCTAGTTTGTAGTGCATCTTAGCATTGTGTTCATCAATGTAAGATTTCCACCTCCTAATCTTTGCGTTCGGATTTCTATGCGATACTGCAAAGGTTAAAGGCTGATGGTCCGTGTAAATGTGAATATCACGGCTGCCATACAGATAATGCCCATACTATTGTCAATAGTCCCTTTCATTGGTAGCGTAATTGGCCTTGCAATCTTTCAGTATTCTGGATATCATTGTCATTGGCCTGCCTTCTTGGGACAATACCGCACCAATACCAAATGGTTTTTTTAAAATCAGGATAGCTGAGCATAACGTCTTCTGAGACCAAAATGTTTCTTAATTTTTCAGAAGCGTCTCTCTGAACGGAACCGTTTTCCGCTTTAAGTAAATTTGTTACCAGTCTTGCAATTGCCGCAAAGTCCGTTACGAAACATCGATAATAGCTAGCTAACTCCAGAAATGACTTCAATTCAAAGAGTGTGATTGGTTCTAGGTACTCTAGAATGGCATTTACCTTTTCTGGGTTTGTAAGCCAAGGTATTCTACACTTTCGTTAAAAAATTAAGTTTTTTCATTCGAGACTGTTTTGTTGGCTTCACTGAGGCTTTTCAACACCCAGTCTATGGGCACTACATGTTGTTCTCCTCTGGAAAATGCCTCCCGCATTTTTTAAACCGAAAGGTAGACGGCAAAACTCATACTTCCCCCATTTACTAAGAAGAAATTTTTCCCCTGTCCTGTTCAGCTAAATAGATTTGATGGTAACCAGACTTTAAGTTTAGTGTTGTACAAAGACTTGCCTTGCCGAAGTTAGCCAATATCATGGAAATATTTGGCATTGGGTATGTGTCAGCAATAGTTTGTACAGTTTTATGAACCCTTTGTCACCTCTGATCTGAGACGCGTTCTGACTGGTTTTGTCTTTTGTAGTTGTGCCCACTGGCAACCTGATTGCTGGATTTTTTAAAAATTAGTCGGCTGCCTAAATTTTGATACCGGTTGTTCGACATCCATTGATTCGGGTGCCTGACTCTGATTTGCATTATGGCCCTGACCCCGTCCATTATTGTTGCCCTGTTGGTTACCCTGTTTCTTAACATAGTAAGGATTCTATCATATTCCTGTCTACCCTGCCTTTCCTTCTGTATCTTCTGGTGCCCGCGGGGCGATTCTTGTTCTCCAACACCTTGGAATTCTCTACAAATTAAGGCGTAGAAGCCTAAGTGAAGTTTAAGACTGTATTGTGTGACGCCAATAATGCTCTAGCATAACCTTTGATTTTGTTCCTAATTATTGTGACTGCCTGATAGTGTACGCAACTATTTGGAAATGGTTTGAATAGCTTATACGCTCATACGAGCCGGTTTGCTTCCAGGCTACATAGTCGTCCTGTACCCTAGAAAAATCTGGTACAGACTTTACAACATTCAAAGGAATGTCACATCTAGCCTCTGGGTGCACTGATATCCTCTGGTAACTTTCAACTTTGGGCTTTTGTGCACTTGCTAACTATATTTGGCACATTCGTTCTTGCAGCGTATTTAACTAGCCATCTAGCCTCTGGGTGCACTTATATCCTCTGGTAACTTTCTACTTTGGGCTTTTGTGCACTTGCTAACTGTATTTGGCACATTCGTTCTTGCAGCGTATTTAACTGCGTTTCTAATTTTTGTCTTTGCTGGTTGAGGGCTTGGCCGCGGCACTTATTATGGCTTGTATCTGTTCAGGATTCATGATTGTGTCTGGTTTATTTCAACGTGATCTTTCTGTCTGATATTCCCACTCTTCTTCACTATGTAACTCTCTTCTGATCTCTCTATATGGGACCGCGAAACTCTTTAGCTACAGTGCACAAAAGAATGAGGTTTATAATTTTAAAAAAAAAAAATTTTTTTTTTTTTTTTTTTTTTTTTTTTTTTTTTTTTTTTTTTTTTTTTTTTTTTTTTTTTTTTTTTTTTTTTTTTTTTTTTTTTTTTTTTTTTTTTTTTTTTTTTTTTTTTTTTTTTTTTTTTTTTTTTTTTTTTTTTTTTTTTTTTTTTTTTTTTTTTTTTTTTTTTTTTTTTTTTTTTTTTTTTTTTTTTTTTTTTTTTTTTAAAAAAAAAAATTTTTTTTTAAATTTTTTTTTTTTTTTTTTTTTTTTTTTTTTTAAAATTTTTTTTTGTTTTTTTTTTAAAATCTTTAAATGGGAATATTGTTTGAGCAGGCTAACGATAAGTTGCAAGAAAATGAACAAGTGTATATTTTCTCATCTTGACTTTCTGTGTCTTGCGACTTTAACCAAAACTGAAGTTAACGTCTTTTAAGCGTTATGTCTAGCGTCGACATGTTAGGACCTAATGGAAAACAATGGCAGCTTCAACATTCCCCGTTTTCGGTACACGTATGGCTAATTCAACACCTCCCTAATCAACGGACCTTAATCCAATTAAACATATTTGGGCGTTTTTTGACAAAATAAGAAAAATGCACCGAATCACATCCAAAGATTCCTTGAGACAGCACTTAGAACGGGTGGGCAAAAATATCATGCTAGCAGACAGCCAATCTAGTTAGAAGTATTAAAAGATACCCTTAAGCCGTTAAAGGTGAGAAATTTTCTAAACTACGCATTAATTCTTCTATAATTTGAATTTTTTGGATTTTTTTTATCTTGGCGTGAATTTGTGAATTAAGTATAACTTCTGGAAGAAGATAGGTTTGCTAATTTTTTTTAAGAAGTAAATAGTTATTAGATCAATGCATCCCATTTTTATTTATTTTTTTTTTTTAGCACCCTTTTGGATTAAAAAATAAAACGTTCTGACTGAATCCAAAGATTAAAATTTACAAACAAACAAACCATGTAGATACAGAATGTAGATAATTCGTTTAATTTTAAATAAAAAAAATGTCTGAATGCTGTGGCCACACTCCACATGATATTTTTGGTCAGTATGGGAAAACTGAGCCACGCAAAATAGCGGAAGGCAGTATCACGCTTAGTAGAAGTAAATTAAGAATGGCACTAGCAGGCAGTCAAAGTAATCATTTTTTTGAAGGAGTTGAAAAGTTGTTGGAAATTTGGTTTGAAGAAAGTTCTAACCCAAATCACGATTTACGCAACATAACACGGTAAATGTTAGCAGAACCCAACTGGAATTTATTCCAACACCATTTATTTCCTTAATTACTTACATTCCTTAAGCACTTAAACAAAAATAAATTGTATATCATAATGAAATTATTCATAATAATGCTATATTTAGCATAATGTTTATGGCATATCATTAATTGAACATGTATGTACATACGTACATACATACATGTGTGCAAACATGTGTATAAACATTTTTTCCCCTTCCATACGTATGTACATAAATACATACCGATGTATGTAAATAACATGTATGTATGTACATATGTACATACATAGTTCTTATCACTTCCTTTTTTTATCTATGGATGTACATTGCTAAGTCAGAAATTTTCGTTAAAAATTAATACACAGTCGTGTTAATGCAAATATAAATGAATTTTGTTGTAAAATAATTTAAAGTTAATTATTTAAAAATATTGGTCAGATGATTGTAAGTCACATACAGTGAATGTCACTGAAAATCGTATAGCTACTTACTCCATGCATTTTTCTCTGTAATTTCTAAACTAGCAATGGGATTTACGCAAACTATAGTTCTAGAAATAAAAAATACTTATTACTTATATAAAACTTATACTTATTACTTATATAAAATGCTAAAAATGCGTTACTTTTTCTTAAAATGTGACAACACTCGAAATTCAGTGAAATATGTTGCGTCACTGAAAATCGTACAGCTGATTATTTTGGCTAAAACTCGGGGATGTCCAGAAAATTTGCAATTGGAGTTAGCCAAACTTATACTTAAAGTTGTTTTTTGTAATTTACCAACAGTTTTATTAAGTTCTAGAGTATATTTTTAAAAAATGAAAAAAACATCTCCCAAGGGAACGTAAACTTACCATTTTTTATTATAATAATGGAAAAAGTTATGCGGAAATAGTAGGTCTGCATATCACGCCTCGAAGCACTATTCAATAGATCTTAAAAATATGAAAAAGCTACAAACTCCAAAGTCGATCAAAAAATAAGCTGACAGCTTCTGATGAAAGGTGGATAGTCTACCAAATATACGAGAATTCTTTAAGATCAGCCGCAAAAATAAAAAACGATTTGAAAATTTATTTAAAAAAAGGATATTAGTGACTCCACAATTCACGGGGTACTTTATAATAATCATTATCAGGGCAGAATCGCTTGTAACAAGCACGCAGAGAAAATTACTGTTTACTCACGAGTACCAAACTACGCCGAAAGAGTTCTGGTTTGACTTTGATTTCCTAAATGAATCAAAGTTTAACATCTCTGCAACTAATGGAAAGCTAACTATATCAAGAAAGGCGAATTAGATGATGGACATGGCCAATTTACGTCCAACTGTTAAACAAGGTAGTGGATCAGTGATGGTCTGGGGTATATGTCAGCTATCGGAGTCTGTAATTTGGTTTTTATTGAGAAAACATTAAGCCAGAATGTATATATAAACATGCCTTAATCCAATTTAATACCAATTGGTGAAAAATTGGGAACTCGGAGCACTTTTAAGCTGTATGCCGATAATGATTTCAAACATGCCTCCTTGAATACCAAGACATAAGCGCTATAAATTTGTCCGAAACTAACGGCAACTTCCGCTTAGTTGTCTGATATCAATGTCATTGAGAATCTTTGCCATATCCTCAGAAAAAAATCGATTTCATAAGATTTCGAACAAGGATGACTTTATAAAGGCTCTTTCTGAGGAGTGGTTCAAAATTAGGGTAGAAACCTATAAAAAGTTCGTGGTTTCGATGTCAAAAAGGATTGAGACCCTTAAAAATGCAAAAGACGGTCCAACAAAATACAAAAATCAACGTTACTAACATTAGTTTTAATATTATTTTCAAAAAAAGCTGCTGTACGATTTTGAGTGATAGATACATTTTTGAAGTATAAATATAAATAGTTTTTTTGTTTACTTTTTTATAAAGTTTTGATTGTTTTGTTTATTTAAACAATAAGATAATATGTTAATGAAACAATGCTGATTTTTTTAAATTTTTCTGACTTTTGGAACATGTTATTTTTTGCTCGGCAATAAAAATTTGTTAGCTGTACGATTTTGAGTGATGTTCACTGTACGTACATATGTATGTATGTCTATTATTGATTAGCTCATTGATAGTTGCACTTCTACATTTGTGTGCTTGTTTTCATCAAGACCGAGGTTAATTTTTCTGATAGAATGCATACAGTGAAGGAATAAAGTAAAGTGTACATAGTTCCGTTGTTCCCAACTATGACAATACCAATCCATCCGAAAAAAAAACCCCAGACAGGGAAGACGACGTCACTTTCAAAACGAGATGAACGCAGTATTCTTAAAGAAAGACACAAAAAAAAAAAAAAAGTAGTGGTCCGAAATTGGCGGAACACATTGAGAAATGTTCTGGCTTTATTGTTCTTCCAAGAAGAATAAGGCTAAGGTTATAGGAGTATAGTTCCCCATAAAAATCCAAACATTTTCGAAAAAAGTAGAGTTTTACGCCTAAAGCTTGTCAAAGTACACTTAAACAAGGAGGAGATGTTTTGAAATAGAGTTTGGCTTACCGACGAAACAAAGCATTTGACTTTAAAAACATTACCAACCTTTTAAAACATGGAGGCGGTAATGCGCTGAGCTATAACGTCCTCTGAATTTGGTCGTTTAGTGTTTGGGGAAGAAATTATAGATGTCTTTCAATATAGAAACAAATTGGATGCAAATCTGAAGCCATCGGCATATAGCTTGGCCATGGGAAAATCATACAAAGCATACTCATTCAAAGCATACAGCTAAATTAAATCCAATTGAGCATCTTTGGAAAGTATTGGAAAGGTTAGTTCGAAAGTATCACATTAGTAGCCGAGAAACGCTGAATACCGCTCCTATCCGTGCTTGGGCTATAATTAAAGAAATGTTTATTTTTTCTATGAATTTCTAACCAAAATCGAAAGGTATGTATGTAACCAAATTAATGTTTCAATAAACGATGGCATACCCAGGTTTTTAATTTTCATTGCGATACTCCGGGTGTACGTACACTTTATACTTCAGAAATCAAAATTGAACCACAATTAACAATAAAACGAAAGTAGCTACAAAATTTAAATGCTGAATTCCTAGTTAATATAGAATCTTTAGAAGTAACACATTATTTATTTTGATTAAGTATACTTTTCTATATAAAATCAACAAAAATTAAAAAGAAGTCAGTAATTTAATGTTACTGCTTATTTGACACAGTTTGTGTAAGGGGTCATTACATCTTAATACTGAATATTTCATGTAAATTTGATTTTTGGTGTGTCCATCTAGTGTACCTAAAACAGATGTGGAACTACTGTAATGGAACTACAGCATATAGCTAGTGCAAAATTTCAGCTCTGTAGCTTTAAGGGTCTCGGAGGAGACAGACGGACAAGGCTATATCAGCTCAGGTCGTTGTGCTGATCAAGATTATATACACTTTATACAATCGGAGATTCTTCCTTCCGCGAAGTTATAGGAAAGACCCCCTCTTGATTTCGAAACACGTCAACACCCATATGAATTGGCCCATTGCAAAGCGGCGTAACATTCTTCGGATATACGAAATAAAATTGTCTTGTTTAGTGGACCAGGGTCTAGACAGTATGTACATCGGCTAAAAATAACGGAATACGCCCCAAACCACACTTTGAAAACCATCAAAAAACCATCTTAAAAATCATGATATTTTTCACATAACGAATCACATGATCCAATCCAATAGGTTGATTGGATTATGGATTGAAATGTCTACGTAAGCATAATGAAAAAGGTTATGCTTCTTTATGCCATATGGAATATGCCCATAAAATGGACATATCAGCATGTACGATCCATAACATAGGAGCAAGTTCGGTAAAGATTGGTTTCAATAAGAAGGGATTGACATAATGCCATGGCCAAATCAGTCCCCGGATTTGAACCCCATTGAAAAATTCACAAAGCAGAGGAACTTCGCGAGTTGGGAAATATATGTATATATAAGTTAATTGAATTCGCTTTTTAGTATTTATGTAAATTAACACATACGATGTAGCGGTGTTATTAATTAGTATCTGTTGGAGTTAACACGCTTAATGAGAAGACTTGAATAATTCCGTGGTGATGACCGACTTTCTTTATTTCCAAATATCAACTAAAAACTAAGTGACATAAATTCTTTTAATCAAGGCTAGCCCTAAAGACGCTGGCAATGCTTATTATGCGAGGAATCATATTTCGCTGGCCAGCAACACTGTTGCGCGTAGGATCTTCTGTTGTTGTTGTGCAATATCCGCTCGGAATGTCCAGTGTCGTAAACATTCATGCTGACGATGCATGATCTGCTTAAATATTTATGGTCTGCTGGTCAGTTGTGTTAACTCCTCCCCCACTTAGGTAAATGACATCCTCGGATTTCTTGAAATTGTTAATTACTGCTTGAAGATCACGTTAACGTTTGTTCCTCTGATGTCTTTGGTAAAGTTTCACTGAGGCGTAGCAGGAAAGTAAAAGGAGGGCTACAGTTTATCCGGATATTATTGATCTTTTTACTAGTTTTTCCTCTAGTTGGGCAATGTCCTGGAGCTTCTTTATGTTTAGCTTCTGTGGGTATGGCAAGCTTGGTATTTCCTGATGATACGTTATATTTAGAAGCGTAGATGGCGCTGATCCCGGGGATTTCTTCACGTAGTTTTTAAGATTTCTATATACGGTGTCGTTTACCTTTATCTCGTTGTCAAAGGTAAGGAGGAATGTCCATTTTACTATTTGCTCTTCGACTGTAGCTGTTCCGTCGTTGATGATGATAACGCCATCGTCGATGATGGTTACAGGTTCAAGATGGCTGGGTCGAGTTGAACAATGTGCGGTGCCACCTGAGTGCAGTTGTTGTGGGCATGTTGTGTAGGGTAATTTCTTGCAGAACGTTACTGTGAGGGCTGTACTACAATTTCATATTAATATTACATGTTTGCCACAATCAGTTATATTGTAGTTTTCGGCGAAATTTATTATAATGCCAATGTTTTGGACAGGGTATACGGTTAATTTTTTACACACTATGTTAGGCTTAGGATATCTTATAATAAAATTTATAAAATTGTTGTTAAGCAAAACTTTAACTTGAGGTACTTCCATTAAGTCGGTATTTATAGGGCTACTGATAGCATTTGAGTTTCTATTTCTGAAATAATTATTCTGTTTTTTTAAAGCAATGTTTCGTACAAATGTTCCGTGTCCACTTGCTTTGTTTTTGTCACTTTTATTAAAAGGTTTACTGTGTTGGTTAGCTTATTTATTTGTTCTTGCATTCTACAATTTCTTTCTGTGTAAATTTAAGTTTTTCGAAGTCCTCAGAGTTTGGTGTGCCGTCTACGACTTTAAGAATGGTGCCTAACATGTTAATGCTCCTAACATGTCTATGATGGATATTTACTGTGCCTTTTAGTATTTCTATATGCTGTATGTCTGCGTCTAATAACTGTCTCCTGTGTGTTCGTGGAAAATGATTTCTTATTTTTTTCGTGTCTTTTACTATTTCTGAGTATAGGGTAAGATTAGTTAAGTGTTTTACATATTAAAAATCCGTCCAAATGATTACATATCCGTCTGAGATCGGTATGTAATCTGTGTTAGTATAATCGGTAAGTTTTGCCGTTATCGTTGTGGCAAAAAGAATTATAGCCCAAATCCTTAAAAGATAAAAACGGAATTTATTGTTTTTGTTTATCTTAAATTATCCTTGTGGACCACCCTCCCTTTTATTAAGACCGTTGTCCCGAAGCCTGCGTCAATCTTATTTTCTTGGTACAGGGGTGGTATCAGTTTGTTTTCTAAACGTCTGTTGGTTTTCTCAAGGACTGTATCGCCTACAACATTTACATTTACTTTATTCATTGGAAGTTGTTGTGCCTTTTGAACTTTATTTCTTATTTCCATTTCAAGTTCTGGGGAGGATGAGTGGATTACGTCAATTGGACGTTTGTCTGTTACTGAGTGATCTGTGTTGTTGTATTCGATAGTTGCCTAAAGTATCGTTTTAACAATATCAGTAATTTTCGTTGAAGCTGTTAGTCATTTTGCGATGTCGCTGAAAGTGCTATGGAATCCCTCGACTTGTCCGTTCGATATTCTTTTGAGTGGTGGGGCATTTACGATTTGGATGTTAAACTGGTTGCTTAGTAGTTTTATTGTTTTAGACTTTATGCATTATTATAAAGATAATACGTAAGTGATTGGAAGGTGGATCTATGAAATGACATGACATTGCATTTTGAAACATTGAGGTTTAATATGTTAGTTTCACACCAAGTCTGCAAGTTGTTCAGATCTGCTTGGAGCAGAAGGGGGGAGCCTGAGTCTTTAAAACTAAGACAAAGTTTAACATCGTCAGCGTACATGAGCACACGAGAATGAGTTACTACTGAAGGTAAGTCATTTATAAACACGGTGAAAAGCAACGGTCGTAGATGGCTACCTTGTGGCATCCCGAAGGTTACTTTGATGGATTTTGAAAGAGAGGTTTTAAATAGGACTTTTTAAGTACGGTCATCCAGGTATTGGGAAATCCAACGAAGCAAAAGACTAGCCCAAGTTTGTTTAGTTTGTACAAACCAGTGTAGGGTTAACAGAATCAAAGGCCTTACTTAAGTCGGTATAAACAACATCAGTTTGTAATGCGTTCCTGAATCCATCGATCGCTAAAGAGGTAAACTCTAATAGGTTAGTGGTAGTAAATCTGCGTTTCATGAACCCATGTTGGGTAGATGAAAGAATAGAACTACAGAAACGTTGCAATTGGGAAGTTATAATTTTCTCAAGAGCCATCGGAATAGCGAACAAATTAGAAATACATCTTTAATGAGAGTCTTCTGATTTATTCCCTTTTTTATGTAGAGTAATAATAAAGGATGACTTTCAAATATTTGGAAAAGAGGAAGATTTAATGGACAATGTAAATAATTTAAGAATTTGAGTAATTAAATTCTCAACACAAAACCTGAGTACGCAACCAGTTTTCCCATCAGATTCTGGTAAGTACACGGGCTTAAGTGAAGTCAACATACTGAGAAGCGAGCTTTCATCGATCACTGAATTAAAGATGCAATTATAATTTTTCAACCGATAGGGATATGAAGAGTTGGCTATTTGCTCCTTGGAGGAATAGGTTGTTTTGAAAAATAAGAAAACATATCCGTAACGGTTATTCCCTTCAAAACGTAAATAACACTGCTACCTTACAATTGGTGTTAACAAAGTTATAGAATCGCTTAGGAACACGGGAAATTTATAATTTACAGCGCCTTATGTAATCCTTATAATCCTTTCAGTGCATTAAGCACTGAAAAATTTGATCGAGCAAATATGTAAAGAGAAAAATTTGATGGCTGACCAGATTTTTTGTACATCTTATAGTATCTAGATTTTACATTTTTCAAATTAAATAACTTCTGTGTAAACATTGTATAACATTGTGCATTAAGCATTGAAAAATTTGAGCAACTATGTAATGAGAAAAATCTGATGGCTACCAGATTATTTGTACTTATAATATATAGATTTTAAATTTTTCAAATTAGATAACTGCCGTGTAAAGCATGGTGGCTTTTCAGATACTACATGGGCCACCGGTGGAACACAGACGTCAAAAAGTGAAAACATAGTATTATAAAAGAAACCAATGATGGCCTCCATATTTACACAGGAATACAGATAAGACCAGTCTGCAGCAAGAATTAGCTCATTGAGCCTGAAAAAGTTAGTTTTACGAAAACAACGGATACGAGGCGCCGAATCGGTACCTACCATTAGTGACCGAAAGGGAAGGTCAATAGTTAAGTCCAAAGTTGGATGAAAATTATCTTCGGGGACGACTAGAGCACTAATCCTTGAAACAACGCAGTCGGAAGACTGTAGAACAAATATAAGATCTAATGACCTACCATTTATGTTACGGACTGGATTTACTTGGGTTAAAGATAACTCGAGGAGACCATCGACAAAGCAATGTGACGGGGAGGGCAACAACAAGGAAGACTCATCTGATGGAAACCATGAGATGTCAGTCAGATTGAAATCCCCAAGAACAATTATTAAGTCTACATCGGAAACAAGCGAAGAGACAAAGCGAATAGCTTCTCAGTGGCTAGCGTAATCATGTCAGATTTTGGTAGAATATACAAACAAGCTATGAAGACAGAATGCGTTTTTAAAGAAATTTGAAAACTAACAAATTCGATGTGAAAAGTTGCAGAAGGCTGAACTTACTCAGAGGAGAGGGCTGACTTGACAGCAATTAAAACTCCACCATTTTTTAATGTTCGATCGCATCTATAAGTAGAAAAAATTGTTGAAAAAACAAAAGCATCAGATATGTCAGGCCTTAACCACGTTTCTGTAAATACCAGAATATGAAAATCAAAAGATAGACTATCCACAAAAAGTTTAGAAAGTTTAGATTTTAGTCCTCTTATATTCTGGTTCTGAATAAGGGACAAAATTAGTTTTTTGACCCGCCAGCAGGTACTGACGAGCCAGAAGATTAAGAAAGATTGTTTGGTGCAATAGAAAAACGAATCGTTGTATACTCCTTTACAATTAAATGTTCCGGCCAAAAATCTTCATGACAAATTTGGTCAAAAAGAAGATCTCGAAGCTTCAAAAAACTACCCGAAAAAGTTTCATTCTCTAGTCCGCCTCATAAATAGACGCATGTCCATTTTCTCACAGCTCCATTTTAAGTTCCCATCCAAGGTATAACTCAACGGTTAAAGTCTTAATTTGCACCGAAAAAGAAGAAACAAATAGAAACAGATTAACACACAACAACAAATACGGTTAGAAGCGCGAGAGTAACGTTCGCGATCGCGAATAATGAAAACACAACAGAGCAAACACACACACAAACAACAACACAGCTGTTTCAAAAGAGTGCAAGCAAGAGAGTTAAGGCAGATGCAGAAAATCAAAGTATATGCAGACACAAAAATAGAGTTCTGTTTCAAAGTTCTCTATCTTTTAATGTCCTTGATATCATGGTGATAGGACTGCCCCTAGACCGAAGGACGCAGCATCTGTTGTTAAATCAAACGCTTTCTTGTAGTTGGGATAGAGCAACATTACATTTTCGGATGCAAGAACCTCTTTTTGTTTCTCAAAACCCGTGAGTTCACTTTCGTCGAATTTGACTGTTTTTTTTTTTTTTTGATTGTCCAGATTGCCGTTTTCGCTTTTTAAGATGTCACTTCTAGGTTTTGCTAAAGACGCGAAGTCTTTGATAAAACACCTTTAGTAGCTTGCCAGTCCAAGGAATGATCTGACGTTAAACAGAATTCTTGTTAATTCGTATTTACAAATCGCTTCAACTTTACTTGGACATGTCTTTATACCAGGAAACCTAGATATTCGACACTTTCTTTGAAAAAGTGTGACTTTTCTGGCGAAACTCTCATGTTAGCCTCGTATAGTTATTTAAGACCCAGGCGATATGCTTCACATGGATTTTCATGTTTTCAGAAAAAATGATTACATCATCAACATTAACATAACATCTCTGAAAAATACTAGGTGCATTTTTCAGGGAAAAAAAGGGAGCCGCAAAACTAATATTCTTCACTTCCTACGGAAAAGGTTTTTTTTTTCTCTGTCTTTTTCAGCAAATAAAATCGGATGGAATCCGGATTTTAAATCTAGGGTTGTAAAAACTGTCTGTACCCAAGTTGTATCCAAATAGAGTCTATATTGGGGATGGGATATTTGCCTTCTATTGTTTTTTGATTTAGTTTTCTAAAATCTATGACATCGGTAGCTGGTTTCCTGTCTGATTCTATTTTGTATCCTGAGTTATATTCTTTTCCCTGCCTTGCTGTTTTTGTTCGGTTCTCTGGGCCTTTTCCTCTAAACTGGGGGCATAATGCCAGTGCAGAGCAAAGATCAGTTAGTCTAGCTGATAATAGGACATCACTTCAGACTTTCTTGGTACATGAGATGAATACTCGTAGAGCGTCTGCTCTGTGCTTCTCATTTAACGAAGAGGCAACGGTGGTGTCGTAGGTCATGATTGTTTTAATTATGAGTAAAGTCAGTTTCTTCTCCACTTCGTCGTAGTAGGTACTGTAGTAGTGTCAGATTTCCTTGACGGAGTGTGGACATCTCTTTTTCAATTAGGTATATCGGTCGTTTGTCTGCGTACGTGAAATCTAGCCAATTTACAATGGCCTTAAAATTGAGAGGAGTGTCAATAGAAGAGAGTACCATATCGGCAGCGTTCTTAATTTTGTTTCTTAATATTCCCAAAGCTTGGTAATGTTTTGAGCTACCATCGTATTTTTTATATACTTTGTATGCGGTATGCGCAGCTTTCCTCCATGATACGTAAGTTTCGTTTTTACCCTCAAAGTCCGGAAGGGATTTTATGATATCAAGAGTTTCATTACACATGATGCTTGCCCTGATTTCAGCCTCTTTAAATGTTTCTAATTCAGGAGTGCTAAATTGTACAGAATTCATACCTTGTTGGATGTCATATAATTTTATAAGTTTTCTTTTTGGGCGGCTGTAGCGCTTGTGACTGCGCCTTCTACTATGGCTTTTTCTTGTTCGTTAGTTATATATATATTTTTAAATTTTCATCCGTTCTTGAAATTTTTTCTTCGGATTTTTATTGCCAAATCTTGTATCTCACTGTCACTCAACATGCAAATAAGGACTAGGAATTTTGGGTATTGTGTATTTTATTAGTAATTAATATTCAAAGGTTGGAATTGTATTTTAGTTGAATTTTAATAATTTGTCTTTTTTTTTATGAACGCCCTACTCTCTTATTCTAATAGAGCTGCTTCGTTGGTGAACTGCTTCGTTGCATACTGTTCCATTGTGTACTGCTTTGTTTCTTTTCACAATTCGTTTTGATTGTGTATTTATTAAACTTTTGCAAAAAAGGTATATTAATTTTGGTCAGAAGTTTGCAACGCATAGAAGGAAGCATCGCCGACTATATAAAGTATATATATTCTTGATCAGGATGACGAGCTGAGTTGATATAGCCTTGTCCGTCTGTCTTGATCAACACGATCTCCTCCGAGACCCTTAAAGGCACAGAGCTGAAATTTTGCACCTATGCTCCTTTTTCCTGCAGGCATTGTATATCTCGGAATCGGATGACTATATCCCGATCGGAGGACTGTATCATATAGCTCCGATATAGGAACGATCAGTCGTGAATAAGCTTTAACCTTGTTGTTTTCCAATGAAATATCACGGAAGTCGGTATTTGTGAGTTTTACTTACTTTACTTTTTAACATATCCACTAAGTTTCATCAAAATCAGTTGACTATATCATACAGCTCCCATAGGAACGATCGGTCATGAATATGTATTTTGAGCAATAACTTGTTTGATTTAAAAGCGATTATCACTAAATTTAGTACCTATGACTTTTATATACTTTCTAACATATCTGGCTTTATCGGTTTTATCGGAATTGGTTCACTATATCATATAGCTCCCATAAGAACAATCGGCCAAAAAATTAGTTTAAGATAAAAATCTAGGTTATTTTAACGATTCTCTCGAAATCTGGTATATGTAAGTTTGGTATATATAAAAATGTGTCTGTTGAGTTTCAACAAAATCGGCCGACTATATGATATAGCTCCTATAGGAACGATCGGACCAAAAAAATTATTTTGTTCAAAAGTTTTATTTTTGGAGCCACTGGCATGATTAGTTTATATACCTACTTTCTTATGATTCTGCTAATTTATATGTAATTGAAAAAGACAGTTTGCAAAGGTAAGTTACCCCATCCTTCTGTTTTTTTTTTTCAAAGTTCGATTTGGTTGGGCTTCAATTAATTAAATTCGCTTTTTAGAATTTATGTAAATTAACACATGGAATGTAGCATTTTTATTATTTAGTTGTGTTTACATTTATTTCCTAGTTGGTTCTCAATTATTATTTTTTTTTTAATTTTAAATGATTTGCAGCAAAGTTTTCTAATCGATCCAATATACATTTTTTCGCGCTGTAATCTCGTCTTCATTTAAAATAATTAGCTTCGGCTACTCAAAAACTCTACAATTTTTTTTTAATTTTAACTAAAGCACATATTTTATTGTGTTCAAGTCAACTTTTGGGCCATAACTTTCTTTAATTTTTTTATCGTGATTTATCAATTTCTCTTTTTAATAGTCTTACTATTATTAGTTTCCTTATTTCAGAACTTGCCGTATTTTTTTACTTCCCCATGATTCCCAGTGTTAGGGTCGCACCTATTATTTTATTCGTATGTGTATATGGTAAATAATTCCGTTCCAATAATTAAATTTTTATATTTTGAATATCAAGGAAGTTAACTTCGGCCTTGCCGTCCCATTGGTGTAAATGCAAAATTTTGATAACTTAAGAAAAAAATAACAATCTTCCACTTTTTTTATTTCTTCACCCGGAATTAAATCCGGGTTTGTCGTTTCGCGTTTGAGGGACTGATGTCCGTTTGTAAGAAATGCTTTGGTTGTATCGCGTTTGAGGGACTGATGTCCGTTTGTAAGAAATGCTTTGGTTGTAAAAGTGAAAAAAGGCCCTGTTCCCAATTGTAAGGTAGCACAAAAAGTGAATGGCATAATAAAGACGTTTAGGGGTACGCGTCTTAAATGGGCTAGACACCAAAAACATACGGTATTTATGAATCGCGGTCGAACGAAAGTCGATTTATCCCGCAGTGCATTGGTACCATGCCAAAAGTACACGGACTTTCTGGAAAACTTTATAAGGAAAATTGTATTGCAAAAGCGGTTAAGTTTTTTTGTCGCCACTAATATCTTTCTATCTCGCCAATGAGAACATGCTGTTTTAAAATATAATATTTGTTTTGCAAATGCTGGAAAAAGAATAACTATATTCTATATACCGAATTAAATAAACATTCTTTTTTACAGGTCTCAATGGGAGAATTTACTCATTCATGTTAAATGCGAAATAATAAGTATGTCAAAAAACCATCTTATTGATGCTTTTGTCCTTAGGTAAGGTAAAAATAATCAAAATTTGATAATAAAAAATCGAAAAGATTTGTTTTTAGTGAAAGCAGCATGTTCGTTTCAAAACGAAAGTGGATTCTTAAAACTTGCGGAACAACAACTCCACTTAAGTGTTTGGCCCCATTATTAAAATTGGCCAACCGTAACGGGTTCAAAGATATAACTGACTTGTTCTACTCCAGAAAAAATTTTATAAGACCGGAAGCGCAGGTAATGAATATATTTATGCAAATTTATCCGAAACCGGTGTGGGGTATATATTTCTAAATATTTCTTCTAATCAATCTAGTTAAATTGCTTTTTAATACCAAAATCATGACGTTGTCTACTTTGATTTTATGAGTTGCTTAAATTAAATGGATTAGCGCACATCTTCGCTAAATAAATATACCAAATCAAAACTGTGTGGGCATATAAAAACCCGTTCCAACTGATTTGTTTTATCGACCATTTTGCAGTTCGCTTCACTTAAAACTTCACTGAAACAAGACGTGTTTTTGTCGCACTAAGTAAAAAACAAAAAAAATGAGAACAAATATCTAGGATGGGCTAATGTGGAATGACGCTAAAATAATTTTTGTGGACGTTGTCTGATAACTTCATGATGTGATACGATGTGATGTTACTGGCTTCCAAGTATTGACAGTGGCTTTCCAAATCATCCGAAAATATCGAGTAACTAGGTATATATAACTTGCTTGAAATAATTTTCCAATAACTCAAGGCGTCCTTACAGTTCTGATACAGACAGTCTGGACACATGATCTTGTGGATTTATAGATTGCGTCACCTTGAGGCGTATTTGATTAATGCTTCTTTAAATGAGTTCACGCTTCCTTTGATTTTCCTCCAAAATTGTCATGTTGTAAGGAAGTTTCTCAGCCTGGGTACACATCTCAGTCTATCCAGGGCTTTTTAATTACAGAAAAATTTGTAAGAAAAACTCGAGACCTCTAAATTCTAAACTAATACAGACAAATGTGGGGAATAATTATTTATTTGACATGACAAAGGGAGGGAAAGGGGGAGGGATAAGAATTAAAGACATAACGGCAAGGGTCAATGTTCGATTATAATTTTTATTTCTAATTCATGTATTTCAATTGTTTTTTTTTTTGTCTTATTGCCTAATCTACCTAACATCACACTGTCCTATGAAAACACCAGGGGTAAGGGGTAATTTTATTATTTTTCTTTGATTTGATTTACACTGTCGTTGCTTTTGTACCACTGTCACTGTGTCTTTGGGCTCCATGTGTTCACCTGTTTTGTTCTTGTTTTTCATTGTCTGTATTATTTTATTTTTTCACTTGTCGATAATTTTATTTTACATGTTAACTCTCCGGCGGCCAGAAACTAATTGCCCTTATGCTTATTTCTAACCCTAGCCTTTGCCCTAGTTTTTAACATTTTAAGCTTTCGACGCAGCTGCAGAAATGCGTGGCGCGTTTTGATTGGCTACTGATGATTCACCGTTATCCTACGAGCTTTTGGTGTACGTGACCAAACGTCTTAGCTTAGCTATGCTGACACCGACTGTACCGCCGGTGCGTCGGCGTCGCTGGCTATGCAATGCGAAGGAGAGAGAAACAAAAGAAATAAAAATAATTGCTCTCTTGTTAGAAACTGAAACAATTGCTTTCTCTCTTGCTAGAAACTGTAACCTAAAGATGAAATAGAAAACAATTGCTCTCTTGTTAGAAACTGTAACCTAATGTTGAACTAATCCCCTTTAGTAATTAGGGCATATAGATTTGGAGGGTTTGCTTGTATATATATATATTAATATATAAAAAATACCAAGATTTGTGATTCGTCACACTCCCTCCTTACTTCACGGAGGCAAAAGAAATGGTTATTCTCCCGGTAGGTGGAATGTAGACTTGGTAGGCTAGGCCGTTTTCTTCGTCAAAACTTGCACGCTTGGTTACGGTCGGGACGTGTCTGGATTCTGTACTTTAGTTTCCAAGGTATCTTCCTGCTCTGAATCGTCATTCGGTGGACCTTTTACAACCGTTGCTTACTTCGGATTCGTGGATTTCCTTGATATATCTAGCGTTGGTACATCCTCGCTGGGGAATGTTGATCGAGATTGTGACTTCTCCAAAATTGGCATCGATGTCTTCCAAGGAAGAGGTTAGCCCCGAAAGGACTGATATAAAGGGTAACATTCTAATGAAGGGAATTAGTTCATATGCCTGATTTTGAAAGGAACGAACTGCAAACTACCTAACTTTGAATGCCTAATAGTGTGATTTACAAACGTGTGATAAACTTAAAGATTAATATTATAACTAAGATAACTAAAGTAAGATATACGTAGTGGTCTGCTGTTTAGTCTTACGAACAGAGATCCCCCTTTAGGAGGGCAGGGACGTTGGGAGATCGAAATCTCCAACAAGTGGCCCCTGTGAAATCTCTTCGCAAGGTTCGGCTCTGCGGTTGTCTTCTGTGTCTTCTAGGATTTCTTCTCGGCTTGGATTCTCTTGGCTTGGATTCTCTTGGCTTGGATTCTCTTGGCTCGGATTCTCTTAGCTCGGATTCTCTTAGCTCGGATTCGCTTGTTGTTGTCTGCTCTCGACCGCCGACACTCGCTGTGCGGCCGGATCTTCCGTGTTCATCTTGGAGTCGGAGGATGTTCCTGAAAGAAAAGTGTTTTACCTTGTAGGGACGTTTGAGTTTTGGTGCTGCCTTGGCGGCGAATCCCTCAGGGGCTTTGGACAACTGTTGTCTTCGTTGTGGGTCGCCGTAAGGACTCTTGGAGATCTCGACTTTATCTTCTCTAAGTAACCGGGACTGTGCTCTGTAAAAACGATGCTTGGTTGCTCGATCATCCTTCTGATTGATTACGTTCTCGACAATGTAAGATCTTCCTTGTATCTTTCGCAACTTGGTTTCATGCTCCTTGTCTTCATTAACATGCTGTTGACCTCGTATCCTTTTGAAGGACGTATCCTGTGACAACTCCCTTCGTGCTTGGCTAAGATTTCCATTTGGGCTGCGCTCTGATATTCTTGTTAAGATAGTATCCTTGTGGAAAATGTTGCCTCGTTGAACGTTTGACTATGACTCTTCCTGGTAACCTTGTGAAGCATGCTGACTAGATTCCTGGTATTCTTGTCAAGCTTGCTGGATCGTTGGGGTTCTGGCTTGGATTACTGGTGAAGAATGTTGACTTGTGCAAGACTTAGAGTTGACTCCGCTGGTATTCTTGTGACGCATGAAGGCTCGTTGTGGTTCTAGCTTGGGTTCCTAGTATCCTTGTGACGGCCGTTGACTTGTGTTAGACTTCATGTAGACTCTGCTGGTATCCTTGTGACTTTGACATAGACTTCTGGTTGTAGACTCCGCTAGTATCTTTGTATCTCGGTATCCTTGCGAAAGACGTTAACTCGTTCTGGGCTTAATGTAGACTCCGCTGGTATCTTTGTAGCATTGACTTCGACTTCTAGTATCCTTGGAGTAAGGACTTTAACTCGTTCCTGGCTTAATGTAGACTGCGCTGATATCCTTGTAACATTGACGTAGACTTCTGGTATATCTAGAAAAGGGCGTTCACTCGCTGTAGTTCGACTTTGATTCGTGGTGTCCTTGGGAAGGATGTTCTCCGGTTGTAGTTCGACTTCGATTCGTAGTATCCTGGTAACTGCGGATGCTGCTGTTCTCCTTGAGAAGGATGTTCACTCGCTGTAGCTAGACTTTGATTCCTGGTATCCTTGATAAGGATGTTCACTCGCTGTAGCTAGACTTTGACTTGTTGTTGACGTTGTTTCTCTGGTTGTGGGACTTTGTTTCTTCGTTGTATTCTTTGTATTCTTGGCTGCTTGGTGTAGGCTTCGCTGATATCCTTGTGACTTAAGCTGTTGCTATCCGTTGAACAGGATGTTCACTGTTGATTCCTTTGTATGCTCGTAATCTTGACTGCTGTTGTCCTTGAAAAAGGATATTCACTGGTTGGGTCCTTGGTTTGCTGCTAACTTAGAGTCCTGTTATCCTTTGTAATCCTTGGTATTTAGACGGCTGTAGTCCTTGGCTGCTGGATGTAGACTCCTTGATGGTTCGATGTTGACTCCTTGATGGTTCGATGTTGACTCCTCGACGGTTGAATATTGACTCTCTGACGGTTCGATGTTCACTCTCTTTCCAGTATGCATTGGTACCATGACTTTATCTTCGAAGCCTCTGCTCTGCTAGCGTCGCAGCCTCCGCTTCATAGGAGTGAGCATCCAAAAGATCCCGTTGGGGCTATATCGACCAAAGAGAACCAACGAAACACCCTCATACCCCCTTCTCATAGGAATAAAGTGTGATAGAAAACAAGCGGTAATATTTTATTTTTTTTTTTCATCTCCTATACTTTATCTCTCCTGCCTTTCTTTTCTTGTACTTAGACTCTGTTGTACATATGTATATTATTTTTTTTTCTATGGTGACTCTGCTGCTGTAGCTCTGTCGATTGTAAAAAAAATAATTCCACGTGGTTTTGGTTCTACTGTATTCTGTCGTGACTCTGTCGCATGGACTCTGTCGATGACTGTAAAATAGTTCTACCGTTACTTTGTGCAAAATTTTTCAGCTTGCTTATGTTTCTAATATTCTTATGAAAATTCCGTTGCATATATTTTTTTTTTCTCTATGGTGACTCTGCTGATACCCTGTTTAGCTCTGTCGATATATAAAAAAAAAAAAAAATTCCACGTGGTTTTGGTTCTACTGTATTCTGTCGTGACTCTGTCGCATGGACTCTGTCGATGACTTTAAAATAGTTCTACCGTTCATTTGTGAAATTTTCTATGCTTGGTTGTCTCTTTTGCTTGTATAGAAATTCCGTTGCATATATATTTTTTTTTCTCATGGTGACTCTGCTGATACCCTGTTTAGCTCTGTCGATATAAAAAAAATATATTTCTGCCTCGAGGTTTTGGTTCGACTGTATTCTGTCGTGACTCTGTCGTTGGGACTCTGTCGATGACTTTTTAAAAGTTCTACCGTTTGCCTGTTGGATTTTCTAAACTCGCTTCTCTCTTTCGTTCTTATAAAAATTCAAATATATACATATACAAAATTTTTTTTTTTTTTTTTTGGTGGTGACTCTGCTGATACCCTGTTTAGCTCTGTCGATTATAAAAAAAAATAAAAATATATGCATATGTATTTCTGCCACGTGGTTTTGGTTCCACTGAATTCTGTCGTGACTCTGTCGCTGCGACTCTGTCGATGACTCTAAGGTAGTCCTACCGTTACCTTTGGCAAAAATTGAATTATTTATAAAATTTTATTTTCATCATATATATATTGCACCAATAAAGAAAATCCCCAAAAATATATTTTACATGTGTATATAATTAAATGATATAATATAATGCGATCATATTATAATATAATATAATTGGTTAATTTTTTTCGATATTATAGGGTAGCAATAATTTTTTTCAAAATGATATGAACAATATGAGAAGGCCAAATAAATATGGTGGGGCTTTAATCCACAAAATTAATCCCTACACTAAGCTTGCCTAATTAATTTAAAATCTTTCTCGAGGTCCCTGCTCGGGCGCCATCTGTAAGGAAGTTTCTCAGCCTGGGTACACATCTCAGTCTATCCAGGGCTTTTTAATTACAGAAAAATTTGTAAGAAAAACTCGAGACCTCTAAATTCTAAACTAATACAGACAAATGTGGGGAATAATTATTTATTTGACATGACAAAGGGAGGGAAAGGGGGAGGAATAAGAATTAAAGACATAACGGCAAGGGTCAATGTTCGATTATAATTTTTATTTCTAATTCATGTATTTCAATTGTTTTTTTTTTTTTGTCTTATTGCCTAATCTACCTAACATCACACTGTCCTATGAAAACACCAGGGGTAAGGGGTTAGTAACGTGGCCTCAAGGCCGACTCACCAGAATATAATTTACCCACTCTTGGCGGTGATAAAAGTAATGGCTTTTTCCATAATTTTATTATTTTTCTTTGATTTGATTTACACTGTCGTTGCTTTTGTACCACTGTCACTGTGTCTTTGGGCTCCATGTGTTCACCTGTTTTGTTCTTGTTTTTCATTGTCTGTATTATTTTATTTTTTCACTTGTCGATAATTTTATTTTACATGTTAACTCTCCGGCGGCCAGAAACTAATTGCCCTTATGCTTATTTCTAACCCTAGCCTTTGCCCTAGTTTTTAACATTTTAAGCTTTCGACGCAGCTGCAGAAATGCGTGGCGCGTTTTGATTGGCTACTGATGATTCACCGTTATCCTACGAGCTTTTGGTGTACGTGACCAAACGTCTTAGCTTAGCTATGCTGACACCGACTGTACCGCCGGTGCGTCGGCGTCGCTGGCTATGCAATGCGAAGGAGAGAGAAACAAAAGAAATAAAAATAATTGCTCTCTTGTTAGAAACTGAAACAATTGCTTTCTCTCTTGCTAGAAACTGTAACCTAAAGATGAAATAGAAAACAATTGCTCTCTTGTTAGAAACTGTAACCTAATGTTGAACTAATCCCCTTTAGTAATTAGGGCATATAGATTTGGAGGGTTTGCTTGTATATATATATATTAATATATAAAAAATACCAAGATTTGTGATTCGTCACAATGTTATCTTCCATATGATAAATTGCTTACTTTATTCTTATTTAATTCCACTCTGTAATGGTAATGAATTGTAGTGCAACGGATTTTCCGTCCAATAGCCAATGCGAATAACTATGTGTTGGTACAGTGTATGCGACGAATGCGAGGGAATTGCGGGACTTTCAAAGCCACGCTATGCTGATTCAATGTTCTTATTTAAGAACACTTTGATTTGCCAATGTGTTTTATGATTGTCGTGATCTAAAACTCTTCTAATGCGATTTGCCAATGAAGTTTAATGATTTAGTAATCCAAAAAACTATTCCAATGTAATTTTATACCAATGAAATTTGATGATTTTCCCTATCCAAATAACTCTTCCGATATAATTGTAGCCCAATAAAGTTTGATTAATTTCCTTATCCAAGAAACTCTTCCAGTATGATTTGCCAATTAAGTTCAATTATTTAATCGATAGAGACACTCTTCCGATGAATTTTCAAATCACAGGGACCAATTTTTTGATTTCCCCTTCTAAGTTAATCGCTTTTCGAAAAATTTTCCAGAATTTCACACATTTGCCACACAATGGGCACCAAAATGTAGGTAATATAAACTGTCCGCTATTCCGCAATTTTTGAAAAATTTAATCCTTTCTTAATTACAATTGCTTGCCTTTTTTTTCACCATCTCAGCTTGGGTTTGTGAAATTTAGGTCGATTACTGTTCATGCCAGAAAGGGTGACACCGACTAGCTGGGTCCATACATGAAACTTCGGAGGTGCCTCATTGTAGTCAGGGACGATTGCTGTTAACCCTTATTATAAATGACTTTTTTCGTTGTACGTTTTTCTAGTGTCTTTATGTACGCAGATGACTTAAATCTTTGTTTTAGTTACAAAAACATTATCTCTTCTTGTCGTTTTCAATCCGATCTTCAAAATCTTCAGTCTTAGTGCATTTACATATTGTTAAACCTAAATATAGTTAAATGCAAGGTTCTGAATTTTCATTGAAACACCCCGCAGTAAGTTACCTATTTTCCCAATAATATTCCATTAGAACGTTTATATCAGATGTACAATGTCAATGTCTTTATGGACCGCAAAGTCTTACATTTTAACTCCTGTTGGTTGTTTTCGTTACAATATGGTCCAAGGAATCTGACGATCCATAGACAGCTTGTTTTTTTTTTGATATTCCCTAGTGACTATTTTCTGCCGCTAGCTTCAGAGGAATCTTCCTGACGTCATACGTTATAGTGTTGATTTTAGTCTGTTGGCTGTATTTAAGCGTGGGCTAATTTGAAGACGTCGTTAAGTCCGAGATTCAGGTGACTCTGGTTTCTTGTCCACGGATCGCTTCGTCGTACAATGCTACAAGGATACGCATTTATTCTGGAAGCAGTTGTTCCGAATCGTCTTGAAATCTTTTTTTTTTTCATATCTCATATACGCAGAGGTACTAGCTTCATACCGTCTTTTACTATCTACCAAATTTAAATTTTACATTTTAAAGTCTAAGGTGCCTCCATTAACCGAGTATACATTTTAAAAAATGAGTATATATATATATATATATATATATATATATATATATATATATATATATATATATATATATATATATATATATATAATTAGAAATTTTCAATTATTTACTAATTGAAAATTTATTAAATTAGATACTTTCAATTATTTATTTATTAAAAATTGGTTAAATTTAAAATATAGTTATTTATTAAACTTAAAATATAATTTTATTTGCTGGCTTTCCAAAACAGCTTCAGAACTGTACAATAATTTAAAGTTATCCAAAAGCTTACTGCGTATGCGTACGTGACAAAAATTATGTTACTTGTTGTTTTGTTTACCGCTAGCCTATGTACTTAAACATAGAGCTTTTGAATATTATAGGGTACCGAAAGGTATATTGGTTTTATATAATTGTAATTCAAATATGTAACTATATATATATAATATTTCTTAACCTAGAATGCTTTCAATGGCTAAGAATATATATTTAACATTATTACTAAAAAATTAGCGGCGTGGAATTTCCACGTCGTCAACCCCACCTGAGAGGGGCGCCTTGGATTGTGACGACCCGTCTTGTGGTCTCTTTATTTTCGGATGCATTCCGAAGGCCGGCGTCTGACCATCCAATTCATCTGACCCGCTGGTGGCATATTGCGAAGATGCGTAACGAAGTGTTCCAGGCGACCGAGCTCGCTCGGGAGACTTCGGCTCGTATGACGATACAAAGAAGTCGGAAGTCCGATCATTCGCCGGGAAGGGCACGGTTTCCGACGAACTGTCATCTACGACTCTTATTTCATCCATCTGTAATGCTTGCCTTTTCGCTAATCTTTCTCCGCCGTATACTTTCCCCTTCCTAAGGTGCGGTTTTCTTTATTGAGATTTCAATACTCAAATTACAGTACATTACAACAGATTAATAGCTTAAAATCTAACTTAAGGGAAGTCGATCCATTCAACTTGTTCATCTTCTGGGGCATCTTTCTTGTCTTCGTCTTCGTGCTCCAGGGACTGCACTTTTGCAAATTTCAGCATCAATTCACCTTAACTATAATATACTTTTTTGTATCGGACTTACAACTTAACTTCCCAGTTATATCCATATGAATGATATAAAACCTTACTCGAAGATAATTTTGACGTTTTTTTTTTATGTGTTTGGACATGTTATTAAACCAATAATAATCATAAAAGTCTCGCTTTCATATGATCTTTGATATTCTCTGAACGAAGCGAGTTCCTTGTACGTTGCTTGGCGTTTAGACCCAGATTTTTTGTTGGATGGGAGGACTGTTATAAGCTTACATGGCAAATTTCAGCGTGATATGTCACATAGTTTGTTTTGAAATTCAAGTTGAACAAAGAATTTGTTTGAAATTTTGTTATTCCAACAAAATTTCGGCTTCAGACGCCTTAAAAATGTTGCAGACAGCCTATGGGGACTCTGCTCTATCGCGTGCAAGTGTTTTCCAGTGGTACAAATCGTTCAAAGAGGGCCGTACATCGGTTAAAAACTTGCCTCATGAACGTCGTCCAGCAACATCAGTAAACGACGAAAACATCGGAAAAGTAAAGGAAATTGTGCTTGAAAATCGCCGTGTGACCGAAAGAGAGATTGCTAGTGAGCTGAGCATATCAAATGGATCCGTTCATACTATTATTCATTATGTCTTGGGCATGAGACGAGTGCGCGGATCAAAATTGTTGGATTTTTTTCAAAAGGAACAACGCAAAACTGTCGCTAAGGAAATGCTCGCCATGACTGATACGGACATCTGGCACATCATAACTGGTGACGAGACTTGGGTTTATGAGTATGACGTGGAAACAGCCCAACAATCATCGGAATGGAGCTCCCCGGAGGAGCCGAAACCAAAAAAACCACGCCAAAGTCGCTCAAAAATGAAGGTTATGCTGACTGTTTTTTTCGATTACGAAGGTGTTGTGCACTCGGAGTTCCTTCCGCAAGGCCGATTGGTTAACGCTGAATATTATTTAGACGTTTTAAAGCGTTTGCGCGAGAACATTCGTTTTAAAAGGCAGGAATTGTAGGACAATAAGTCATGGTTCTTGCATCACGATAATGCACCAGCTCACACATCACGTCTTGTTCGCGATTATTTGAACAAAAATAATGTTTATATCGTTCCGCAAGCACCGTATTCGTCTGATATGGCTCCGTGTGGCATTTTCCTGTTTCCCAAGCTCAATTTGCCACTCCGTGTAAAACATTTTGAGACAATTGAAGTCATAAAAGAGAATTCGAAGAAGGAACTGAAATCCACACCGAAATCGGCCTTCCAGAAATGCTATGATGATTGGAAAAAACGTTGGCATATGTGTATTGCCTCCAATGGTGATTACTTTGAAGGAGATAAAATAAAAATTGAACAATAATTAACCGTTAGTATTTTATTAAATCGTCTCGTTCATATTTGAGTAGAAGGTATATCGAGACTTCCATAAGCATAACGTATAGCACATTAGCAATATTGTACATAGACACAACACAAAACTTATTTTATTTTTTTTTTTCTTCCAAACGGTCATTAAATATAGAATTATATAGAATAAAATAAATAAACTAATATAATACTATTAAGTTGTTCACTAAGTAAATTCGTTTTTTTAGTGCAATTCAAACCCAAATTTTTTTGATTTTAAAAAACATGCAGTGAAATTATGTATTCCCAATTTTGCTTTAATACCTTTTGCCATCTTTCGGGCAAGAGATTGATTTCACGATTTTTGACGTCCTGATTTGAGGTGAAGGTTGTACCATCCAAAAAAATTCTGCAGAGACCGGAACAAGTAATAAATTCTGGTCTCTTTTCTTTGAGTGCATCACTTAATTTGTCTATTTAATTGCAATAAACTTCTGAATTAATTGTTCTGTTGTCCAACAAAAGCTCAAAATAAACGATCCCCTTGAAAAACCACCAAACGGACAACATAACCTTTTTTTGGTGAATATTGGGCTTTGATGTGGTTTGAGCTGGTTCATTCCTTTGAGACCATTATCTCTTGGATCGTTTGCTTAACGTCGAATAAGCGTATCGTAGTCGTTAATGCGACGAAGCATGAGGAATTCATATGTCAAGCTTGGAAATTAATCCTAGATGTTTCATATGCATGCGAGCGGTCGCGTTTGACAGATTTAATCTTTTTGCAATCTTTCGAGTTGTTATTCGACGATTTGCATCGACTAACGACTTTACTTTGTCCACATCGGCTTCAAAAGGCCTTCCAGGACGTGGTGCGTCCTCAAAATTGAAATTGCCGCAATGAAACTTTGCAAACCAATTTTGGCATTGGCGTTCTGTCAATACATCTTCTCCGTACACATCGCATAATTTTTACCTTGCTTTAACTGCATTTTAGCCCTTTCGATAGTAAAACAGTAAAATATGCCGAAAATGTTGTTTTTGATTTTATTTTTTTTTAACAAAATCCAACAACATTTTTTACAAAAAACCTTTACTAAATCAGCTGGTGAAATTTATAACGGTAAATCGGTTAAGAGCGAAATTGGCTTGTAACTGTCCTTTTTGGTCCTTACTTGCGGCAGAGCCGGATTTTATGTGATGGGGTACGATACAACGAATTTATATTGTGAGTTGGTGAAATGAGAAAATACAGTTTTCTTTCTTTTCAATGCTAGGGATAGCTCCTAGTCTTTCTACTTGCCACCAAAACAGATTCGTCTCTATATCTTTACTTGTATCCAGGATAGGTATGGATATACTTTCCCTGATATCATTTGACACGGCTTCACTTTCCTGCTCCACTTCTATGTTTTACCTTGTTAATTCTTCACTTGCTGACTGATACCACGCTGGGTTACTTCGCTTTCTGATTGCCTCTCTGTCTCAGCCGTGTCTATTTATAGGCATGCCTGACTTATGGAGGACGCGTGGAGGGATATTGTACTGTTGCCACTACTTTTCCACACGCCAATATTTGCCGCTCTAAACTTTTCATTGCTTTCTTTTATCTTCGGCCTTCTTGGCCGATCGCACACCGCAACTCCCATGGTGAAATCACGCGAGGCGGATGCCTCTCTGCTACATCCGTTGCACTCTAGCTTTGCCAACATCCACCCTTATATACTATTTAAAAATTCTTGACTTATGCCTAATACTAGCATAAATACCTCCCTCCTCGAACCTTTTGTACTTAAATGTACTAAATAACTATATATATATATAAATATATACACGTTTATATTCTGTTGAATACATGCACAGAATTAATACCCAGCATTAATGTACAGAATTAACTAATATATTAATAATATATATATAAATTATAATTTATTATGTACCAATATATTATATACGATTACATATATAATAATTGCCAACATTTCCGTTCCCAATCCACCCACACATGCGTAAGCCCGATCACTTTGATGTTGCCGACAGCCGAAATGCAACCCCTTGCCTCCCCCGCTCGTCTATACGCATGAGCTCGCATGTATTCGGATTTTGCTGTCCCACTCTCCCCAAACATATGTAATTATGTTTGTATTTATGTTGGTAAATATTAAAATCACGGGATTTTAATATTTGAACTCTTGCTTACGGTTCAATCCCACGATTCTTTTGTTTACATGTGTTCGATCGAACCTAGATGTTCGTTTGTATGTTTGACTTGAACATACAAACGCGCGCTTCTATAATATTTGAATTGCTCTGGGCCAATAATTACTTGAATTGTTAGCCGCTTTTATAACTTGTATTTAAATATACCTATGTTTGGCGTGATACTATGCCGTTTTTGTGAGGTATATATATCTAAATTATATATTCCTATCAGGCTGCAAAAAAATTTAATGGGATCAGCTGATGTCATAAAACAAAATTACTTAGTAAACGACAATAAAACAATGTTACACGTATTAAACAAAATATAAATAATAATATATACATGTTTTAAAAAAATTTAAAGGCTCTATCTCTCCCTCTCTCAACGCACGATCTCAGAGCTTCATCCCCCCCGCTGTGCCTTTCACCCACTCTCTGCTCTCGGAGCTTTGCTCCGTGTGTATGCTGAACATTTTTTAGGCATAGTTATTCGTTGGTGCGAATGTGTTTAGAAGTAAACAGCCAGTTATGTTTATGAATTGACATTCACCTATACACACATACACCCATGCATTTTCGTCTGCAAGCTAAGCTCACTTGCAGTGACGTCCAATGACAGTACCAATGTCCACATTTATTTGTTATTGTTTATACTTCCCGTTGGGTTATTCACGCTCATCTGCTTATGTTTTTTTATGCTCATACATATTTTCGCTCTAGATTTACCACCATCTGTTAGGAAAATGTTATCGACCATATAATATCAAATAGAATAATAATTCTATCCGGATGACTATTTTGGAACATATTTAGTAAACAATTCTACTGTAAGGCACTTGAATATTTTTGACGTGCTTATCTATTGTGCTTTGAGTGAATATCCTTTCAAAGACAAATACAACAAATTATTTTTGTAAACATCGATTGTGAAAATTGAATACTAGCCTAAATATAAAAAATAAAGCTGTTTTTACTATTAAATGATATTTATATAGATAAAAAAAAATATTTATATTCTTAGGACATTATTCATAATTTTTGTTTGATATAAATGTTACCCTTAGAACTCTATAGGTCCGAAGAAAAGGTACGAATTCTAAAATTAAATTTTGGGCGGTAACATTACCGTTCTACGCCCAGGTGTTATGCCTGTCGGGCGGCCGAAGCTCTTTTCCAATGGCCAATTCTTTTTTTTTTTTGTCTTTAATATGGTTACCTTTTGATTTGGGTTGAAGTTCACAATAATATTTTATATTTTGGGAATTCGCAATCTGAGGGTAATACATATATGATTTTTATTTTTATTATAAAGATGCAATTAGACCTATTCAACTGATAGGGATATGAAGAGTTGGCTCGATGCTCCATAGGGGAATAGGTTGTATTGAAAAATCGGCAAACATATCGGCAATGGCCTGATCATCGGTTGCTTTATTGTCTTCAAAACGTAAAAAAGACGGGTGCACTGCTACCTTGCGTTTGGTATTAACAAAGTTATAAAATCGCTTAGGATCACGGGAAAACTGTAGTTTACAGCGCAAAATGTAATCTTTATAACATTATGCATTAAGCACAGAGAAATTTGATCGAGCAACTAAGTAATGAGAAAAATCTGATGGCTGACCCGATTTTTTGTACTTCTTATAATATCTAGATTTTACATTTTTCAAGTTAGATAATTCCCGTGTAAACCATGGTGGCTTGTCAGACACTCATCTGATGGAAACCATGAGATGACGGGAAGATTAAAATCACCAAGAACAATTATTAAGTCTACATCGGAAAGTAGCGAGGAGACAAAGCGAATAGCTTCTAGGTGGGTTGCGTAACCCACCGAGTCAGATTTCGGTGGAATATACGAACAAGTTATGAAGACGGAATACGTGTTTAAAGTAATTTTGACACTGACAAATTCGATGTCAAGAGTTGCAGACGGCTAAACTAATTCATAGGAGAGGGCAGAGTTGACAGCAATTAAAACTCCGCCACCATTTTTGGATGTTCTATCGCATCTATAAGTTGAAAAAATTGTGGGAAAAACAGAAGCATCAGATATGTCAGGCCTTAACCACGTTTCTGTAAATACCAGAATACGAAAATCGAATGATAGACTGTCTATATAAAGTTTTGAAAGTTTAGATTTTAGTCCTCTAACATTCTGGTACGCCAGAATAAGGGACGAAATTAGTTTTTTGACCCGCCAGGTACTGACGAGCCAGAAGATAGAAGATTGTTTGGTGCTATAGGAAGACGAATCGCAGACCGATTTTTCTTCTTCGTTGTATACTTCTTTATAATTAAATGTTCAGTCCAAAAATCTTTACGAAAAATTTGGTCGAAAGATTAGGCGGAAAACTGATTTTAAATGACGAAATGTCACGAGACTATGAAAATTTAAATTTTTCCACCGCAATGTTTGGCACTAAAATTTTTGCCCGGAAATGGGCAAAGACATCATCTGATGTCGTATTTTGAGCTAATCTAGAAATAAATATTTGCCTTTTAAATGGAATTGCAACCAGCGAACTCGCTAAGCCACTCGCAACCACGGCCTCAGTTATTTGCACTGGGGCCGCGGAGACGGATGACGCTCTACGTGCTCCTCTAGTTACAACTTTTGGGAATATCCCTTAAAGAGGGTATTCGTTCGGAAACATCGGAGACTACACTTGATATCGCATCAGTATTCGGGACACTATTAACAGGTGATATATCAATAGTTGCCGTAACTGGGACCATTGCTGGGCTCCTAAACAAAATCCGGCGCTGAGAGTTTGGTGATGAAGAGTCGTTACTTATAGTCGGAACAGATAGAAGTAGAGATGCCGGCGGATCAGGGAAGAAATCCCGAGGAATAGTCTTCTTCCGCTTTTGTGATTGATTTAATAGTTTATAACTATTAAACTGAGTTTCCAAAGATAAAAACTCATCCCGAAGCTTCAGAAAACTAGCCGCCAGAGTTTTGACTCCTTCCCTAGTCCGCCCCATAAACACACGCATATCCATTTCCACGTCCCGATATGCTTCACAACTCCATTTTAGGCCCCCACCATTTCCAATGCTGTCTTTTACCCTGGCCGTGTAAACAGCACACTTAACGTGCATAATATTGTCACACAGCCAGCATAAAAGATAGTCATCTTGGAGCTTTTGAGAGTGGGGACATTTTTTTGAAGAGCAGACAACCATTATTAAATATAAAAATTTATTTAAAGGCAAAATAAATAAAAATTTAAAAGAGTATTTTAAATTCTATAAGCAAAGGTGTATACTAACCAAAGTGTAACACAAGGGTTAATGTCTAACTATGCACCGCAAAAGAAGAGACAGAATCACAACAATAAAGACGGTATACAAGCGCGAGAGAAAACAGTCGCGATCGCGAGTAATAAAAACACAAGACAACAAGCACAAAACGAACAACAACACAACTGTGTACAAAGAGCGCGAGTGCAAGCGAGAGACCGCAAAACAGAAAATCAAAGTATGTATATGCAGAACACAAAAACAAAACTGTAAGTTTTGTTATTGAGTAAAGCACAAATAAAATATAACTTTGATTAAATGTTTTAGAACAAATTCAAACGCTCGCGAGATAGATTGATTTTAAACAAATTTTTTTTTAAACTTTAAGCAGAAATTACAGTTGGGGATAAAAAAAATTTAAATTAAAACGAGAGCGCAGAAAAAAAATGTCCGACTTTGTTGAAGTGAAGAAAAATTATATATCTCCCATAGTAACGATACGCTGTGAAAAAGCTTTAACCTTAATAACTTTGTTGTTTTCCAATGAAATATCACAAAAGCCGGTATTTGTGAATTTATATACTTTGTAACATATCCACCAAGTCTTATCAAAATCGGATGACTTTATCACATAGCTCCAATAGGAACGATCGGTCATGAATATGGACTTCGAGCTATAACTTGGTTGTTTTATAAGCGATTATCACTAAATTTGGTATTAATGAGTTTGAAATACTTTTTAACATATGGCAAGTTTTATCAGAATCGGTTCACTATATCATATAGCTCCCATAGGAACGATCGGCCAGAAAAATTGTTTCAGAAGAATAACTTGCTTATTTTAAGATTGGTATATATAGAATTGTGTTTGTCTTTGGAAAAACTCTCCAAGATTAATTCTAGTACTTTTCTGCTTTCCTCAAGTTGATATTTAGATATATTTCTCCGAATTTTCTTCCCCAGAATAATTTATTTATATGTTAGGCCTCTTCTTTTAGGTGATGTAACGGAAAATTTATTTGGTATTATAGCAATTTTGAAAAATTGCAATTATTTTGATTTGCTGTTGAAAAAACCAAAAATATGCGACTGAGGTCACGGATATATAAGTAATATTAGTTCAGGGTGTCCAGCGTTGGTCCACAGGGTAGATGAACTAGCGGCAACTTCTGAGTTGGAAGAAACAAATTATGAAGATTACGTTGACTTGGTCTCCTTTATGATTACTGGCCTTGTGGCTCAGCAATATATTTCTGGACAAGCTCTTTCCTTTTTATTCAAAATCAAGTTTAGTTTTGTGAACAGAAAACCATAAGCTTGCCCCAAAGCCAATGCATCACGCCACGTCATGGTTGGCAAGCATTCTAAACAGCCCAGTACTTCGACTTTAGGAGGTATCAGGTATCAGCTACTGGTCGCTAGTGCACTGAACTCTGTTCTGGCGTGTCAGCATTGCTTAAGTAACATTACTTAGTTGCTATGGTGTTTATATTTATTTGTTAACTTAAACATACATACTTAAATGTACATATATGCGATACATACCTTTTGATGCAATAATTTTCAATCTTCGATTTTAGAATCTTGCAATGAGTTGGGTTGTCAACTTCTCTTTAATAAATACACTTTTCAGCAATGTTGGCAAAGGCCAAGATTAAATTTTATTTACCTCAAGAAAATGTATTTTTTTTTTTGTTAAAATTGTTCCACGTGCTGACGGAAATTACCACAACGTGGTTAAATTTCTTTTTATTAATTTTTATTTTTATAAATTTGAAAAGACCTTCTAAGGTTAAGGTTTATGCCGCTCAATGTCAAAAATGAGTTGTAACCAATGTAACGCCTTCTAAGCGAAACGCTTGCATCAGCTTAAATCACATGCAGGAATTTTTATTCTTCGCGCCCAAATAGCAATTTGAAGTATAAGTTATGAAATGTTTCTTAACCAAGAAAATAAATATCCGATAATATACAAAACGTTAGGCGGCATATTAGCGGAAATTATTGTCTGATATTTTTGGAATGGAATGTACCAGTGTGTTTTTTTCTACTTGGAAGAACTAATTTCCTATTTTTTTTTTTACATTTTAAAAATTGTTTACCCGTTTTAGCATTAAAGTTATGATTAAATTTACTTTGAGCAAAGTTTCATTTAAATACTTTACGCGTTAACGTTAGATTGGCATGTCTATGTAAAGGGACTATGGGGTTTTCTAAAAGTGCTAAATTTTTCAACCAACGATAATCTGTACAATGTGTCTAGACTGAAAAGAGCACAAATAAAGAACATCCTAGTGACTGATGTAATCCTGATTGCAAGGCACAATATGTCTATCCAATCTTTCTGATCTTCTTCCAAATATGATCAAACGGCTGCCAACAGAGATCGATTAACACGCACTGTGAAGAATATAATGCTGTATATATATGAGTTATACCTAATTTTGTAAGAGGAGCGTTAATGTTGTTAGCTTTGAACTGTACTCCGTTGTCGCAAAACGTTTGACAAAAACTCAATAAGAGTTGCCGAAGTAAATTTTTTTAATGGATGCAACCAATGAAACTTACTTAAATGATCTATAACTAATCATAAACCAGTGTGATCATTTTTACTTCGAGGATATGGACCGAGTAGGTCTATTTACAGTCGCTGAAAGGATCCACATGTAGCTGTAGGTTCCTTCGTAGCTTCGGTGTTTTGTCTCTTTTCTTGTATCGCAGTTTCTTATATAATCGTATACATCCTTTGCTAAGCCTGGCCAAAAAGATTTTTTCGTATGCGTTTAATTGTTTTCTGTATATCTCAGTAAGCTAAAGAGGCACTATTAGCTATTCTTATACGTTCAGGTATCCAAAGCTTCCTAGCGTGGTTTTCCTGAGATATATCTCTGAACATTGTTCAGTTCGCTTGTAAATCAATTTATCTATGATCTTACTGACTGGAAAGTATGAATTAAACTTTTGTTTTCTGTTTTCATAACTAGCATCAAGAAATGCATTAGAATCTATATCGACGATGGGACAGTAAGTAAGATTTCTAGCCGGGGTGCATATCTCAGTCTACCCAGGTCCATTTATTACAAATTATTGTATTATTATTATTTATTACACGCAAAAATGACTTTGCAATATTAAAACATAACTTTTAATATTTGTTCAGATAAGTGAATCAGAATGGGGAGATGTGATGGAAAAACCTCTGAGTCAATTACAAAATCATCTAAGATCACAATAAATTAGATCTCGTGAAATGACTTGTTTCATTAGTGTGCACATAGTGGAAGCAATTTACAAAGACCAAGAGGCATTACTGTAAATTGGTATAAAGGTCTACCTAACATATTAAAGGCAGTTAAAAGTTTTGCTTCTTTAGTTAATGCAACTCACCAATGTCGGTCCTTTACTATTCTAGAAATAATGTTCGCTGTCCTCACTATTTGGCAGGGGTAATTCATCCTTTTTTGTAATTTTATTCAGTCTGCGTGCGTCTAAGCAAAGTCAAACTTTATTGTGTTTAAGCACTAGTCGCATAGGTGAACTCCAAGGACTCGATGAAGGTTCTATTACTCCTAACGATAGCATCCGATCAATGTCGGCGAAACCAAGTTTTTCTACTGCAGGACTAACTGGGTTAAATCTCTGTTTTACAGGCTTTGCTAAACCAATATCAATTGTAATGATTCAACAACCATTTTCACAATTTGGAAACATGCTTTTTATTGAATCTAATTGTTGCTTCTGAGCCAAGGTCAAATGATACAAGCTTTCACCTATATTATTCACTTCCTTTTCTTCAGTTGTTTCAATTGAGCTAATTATAGTTGACAGGAGCGAAAATCTTCAAAAAATCAATACCAAGGATTATACGTTTTTTAAATGAAGGGATAATATATAATTTTATTCTTTATAATTCATTTGTACTAACATCATACCCATAACATCGTGGGCTCTGCGATCTGCAGTTTTCACTTGTGATTTTAATTGTCTAGACTCCGCAAAATGTTTCCATTCTTGTAAAGCTAATGTAGATCCTTTACAACTCACTGTCTTATAAACCTGATTCAGTGAAACTTAAAAATAAAACTTTATCAGAAATTCCTAATCATTTCGAAGACTATTGCAGGAACTTTTTATGATTCTGTTTACGAGTTCTAAAACCTACATGATAAGGCTCCAAAATTGGGCTAATGTGTTATCCGATTTTGTAAATATATTTTCCTCAACAATCATAGCATGGGCTAGATCCTTTAAAATCGTTGGCTCTCATTCGGGAGCATCCGGCTGGCTGTGGATACTCTCTTCGATCGGTTTTCCAAAAGTCGACGTTGACACTAGGGACATTTGGTGTGCCACATCCGTAATAAAAGACTTTTCGCTGCTCCATATAATCATCCAAAACGTTATCTTGTGAAAGACAATTACAACATGCTGTCACGATTTTGTCTACAGCAGCTATTTTGTTACTATGAACTACATCTTCGGCTTTTGTATCCTCAGAATTAATAAACATATCTGAGGTCGGTAATTTTGGGGTTTCTATATAAGTTCAGTGCGCCAGCCTTTTTCTGTATCTAGTTTTTCCTGCATTTTCACTAGTTTTCGTAAACGACTTATTGAATGAACGGCCTGACTTAACAGTCTATGTATATTTTTGGGCAGCAAATTATTTCTAAGTATTTCCTAAAGTTCTAGCTGACTAATTCCAACATTTGTTTTATCTAATAAGGCTGTTATTGCCTAATAGAAAGAAGCAAATGACTCCTTTGGTTTCTGCTTGCGATATCTTATATTAGACGCTATCAAATTGGGGATAGTGTGTTCTATCAAATTCTGAATAGCTGAATAATCAAATGTATTAATATTTGTTGCTATCTAATGTCTGCAGATGTACACTACTGTCTAATGTTGTTGTTGGCTCTTTGGGAGCACCGTTGCTTGGTTCATGGTTCTGGCAAGATTTCGGGTCTTCTAGCAGCTTGACCAGTAAAAGGTCCTTGCTCAAGGATAGGTTGTGGAGTTGCTAAACCATTTACTATAACTAATCTTAAATTTTCGTCGTTTGAGCTTTGAGAACAGCCAGGGCATTTTTTAAGCCATACTAAATGATTCTGTAAACAATCCTCATGAAATATATGACCACATGGTGTCTTGAAACATGGCTGTACATTTGTCGTTAATTGAGAACAAATAATACAGTAATAGTTAAGTTTGATGTATTTTGTGGGCTATGTTCTAAAGTCATTATGTAAACTTGAAACATATAAAAAAATTCCTAAATGTGACATTTAATAGCAACAATAAAAAGTCCGATAATCTAAAAATACTGATTCACCGCATTACAATTATTTAGTTAACTAAAGAAACGACTCTTTTTCTTCAGTAATAGCATAAATTTCGAAACAGTTTTCGAATCACAGAGTATCCGATCTCAGTCAAAAATTTTTTGTATATGTTATTCCTCCCCTTTAGGTGATGTAACCAACAATTAATTTGGTTTTATGGCGGCAATGCAATGATAAATTGCAATTATTATGTCACGTTTATATACAAACATGTATAAATGAAAACATACCTTTTGATCCAAATTAAATTTTAAACCTTTGGTTTTAGAATCTTGCTGTGGATTGGGTTGTGAACTTCTCTTTAATAAATGCATTTTTAGTAAAGGTCAAGACTAAATTAAATTAACCTCAAGAAAACTTTCTTTTTTTTGGTTAAGTTTGGCCGGAGTCGAAACAGACATCTTTTTTCATTACTCCATAGTACAAGTTAATTTAGTGATTTACTAAGTATTGGTAGTTGTTAACGACACTAATTGTGATAAAGCGACTCTGTGGCAATTGATAGTGAAAGTTTTAATAAATTGACTCTACTTGTCTGACGAAGCTAAAGAACTCGCAGAGCGCAATAAAAAATCTACCGAACGCGATAACGCATTAGTTGTTAAAAAAATAATGATGAAAGACAGTAATAGAACTAAAGCCACTATTTATCTCATGTCAGAGGATAATCCAATAAAAAAAAATTAAAATTACCATTACCATTTACTACGAAAAATTCGCAGCAACGTTTGAGAAGGATGAAATCGATTTTGCTATGTCGCATCGAGAATATGTAGCGTTATAGATGCCAGTATAAACGTTAAAAAGCGATAACTATATTTTGAGGTATTCCGTCAAAGGCTAAATAAAACCTTTTTATAAATATTCTTTACTCAGTCATCAATAAAGTTTAAATATTTTCTGCAAAAATACTAATAAAAAAATACTACTAAAAAAAGTAGTGACCCAGACCCTGAAAAAGCATTTAGGTATTTACTCCAGTTAGATATTGCTAATAACTTAACAAAATTTGCGAAACCTGCAAGCATTAATACGAGCAAGGCTGAAAATCATTTCAATATAGAAGAACATAGAAGAAGAACTACCATCAATTGCGATTTCCAATAAAGTTTTAAGCGGACTACGCACATTCGTAATGTAAGGTAAAATGTTTACCTTTTAAATGGTTGATAAAATCATCTGTCAAGTTCTCAAGCAAAAGTTCTCAACATTATAATACTGACCATCCAAACTTTCAGAATTAATGGAAGCCTGTTACGATTCCAGAAGTTTATTCTTCATCTTTTTTGTGCCAACGCAAATAACTCAATTAAGGATCATACTTTTGATATATGGCACAGGTTTTTAATTTTACCTTAAATGTTTAAGTCCTAGATTATATTTAGGCATGATAATAAAATATTAGGCGGGATTTTAACACAAGAATTTTTTGATTTAAAGCAAAAGCACAACACTCACTTGCTTTATTGTACGACATGAAAATTGAATGGAAATATGTATTTGCGGGTCTGAAGCGTGTAACGATCCTTTTTGGTCCTTACTTGCGGCAGAGCCATATTTCAGGTGTAGGGGTACGACACAACAAATTTATTTTGTGCGCTGGTGAAATAAGAAGATACGGTTGGTTTTCTTTTAATAAAACGTTATAATTTTATTGTCGATTCGATTGGTGGATGTTAGTATGGCCAGAGAGCTTCTGCACGGGCTGTTAGCTTTGTGTTTCTGGCAATTGTGAAATCCACTCTGCACCGCTGGCACGCATTTAAACTTATCGACAGATAGTGTTTGGCTGTGGCAAGTGTTCCTACTGCCAGGATGACTCCTGGTCTTGTCTATCTACACTGTCGTCTGCTACGCTCCTATTATTCTGCTAGGAATACTCCTAGTCTTTTCCCACTACGCCAGGAATACTCCTGGTCTTCCTCAACTGTGCTAGGAATACTCCTAGTCTTCACCTGCCTGTGCCAGGAATACTCCTGGTCTTCCTTAACTGTGCTAGGAATACTCCTAGTCTTCACTAAACTGCTTGGAATAGCTCCTAGTCTTCAATGCTTTGCTAGGAATAGCTTTTAGTCCTTTTTATGCTGCTAGGAATAGCTCCTAGTCTTTTATCTGTTGCTAGAAATAGCTCCTAGTCTTTTGTATATTGCTAGGAATAACTCCTAGTCTTTTATGATCCGCTAGGAATAGCACCTAGTCTTGTGATCTGATAGGATTTGCTCCTAGTTTTTAATACCCTGCTAGGAATAACTCCTAGTTTTCCTACTCGCCACCAAACACGATTCTGCCTTTAAACCTTCACTTGTAGCCAGGATACAGATAGATATCCTTCTATCGATCTGACTTGGCACGCCTTCGCTTTTGTTTCTTCACTTGTGTTTCACTTCGTTGTCCTCGCTTGTGTACTTCACTTGTTGAACCTTCACTTGTTGATATTTCACTTACACCTTGCTGGTCCAAGTGACACTTCGCTCGTCTCCTTCACTTTCTAACTCATTTCCTGTGTCTCACCCATGGCTGTTTATAGGCATCTTGACACAGGGATGACGCGTGGTGGGATTATGTACCGTTGTCAGTACTTTTCCGCGCGCTAATATTTGCCGCCCAAAACTTTCCATCGCTTTCTTTTGCCTTCGGCCTTCTCGGCCGATCCCGCGACGCAACTCTCCTGTTGCTATGCATGGTGAAATCACACATACGCCTCTCAGCTACAATCTTTGCTCTCTAACTTTGCCAACATCCACCCTTATATACTATTTAACAATGTTTGACTTATTCCTAGTTTCCCGCCCTTTTGATATATGCTTAAATATACTGAATTTATAATTAAATCAATTTAATAACTATATAACTATATCCCTCCCTTTATCTTTTGTACCTATATATACATAATTAATGCTCTGCATTACTGTATTGTCTTAACTTTTCCACATAACAAATATTAATGTTATGTTTATCCCATTCCATGAATTATACGACGTTATATAGTATTACATAGTATATTCTGCATATATATATACATATATATACATATATATACATATATATACATATATATACATATATATACATATATATACATATATATACATATATATACATATATATATAAATATATATTATCATTATATATTTAAATTTAGCGCCAATACCTCCAGCGCCTTTCAAACCTTTGCTTTGGACATGTTACACACCGCCTCTCCCGTTCTCCGTTACATGCCAACATTCCCGCTCCCAATCCACCCACACATGCGTAAGCCCGCTCACTTTGATGTTGCCTACAACCGAAAAGCAACCCCTCGCCTCCCCCGCTAGTCTATACGCATGAGCCGACTCTCTAAGTCTCGTGCGTCGGTGGCTTACGCACGTGTGCGTGTGTGTGTTCGCTGTTGCGGTTCTATGCACTCCCAATGTAATGCACTCTCAGTGACGTCACCCGAGCCTACATGCACTTGTTCTTATCTGTTTCTCATTGCATGTTACATATATTCGGCCTTTGCTTTGCCCATTTCTCATATGTAATTATGTTTGTGTGAATGTTTGCCAGTTTTAAATCACGCGATTTACATGTTTGCATTCTACTTTCGGTTCGATCGCACATTTCTTTCGTTTGCTTGTGTTCGATCGAACCTCCAGGTTCGTTTATATGTTTGAGTCAAACATATAAACGCGCGCATAGATGAATTTGAATTGCCTTTTTGGGCCAACGCTTATTTTAATTATTAGCCGCTTTTACGACTTAAATTTATTTATATCTGTATCTGGCTTAATGCTTTGCCGCATTTGTGAGGTATATATATAAATATATTATATATTCCTCACATTCCCTCCTTTCTTCGGGAGCCAAATCCTTCCTCCTCTTTTTTTTATAGCATTTTGTTTTTCCATGTTTCCTTTTTTTTCTTTGGCCTGGTTCGCATCTTTTTTTTTCCATTTACGGCATCTTTTCTTTCTTGGCGATTCATCAGGCATCTTTTCCAATTTTTTTTTGGCAGATCGTGAGCATCTTTTCCATTGTCACCATGCCTTATTTTGGCATGGGTGGCTCCGACTGCATCTATATTTATAATATTACTTATATCTACTTAACCTAAACTTCAGATTATTTTCCTATTCTACCTAATCTAAATTCTAACAATATCTACTAACCTAAACTTCATATTTTTTTTCTCTTATTCTAAACTTCATTTTGTTTTTTTTCTACCTAAACTAAATTCCAACAATTTCTCCGAATCTACCTATTCTACTTAACCTAACTCCAAAATTTTCTTAATCTATACCCCCACCTCTTCAAACACTTTAAATCTATTTCTATTACTACGGATCCGATACCGGATCCGCCCCACCCACTCACCCTCGCCTGTCTTGGCCCCTCCCCCATCGCCTGAACGGCCACCGCTACTGGCCACTCTTCGGGCTCCACTTCCCGCCATCTCTGGTGTGCCTGTGGCACTGGCACCGAAGGTTGCCGTTGTAAAGGCGGCCTTGCCGCTTGCCGCTGGCCAACCGGCGCAGAGCGTTGCCTCATATACCCTGGCCGTCTTGGGTCTCGCTGTGGCTGTTCTTGCTGTTGCTGCGGGGCTTGCTGCTGTTGTGGCTGTTGCTGTGGGTCTTGCTGCTGTTGTCGCTGCCATTCTAGCAGCTGTTGATATATGCCCGGCTCCTCCGCTCCGGCTCTCGGTACACAAAACTCCTCTTCGAACGCTGCACTAGCCGGGCTAACGGCCCGTTGCATTGGAGTTGGTGGCCTATCACGCTCCTCCGCCTCGTCATCCTCCTCCTCGGTATCGCTTATCGTTACGTATGCTACCGGCTCGTTTATCATCGGCATCGCTTCTTCGATCCTTTGGGCTAGCACGTCCTCTGCCCTTGCCATCTCCTCAGGCTCATCTAACGATAGCCCCCTTCTTTTGAGCTCTTCCTCCACATCGGCCAACAAAAATGCCAGGTCATTAATAACAATTCCCTCATCCTCGCTTGCTTCTGCGGCCACTCCCTCCTCGTCGTCCTCCATTTCGGCATCGCTCCCAATACCCTCCAACTCCTCCAGATTTTCCATCCCTTCTCCCTCGTCCTCTTCCTCTTCCTCGTCGGACGAGATGGCGATCACCGGCCCCAATGGGACCGGCTCCTCGCCATCGGACTCCTCGTCCGACACATACGGCGATGCTAGCATTTGCATTGCCTCCTCTAGCTCCTCTCCGTTGAAATTCTGATGACCGCTCATGATGGAAATTAAAATGTGATTGACTTCATCAGTCGTATCTTGGGCCATCGGAACCTCTAATCCGCGTCGCTCTGCTGCTGCGCGTCCAGCTTCGGGTTCCCGCTCTCGTTTTTCTTTTTATCCGTACTTCACACACACACTGTATGTGTGAATCCTCTCTCCTGCACTTGGTCTACCGCAGGAGAGAGTTCTCTCCTTGTCCATTTGCATCCTCCGTCTGTTCTGCTCTCTTACAGTTTGAGAAGCATTGGTGTTTATATTCCGTTTCAGTCAACATTTCTTTTTATTTCTTTCTTTTTTCTGTTACAGTTTTATATGCACTGTAAAATAAATTGTATGCCTGCAACCAATTTATTTTTATACATATATATGTACAAATTTTTTCTATTAGTTGAGCCAGTTATAACGCTCCATTACTATTTATATACATATATATATTTTTTTTTTTTTTTAAAAAATTCTTGCTATTTATTTCTGTAGGCCAATGCAATTTCCTTTTCAACTTATGCTGTTTTGTGTTTCTACCGTTCCTTTCCATCTGAAGATTTCCCAGTTGTCCGGCCAGTCCAACTGTTCAAACTCCATTTGGCCGGTTTCCGGTAGTCATACTCGCCTTGCCTCTTTATAGCTCATTCGGATCATCTGTTGGCTCTTGCTCTGGTTGCACTTTTAGTTCGCTGATTTGTGCCAACCTCGATTTTTTGTTTGTGATATGCTGCACTTTGCATATCACTGGCGAAGTAAATCCTACGACTTTGTACGGCCCACCATACCATGGTGCAAGTTTTGCAGCAAATCCTTCTGCTGCATTTGATAAATAGTGCTCCTTGGCCCACACTATTTCGCCCACTCGTGGTTTCCATTGCCTTCTTCTTAGATTATAGTGCCTTGATTGATCCTGAGCAGCTTTTTCTAGGTTTCTTCGCACCAATACGCCAATTTCTTTTATCAACTCCGCATTGCCATCTGGCCGTTGGCTTGGTTTGCCTGATCCAATAGTTAGCCTGTCAAATGTGGATCCTGGCAATCTCGGCTCTCTTCCCTGCGTTATTAATGCCGCCGTATATCCCGTTGCGTCGGACACGCTAGAATTTACTGCCAACATTATTTCTGGCCATTGTTCATCCCATCGTCGTTGATCTTCTCCTGTGAATTGTGCTATCATTGTTTTAACTGTTCTATTCGATCGTTCGGTTGGATTTTCTTGCGGCGTATATGGCGCTATCAGCTGGTGTATTGTCCCCCATTCCTGCAGCATTTTCTCAAATACTTTGCTGACAAACTGGACTCCATTATCTGTTATTACTACTTTTGGGACGCCAAATCTAGCCAGTACTCTTTCTCTAAATGCTTTAACCAAATTCTCTGCCGACGCTTTTCTCATTGGTACAAGCTCTGTCCATTTTGAGAATCTATCGACTATAACAAGTAACACCGAGTTTCCATGTTTTGATCTTGGCAGTGGCCCAACGAAATCAGCACATATTGTTGCCCATGGCTCATCTGGCACTTGTGTCAGCATTTTTCCTGCTGCCTGCTGCTGGCTTGGTTTATACCGCATGCAGTTTTCACAGCGGCTGACATGTGCGCGTGCATCTCTTTGCATGCCTGGCCAGAAATATTTGGCCGCTATTCGGGCAATCGTTCTCCTACTGCCTGTGTGTCCTGCAGTTGGAGAGTCGTGGTTTTCTGATATTATTTGTCGCCTTAACTGTTTCGGCACACATAATTTCCACGACACAACATCTTCATGCCCTGCCCTATGCGGTATATTTCTGTATAACTGCCCATTTTCCATTACATAATCAGTATATTTTTGCGGATTTTCTTTTACTTTTCTGGCCATATTTTCGATCCATTCACAGCTTTGTGCTGACTGTTCATTTTTGTTGCTATTATTCTTTATCATTCTGCATGCTTCCAATGGTTGCCTCGACAATGCATCTGCAACGACATTTAGTTTTCCTTTGCGATACGTTATTTCAAAGTCATATTGCTGCAATTCCAATGCCCATCTTGCAATTCGCCCTGTTGGACTTTCGATGCTATTCAGCCATTTCAGTGCCATGTGATCAGTAATGACTTTGAAATGATATCCTTCTAAGTATGGCTTCAACTTCCTTATAGCCCATACGATTGCTAGACATTCCTTTTCTGTTGCTGAATAATTTTGTTCCGCTGGATTCAGAGTTCTGCTGGCGTATGATATGACTCTCTCGCCTTCCTTTGTATTTTGAGTCAGAATTGCCCCTATGCCGTAGTTGCTAGCGTCAGTTTGCAATACAAACATTATTGCAAAATCTGGGCATGTCAACACTGGATCTGCCACCAATTTTTGCTTCACCATGTCAAACGCATCCTGATGTTTTCCTTCCCACACCCATTTTGCTTTTTTCTTTAATAGCGAAGTTAATGGTTGTACAAGTGTTGCGAAACTTGGCACGAACCGTCTGTACCAAGATGCTACTCCTAGGTATTGGCGTAACTCTTTTGTGTTCTTTGGAGGTTTTAATTCAGCTATTGCTGCCACTTTATCTGGATCTGTGCCAATGCCTTGTTCTGTTACCCGATGGCCCAGGAATCTTAGCTCTTTTCTGAAGAACTGGCATTTTTCTGCATTTATCCTTAAATTTGCTGCCTTTAGTCTTCGGAAAACTTCCTTTAAATAAGCTTTGTGGGCTTCTATTGTTCGACTAACCACTATGATGTCATCCTGATACGCGAACGCGTGTGGCATCATTTCTGGTCCTAGGACCACATCTAAAGCTCGTTCGAAAGTCGCAGATGCTGAGTACAAACTGAACGGCATCACTTTCCATTGATACAGTCGCTTTGCTGGAACTGTGAAAGCTGTCATCTTTGTGTTCATTTCCAACGGAATCTGCCAATATCCATCTTTTATATCCAAACTGCTTATGAATTTTGCTTCGCGCAAAATCTGATGATCTGATGATCTAAAATATAGTCAATTCTCGGCATTGGATAAGCATCTTTTATAGATTTTGCATTTATCTGCCTAAAATCAACACATAGCCTCCATTTTCCAGTTTCTTTCTTTTTCACCATTACTATTGGTGAACTGTAAGGACTATTTGATCGTTCTATATATCCCATTGCCATCAATTCTTCAACTTTTCCGTTTATTATAGCTTGCATCTTTGGATTCTTTGGATAATACCTTTGTTTTATTGGCTTATCGTCACACATAGTGATTGTGTGCATGCCAACTTTAGACGTGCCATTTATTTTGGCCAATTCGGCCAGTTCTTCGCGCATAAAGTCGCTGACTTCTATTTCTGGTGCATTTGTCACTATTGCTGTCGAAATTCTTTCCGTCAGCCTCCCTTTTATTCTGCACATTGGCGGAATTTCAATTTGGTGCCCTGCGCATTGTATAATGGCTCCCATTTCCTTTATAAAATTCCACCCTAACACCACCGCATCAATTCCGCCAGGCAATACTAAAAATGGCATTTTGATTATTTTGTCGCCAAATTGCACTTCAGCGATCCATTGCCAGTCTATATGTTTGACTGCTCGGTCTGCCAATTTCACCTTTTTTTTCGCTTTTGTTAGCTGATCTTTTCTAGCTGATTTTTCTATTACCTTTTGGCTCACAAAGCTGCTTGTGGCCCCCGAGTCTACCGTGACTAGCATTCTAATGCCTCCTATCCTAATTTCTGCTGATAGTTGGCTTTCTTCTTATATCAGCTTTCCGATTAGGTTCGCGGAGCTGTTGTTGCCGGCTCCTGCTCGCTCCTTGCAGGCAGGAACCGATTTGCGTTTCCCGCTGGCATGCAACAATTCATTGAACGCTTTCCTATTTTCCCGCAATTCCAACAGAACTCTAATCTTCTGTTGCTGCATTCCTTAGCCCAATGACCTGCACCTCCGCATCTTCTGCATGCTTGAGATGGATTCTGTACCCATCCTGTTGGGATTTTCGCAAAATTCCGCCTTTGAGCTGGAATTGGTGGCTCATCATCTAAGCAGCGTCTGCAGACGGTGTTATGCCTATTGTATTACACAACTGGTCGTCTTTGCACGCCCATTGGTATGTGTGAGCGTTCTCTTTGAGCCTCTCGTTGGAATTGTTTCCTTTCCTGTTCCAATGTTTCGAACTCATCTGCTAGTTGCATTAGTTCTTCCAGCGTTTGTATGTTGTGTGGGCGAATGAACATTTTCAAATCTGGCGTGCAATTTTCCAATATGATTTTTAGCTGCTCGAAATCTGGGCATTTTAATGGACGCATCATGGTTTGCATTGCTATCATGAAATCTTTGAAATCATTCCATTGCTGTTTTCTGGCTTTTACTTGGTCTGCCAGTTTGCTAAAATATCCCCTCGGCAAGAAATATTTTTTGAATGCCTCAGTGAAATCTCTCCATGATGCCCAATGCTTATTGTTGGCCACGTACCATTTTAACGCTTTGTCCTTCAGCAGTTCTGGCATTGCCCTTGGAATCATGTTGATATCTAGTCCATACATGTCTGCTGACCATTCAACTTGTTCGATGAATTCTAGCGGCTTTGAATTGCCATCGAAACGAAATGTTCATTCCCTTACTTGTTTTGCCACTTTCGGATATTCATTATTAGAATTTATTAGCCCGACTCTGCTACTTTCTGTAACTTTTCTACTTGTTCTTGGCTCTTCATATAATGTGTGTTGTTGTCTTTGTGGGCCATCTAGGGCACCCACGCTTCCCCATCTTGGCGGTGTTAATATTGGAATTGCCAATTTTGCAATTTCCCCCACCGGCATTGCTTTTGCAGCCTTTGTATATTTTGCTGCCAGCGAGCTGATCCATGTTTGCCACTCTGGGTCGTCCTCATGATTGTTGACCCATTCTCCGAACTGTTTCCGCATTTCTTCTACAGTTCCTGCTAGCGTTAATCCGCACTTTTCGCCGGTTTTTATCAAATCCTCCTTTTTCATGTAGTAAATCCATGATTTTGTCATTTTGCCGGCCTTTGATCAATTTATTTAAATAAAAAAAATTAACGTTGTTTTTTTTTTGTTCTCTTATGCAGAAAACACTAAATTTTGTAAATCCCTTCCACCAGTTAAGCACGTTGGGCGCCAGTTGTAACGATCCTTTTTGGTCCTTACTTGCGGCAGAGCCGGATTTCAGGTGTAGGGGTACGACACAACAAATTTATTTTGTGCGCTGGTGAAATAAGAAGATACGGTTGGTTTTCTTTTAATAAAACGTTATAATTTTATTGTCGATTCGATTGGTGGATGTTAGTATGGCCAGAGAGCTTCTGCACGGGCTGTTAGCTTTGTGTTTGTGGCAATTGTGAAATCCACTCTGCACCGCTGGCACGCATTTAAACTTATCGACAGATTGTGTTTGGCTGTGGCAAGTGTTCCTACTGCCAGGATGACTCCTGGTCTTGTCTATCTACACTGTCGTCTGCTACGCTCCTATTATTCTGCTAGGAATACTCCTAGTCTTTTCCCACTACGCCAGGAATACTCCTGGTCTTCCTCAACTGTGCTAGGAATACTCCTAGTCTTCACCTGCCTGTGCCAGGAATACTCCTGGTCTTCCTTAACTGTGCTAGGAATACTCCTAGTCTTCACTAAACTGCTAGGAATAGCTCCTAGTCTTCAATGCTTTGCTAGGAATAGCTCCTAGTCCTTTTTATGCTGCTAGGAATAGCTCCTAGTCTTTTATCTGTTGCTAGGAACAGCTCCTAGTCTTTTGTATATTGCTAGGAATTACTCCTAGTCTTTTATGATCCGCTAGGAATAGCTCCTAGTCTTGTGATCTGATAGGATTTGCTCCTAGTTTTTAATACCCTGCTAGGAATAACTCCTAGTTTTCCTACTCGACACCAAACACGATTCTGCCTTTGAACCTTCACTTGTTGCCAGGATACAGATGGATATCCTTCGCTTTTGTTTCTTCACTTGTGTTTCACTTCGTTGTCCTCGCTTGTGTACTTCACTTGTTGAACCTTCACTTGTTGATATTTCACTTGCACCTTGCTGGTCCAAGTGACACTTCGCTCGTCTCCTTCACTTTCTAGGAATATTTTAGTTTGAAATTATGGCGAATTTGAAGGAGTTTGATTTTATAAAGTTTCTTTAATTGGTACAAGGTATACTCAAAGTTGGCAGGGACGACTTGCTTGCTTCATTTAACTTCGCTTTGATTCCTGCAATGGCAGTCTCATTTTTGACTTTATAAAGGACTGGACAACTTATTTTTGATTTGTACCCCCCTACGGTTAAATCTTTTTTTTCTATCTATTCTATTTTTTCTATCTATGTCTATTTTTTGGGCGGCTTATTAAGCGACGCTAAGACTTGGTAACAAATACCGATTCTGTGATGAAAAACGGCAAAACATCATCTTTTATAATGGCCCGAATAACTGCAAGGAAAATATGTGAGATTTGGTTGGTTATTCTGGAAAATGCGAGGTTTTTGAGTCGACATCTTGATGGTATGGCGCAAGTTCTATTACTAGATAATATTAATAAGTCATGATATTAGTTTGAAAGACCAAAGTCAAAGAATGCACACATAAATTTTTAATATAAATATGAATCGAGTTTAAATATGTGTATTCTTTTGGTTTTCTTATTGTAAATTGAAAAAAAAATGCATATATAATAATTAATGTAAATATTATTATAAAATGTCATATTTAAAGAACAGTTTTAAACGACTATGATGTATTTAATATAATATATTATGTTATGAAGCGATTGCAAGTTGTCAATTTTGAATTCTGAAAAAGGATATTCCATTTTTCTGTTGAATTCAACTCATTTGTTACACACAGTTTGAATTTGTTAGGTACCGTTTTGAATATTTTAATTGCAGTAGATATTCACGATACATTTTTGCAATGTTTTTTGATTTGATCCGTAATAATACCGAAATTTATATTAAGGGAGGTATTTGGAAGTTGGAATAAATTTTAAATATTTCTTATCAATTGAAAAAACAGAGTATTGAATTTTGGGACAGATTGTTAGTCCTACTACCACTAACATTTCAGAGTTTACTTCTTCAACGATCAATGGATTCTGGAACGCATTACAAACTAATGTCGTTTATACCGACTTCAGTAAGGCCTTTAATTCTGTTAACCATAGACTGCTTCTGTATCAGTTAAACAAATTTTGGTTTGCAAGCCTTTTGCAGTTTCTCAATATTTAGATACCACCAGTCAGTTGCCATGAAAAAAAATTCCTTTTTAAAACCTCTCTTTCAAAGACCATCAAAGTAACCTCAGGGAGTGACACAAGGTAGGCATCTTGCTTTTTACACTGTTTATTAATGACCCACCATCAGTAGTAACTTATTCTCGTGTGCTCATGTATGCTGACGATGTTTTACATTGTCTTACTTTTAAAGACTCAGGCTCCCATTTTTTTTCGCGCGAATCCCAACGGGTGCTTTAAGTGCCCACACTTCCCGCCCAACCGACCGAGGGGCGCTAACCGCAAAACGTACGACTCGAGTCGCGGGGACAGTTCATACATACAGACAAAAACGAAAACTAAAGCTAGCTACGAGCTAAAAAAGAAAGTATAGTATTTTTTAATACTGGAAAAGAGAGTTCTGTACTGATTACATGATAAAGACGATTAAAATCAGAACAACGAACTCGGAAAGGTTCATGCAGTAAATAATTAGTAGAACAGCATGAAAGAGATAGAGGTATAAAGTTTCTAGTAGGTCTACAATAAACACTAAAATTTTTTTGGTTCAATAGCTCGGGCGAAACTATATATCACCTTTAAGAAGATTGTGCATAAAAATGACGCCAAGCATGACTCTACGATTAGTGAGAAAAGGAAGGCCAAGTAAAAGAAGTCTACTAGAGTACGATGGCAAATTTACATTACGTTCCCAGTTCAGACCACGAAGAGCAAAAAGCAAGAACTGTTTTTGAACCGACTCAATGCTTGCTTGGTGTGATTCATACTGAGCATACGGACCAGTGAGGTGAAAAGAATTTTAGTTGTATATGGATCGTCAAACTCCTTTGACCATCTCTTTACAAACCCAAGAACGCCCATGGCTTTACCGACGGTAGAGGAAATATGGGACTTAAACGTTAGTTTACGGTCCATCAGGACACCCAAGTCATACATCTTATTAAGATGTTCTAATGGTGTATTAGTAAGAAAATAAGTAACTAAATGCGGAGAATTTTTATGCAAAGTCATGACCTTGTATTTCATTTTAATAAGTTATTATGACACCAAAGCTCAAGATTTTGAAGATCAGATTGCAAGCGACAAGAAGAGGTAATGTCTTTGTAACTAAAACAATGCTTAACGTCATCTGCGTACATAAGAGCACGAGAATAACTTATAACAGAGGGAAGGTCATTAATGAAAAGGGTAAACAGCAGTGGTCCCAAATGACTACCCTGAGGCACCCCCGAAGTAACATGGATGGATCTGGAATATGACGATTTAAAAAGAACCCTCTGAGTTCTATTTGTCAGATATTCACGAATCCAATTAATTAAAGGACTTGGAAAGCCAATACTATTTAATTTATAAAGAAGAAGCGTATGATTAACATAATCAAAAGCCTTACTAAAATCAGTATATATGACATCAGTTTGCCTTGCATTTTTAAATCCTTCGATCGTTAAAGAAGTAAATTCTAAAAGGTTAGTGGTAGTAGATCTACATTTCACAAACCCATGTTGAGATGGTGAAATTATAGATCTACAAAAATGTTGCAATTGAGAAGTGATTAATTTTTCAAAAGCTTTAGGTATAGCGGACAATTTAGAAATACACCTATAGTTGGATGCTTCCGATTTTTTACCGCTTTTATGGAGAGGAACTATATAGAATTCCTTCCAGATAGCTGGGAACGTGGAAGATTTGACAGACGAAAGAAAAAACTTACGAATTGGCTTACATAGAGCCTCGGCTTAAAATCTGGGAATGCAACCTGGTATTCCATCAGGACCGGTAAATTAAAGTCACCGAGAACAATTAACATGTCTCCATCAGACAGTAAAGATGAGATGTGTTGGATAGAAACCAAGTGTTTAATGTACACCGCCATGTCGGATTGTGGCGGGATGTACGAGCAAGTAATGTAGACAGAGAAAGTCTTGAGACTGACCTTGACACTTACAAACTCAATCTGCTGGTTATCAGGAGTTTGAATCCGGTCAGAAGATAAAGACGAGTCAATGGCAATCAAGACTCCTCCGCCTACACGCGAAATGCAATCACACCTGAAGATTGAAATTTTGGCAGACAGAACAGTTGGCAGTACCAAGTCTCTGAAAATTTTAATATCAAAAATTTAAAATCTAAAATTTTATAATCAAATACTAGACTATCTACATAAAGTCTAGGAAGCTTAGATTTAAGTCCTCCTACGGTCTGATAGGCCAGATTATGGGACGAAATTAGTTTTTTTGGAACACCAACAGATGCTGATGTTCCGGAAGCAATAGAAATAGAAGTGGAAGCAAGCATAACTGAGCCACGAGTTTTCTTTTTGGCCGTATTTTCTTTCACTAAAATGTGATCCGGCCAAAAGCTGTTACTACAGATGCAGTCAAACAGTTTAACCGGGACACTAATTTTATAGAAAGAGATCTCCCTAGAATAATTAAATTTAAATTTTTCCACCGCTATTTTGGATGCTTGCATTTCTGTCTTAATGTAATGTAAACTTTCGGGATCAAGCCTAGAAACAAATATATGTTTCTTCAGCGGTACTCCAGTCAGAGGCCTAATTAATTGCGTTCCTCTAACTGGACGGCTGTTGGCAATAACCAAAATATTTGGTAGTTGCCCGGACTGTTCGGAAACAACAGTTTCATTCGTCTGTATAGAGAAACCATTTCCAGGAGAAACGAAAAAGGCCTCGGCTTTACGCCCACCCTGTGTGACGGGGATGGTAAACAATGTGAGCTGCGAAGGATTGGCTGTGAGCAGTGAAAAGATTGCGGAACCGCGGCCAACACAGGGATAGGCACTTGCAGATTCAGGGACAGAATTTGCATACTAGTTTTCTTGCGCTTTGAAGACTCATTCAACAGCTTATAGCTTTTGAACTCTGTCTCTAAAGCGTTAAACTCATCAGAGAGTTTACGAAAACCGGATGACAGTTTCTTAAACTTGTCCCTGGTCTGCCTCATGAATACCCTGATTTCGGTTTCCAGTTCTCGGCATGAGTCGCAGCCCCATTTGAGACCACCTCTTTGCTCTAAATTGTCACTCACTTTGGTCGTGTAGCCGACACATTTGACGTGCATGACATTGTCACACAGCCAACTTCCTTGAAATATCTGTACAAGATGAATGATTTTTTTTTGTTTTTTCTGGACGTTGACGCCTACAATGCGAAGTACGTTCAAGTGGTCCAAGCGACAAAAGGACAATGCCTGTTACGCGCGAACCCTATCAGACAGCATGCAAAAGACGAAATCGCGAGGACAACGGACGACAATTACAGTAATAATAAGAACGAACTACGAGCTAGATAGTTAAGAATAAAAGTTTTTAGTTGAGAAATAGAAAGTTCTGAACCGATTACAGGATAAAGGCGATTGTAATCGGAACAAAGAACTCGAAAGGGTTCATGTAAAGTATAGTTAGAAGTACAGCGAGTTAAAGTTAGAGGGATATAATTTCTAGTTAGTCTACAAGGTACAGATAGATTAACCAGATTAAGTAAATTAGAGGAATCAATTTGTCCATTCACAAGATTGTGTATAAACAAAGAACCCAGCATTACTCTACGGTTAAGTAACGGCGAAAGATTAATAAGAAGAAGTCTATCAGAATACGAGGGTAGGTTAACATTTCTGTCCCAGTTTAAGCCACGAAGCGCAAAAATCAGAAATTGCTTCTGGACAGATTCAATTTTTATTTGGTGTGATTCATATTGAGAAGACCAGACGCATGATCCATACTCCAGAATAGGACGGACCAGTGAAATAAAAAGGATTTTAGTTGTGTAAGGATCATCGAATTCTTTCGACCATCGCTTGACAAAACCAAGAACACTCACTTTACTGACTGTAATGTAAATGTGACGAGTGAAACTTAATTTGTGGTCCATGAGTACACCCAAATCATTCATCTCGTTCAGACGTTTTAAAGGAGTATTATTAAGATAATACGTAACTGATTGAAAGTTAGTTCTATGAAATGACATGACATTGCATTTCGAAACGTTTAGATTTAATATGTTAATTTCACACCAGGTCTGCAAGTTATTCAGATCTGCCTGGAGCAAAAGGGGAGACTCTGAGTCTTTAAAACTAAGACAAAGTTTAACATCGTCAGCGTACATAAGGACACGAGAATGAGTTACTACTCATTTATAAATAGGGTAAAAAGTTACGGTCCTAGATGGCTACCTTGTGGCACTCCCGAGGTTACTTTGATGGTTTTCGAAAGAGAGGTTTTAAATAGAACTTTTTGAGTACGGTCAGTCAGATATTGGGAAATCCAACACAGCAAAAGGCTTGAAAGCCCAAGTTTGTTTAGTTTGTACAGAAGCAGTGAATGGTTTACAGAATCAAAGGCCTTACTGAAGTCGGTATAAACGACATCAGTTTGTAGTGCATTCCTGAATCCATCGATCGCTAAAGAAGTAAACTCTCATAAGCTAGTGGTAGTAGATCTACGTTTCATGAACCCATGTTGGGTAGAAGAAAGAATAGAACTACAGAAATGTTGCAATTTGGAAGTTATAATTTTCTCAAAAGCCTTCGGAATAGCGGACAATTTGGAAATACGTCCATAATTAGAGGCTTCTGATTTGTTACCTTTTTTATGTAAAGGAATAATAAAAGTTTCCTTCCTTCCCAATAGTTGGGAAAGAGGAAGTTTCAACAGACAATTTAAATAATTTAAGAATTTGAGTAATTAGATTCTCAGCACAAAACCTGAGTACGCAACCAGGTATCCCATCAGGTCCTGGTGAGTACACGGGCTTAAATGTAGTGAACGTACTGAGAATTGAGCTTTCATCAATCACAGGATTAAAGATGCAATTAGACCTATTCAACTGATAGGGATATGAAGAGTTGGCTCGATGCTCCATAGGGGAATAGGTTGTATTGAAAAAATCGACAATCATATCGGCAATGGCCTGATCATCGGTTGCTTTATTGTCTTCAAAACGTAAAAAAGACGGGTGCACTGCTACCTTGCGTTTGGTATTAACAAAGTTATAAAATCGCTTAGGATCACGGGAAAACTGTAGTTTACAGCGCAAAATGTAATCTTTATAACATTATGCATTAAGCACAGAGAAATTTGATCGAGCAACTAAGTAATGAGAAAAATCTGATGGCTGACCCGATTTTTTGTACTTCTTATAATATCTAAATTTCACTTTTTTTAATTAATTTTTATAATTAGATAACTCACGTGTAAGCCATGGTGGCTTATCAGACACTACATGGACCATACGATGAACACCGGCGTCAACCAATGGCAGCCTCCATAGCTACACAAGAATACAGATAAGACCAGACTGTAGCAAGAATTAGCTCATTGAGCTTGAAAAAGTTAGTTTTACGCATCCAACGGATAAGATGCGCCGACTTGGCACGTGCAATTAATGTCCTTCGGGGACGATCAGCGAATTAATCCTCGAAACAACGCCATCGGAAGACAGTAAAACAAATATAAGATTTAATGACCTACCGTTTATATTACGGACTGGATTAACTTAGGTTAAAGATGAACATATTAAAGAGCAATAACAAGGAGGACAAAGAGTGGAAACCATGAAATGTCAGGCAGATTGAAATCCCCAAGAACAATTATTAAGTCTACATCGGAAACAAGCGAAGAGCCAAAGCGAATACCTTCTAAGTGGCTAGCGTATAGCACCATGTCATATTTTGGTGGAATATACGAACAAGTTATGAAGACGGAATACGTTTTTAAAGAAATTTGGATACTAACAAATTCGATGTGAAGACTTGCAGAAGGCTGAACTAATTCAGGGGAGGGGGCTGAGTTGACAGCAATTAAAACTTTATATAAGTAGACAAAATTGTGGGAAAAACAGAAGCATCAGATATGTCAGGCCTTAACAACGTGTCCGTAAATACCAGAATTTGAAAATCGAATGATAGACTGTCTACATAAAGTTTTGAAAGTTTAGATTTTAGTTCTTTAACAATCTGGTAGGCCAGAAAAACAGACGAAATTAGTTTTTTGACCCGCCAGCAGATACTGACGGGCCAGAAGATAGAGGAAGATTGTTTGGTGCAATAGAAAGACGCACCGAAGGCCGATTTTTCTTCTTCATAGTATACTCCTTTATAATTAAATGTTCAGGCCAAACACTGAACACTGATTTTAAATGACGAAATGTCACGAGAATAAGAAAATTAAAATTTTTTCAACGCGATGTTTGGCACTACGATTTTTGCCCGGATATGGGCTAAGACATCATCTGATGTCGTATTGGGAGCTAATTTTGAAACAAATGTTTGTATATTTTTTTGAAATTGTAACAAGCGAAATCGCTGTGCCAATTGCAATTTTGGACATATCCAAAACTACACCCGATATCCAATCTGTATGTGGGACACTATTGCCAGGGGAAATATTAATAGTTCCCGTAATCGGAACTGGTAGAAGTAGAGATCACATGATTAAAGATGATAGGGAGAAGAAGAGTTGCTCGATGCTCTATGGAGGAATAGGTTGTATTAAAAAAAATCAACAAACATATCGGCAATGGCCTGATGATTTGTTCTTATTGTCTAAGTAAGACGGGTGCACTGCTAGCTTTCGTTTGGCGTTAACGAAGTATTATTATTAACAACTAGTTAATAATAAATTTGTGATTTGTTTAATAATATTTATGCTTGTGCGTGTCTGAGACTACTATGACACCTATCACTTAAGTGGAACAGATTGTTTTCTTCAGACCTTCGACGTTGTAGCTAATTATTGGCTCTGTAAGCATTGATATTAGTTTTCCGTGGGTAAATTCAGGCGTAGTCATGAGCTGTCATCTGGTTTTGCTCAAAAACCTTTTAATTGCCATTTGTCTTGTCCACCTAATCACCAAAGTTCACAAGATAATTTGGCCCAGTGCTAGTCACACAATCATTTTCTTTTGGCTTCTCAATAATAGTCGTCTGGGCTGTATCATGCTGGCATGCGCTGCATAAGGCCGTCTAACGCACTGTTGAAAGTAGTGGTCGTTTGGCGTTTATGCCAGCAGAGTTTCCATAGTAATATCGTTTAGTCGACTGTTTACGAAAGTGGCAAGTGGACTATTTCGAAGCTTGTATTCTAAATAAATCTAATATACATATTTCTTTCAACTTCTTAATAAACAGTTTTATTTTAACTTACATCTTTTAAGATCTCTCCACATAAAGGATTCTGTGAAGAAGTTTGCTATTTAGATTCACTTTTCCCAAAAGGACGATCATACTGTTTGGGTTCAATAAACGTTGAATGTTGGTATCTATATACATTCAGTAAATCTAGCATTAAAATTGTATCAGATTTTGTATTGGATGAAAACAATGACCACGATTTAAATCCAGACCAAACTATAGAAATACTAATGCAAAATCTTGATCCAAAGGTGATGTCGTTTTTCAGTAAACATACTTTTAAAAATGCATCTGATGCAACTTTGGTAAATATAATAACAGATAACAATTAAAATAACACAATATAACAAATTTTATGTTTTAAGCATTCTGGAATTAGTGAAATTTTGCCTAATATGCATATTGATGATTTCTTATTTGATCCATGTGGTTATTCCATGAACGGAATAAATGAAAAGGTAAGCGAAATAATAATTCTTATAAAAATTTAATCAAAAGTGTTTAGTTGGTTTTTGAGACTTACATTACAATATTTTATAAAATTGGTGAGTGATAATTTCATGACATTCGGAAAGGAAAGGAATTTAATACTGCATAGCATAAAATTTCAAAGCGTTTTAAACACATGGTAATGCTTCTACAGTCAAACAATTCAGAATTTAGAACTAGCTTAGTTGATTTAGCCATGTATGTCTATTCATCTGTCTAGTTTTGTCATCCTTCTTTTTTGTTAGTTAACCTTTTAGATCTGTATGTTTGACAATCTACTAATAGGTCGGATCGAACTCTAAGATATAGTCACTATCGGAATAATCGGTGTTAAACAATTTTTTTTTTTTTGTCGTTTGAATGCTAATTGTAACTTTGATCAACGTAGAATGAGAATGGAGTAAAGTTATAGTTGTATATCAAAAACAAATATTTTATTGTTGACTAATACATACTGCATAACAATAACAACAAGGAAATTGTCAAATTATAATTATTCGTATCATCTTGTATACAACTAAAAAACAGGGAGCTCAATTTTTTTGTTTCAAATTTTTTTAAATTCAATGACATGAGAGAATTCTGTTATTGCTAAGTTTGGTTAGAATCATATATTGAGTGTCAACGAAATTGATAACCAAAAATTTTTAATTAATTAAAAACTCCAAATCAACTCCAAACATTCGAATGCTTTTCTTAAACTTTTTATTCACATTGAATATATATTTTTTATGCTTATGTTGCTACTGACAGCTACAAAGAGAGGGAGCGAAAGTGTATTCACACATATGATCACTCATACTTGGTGTGACTAAATTGCAGTTTACAGGCTTTGATCCGTAATGCACTTGGTTGAGCTTTTCGTTGCACCGAGAATTGAGTGGCTTATCGCTCAAATTGATGTAACTTATGGATGGGGTTCTAATGTTTAATATTCAACAAAAACTCTACTACTCCAACGATACAGCTAATTCAACGATGCCACCAAAGTGACGTTAACTGTGTTAATTTAAGAATTATGCAAAACGAGCTTATATGAGATAAATGGTTTTATATTGGGACAGTGCAGTGTCCTGTCATGGACGCCAATGTTTGATCTGCTCAATTGCAGATGTTTTAACTAAAATTTGCCCAACGCCGATAATTGATTCCCAAAATGGAAAGACGTTCTTTCCTCAGTCGAGTTTTCAAAAGAAGAATTTTATAAAGAAAAAGACTCTTTATAATCAATAAACGTGTTTTACTTTAAGTATTTATGAAAAATAATACAAAAGTACAAATTTAAAGAATCAAAATAAAGTAGAATTTATAATTTATTCATTTCTGACAAGGCGGCTGTCTCCGTTTTTCTAGGAAGTGGTATCTATTTATAGACGAATTGCTTCGTGTTCGATCAGTCTGGACAATCGTTAAGTACTTTTAATGTTTCCGACAGTCCTCCATTAAAAGGTATACAACGTACTATGATCACAGAAATATATATTTGTTTCCAAATTTCGGTTCGTGTCTTAGCATTAACACAATTGTTAAAGTTTAAAAAATAGAGGTGGAAATATTTAACATTTTAAAAGAGATAGTTCCTTTAAAATTAGTGTCCTAGTCGATTACATTTGCAGTAACAGCTTGTTTCCGCTAAACTTATGTCATATATACAGGGTAGTCATTTGGGAACATTGCTGTTTACCCTTTTCATTTATGTCCTTCCTCCTGTTAGAATTTATTTTCATGTTCTTATGTACGTGAATGACACTTAGTAACAAAGACATTATCTTTCCTTGTCAGTTATAATCCGATCTTCAAAATCTTGAACTTTGGTGTCATAACTTATTAAAATTAAATGCAACTAAGTGCAAAGTCATGGTTTCTCACAGAAATGCTCCACAATTAGTTACTTATTTTTTTAATGATGTACCATTAGAACGTGTTAATGAGATGTTTGGGGTTAGTGGTAAATTTTAATTTACAACGCTGAACATAACATATCGATTTCATATTGTTTCAGGTTAGTTAGCTCCAGGGAATACTAGGGGGGCTTATGGGCCGGCTTTGGGATACTCAGCGGTACACAAACCTTAAAAAGCGAACCAAGAGTATTATAATACAGAAAAACAGATTCATGTATGAAGAAGGAAATTAGGCTTACGAAAATTACGGGACTTAACCGCAGGATAGGCACCAACAGTCGGTACACAATGGATGAAAACTTTCTTCAGGGAGGACAAGAAGGTTTATACTAGAAACTACACAGTTGGTGGGTTCTATCACCAATTTCAGATCCAATAAACTTTCATTTTAGTTACTGACAGGATTTATCTAAGTCAAAGATAATCTCCTGATTATCAGAAGAGTGAATCCGTTCAGAAGGTAACGCTGAGTCAATCTCAATCAAGTCTCCACCGCCTACAGGCAAAATGCGATCACACCTAAAGATTAAAAATTTTGCAGACAGGACAGATGCATCGTTAATGTCAGGTTTTAACCAAGACTCTGTAAATTCCAAAATTTGAAAATCAACTACTAGACTATCTAGGAAGTCTAGGAAGCTTTTGCAGACAGAACAGATGCATCGTTAATGTCAGGTTTTAACCGAGACTCTGTAAATACCAAAAATTTAAAATCAACTACTAGACTATCTACATAAAATCTAGGAAGGTTAGATTTACGTTTTCTTGCGTTCTGATAGGGTAAATAAAGGGACGAAATTAGTTTTTTCGAACCCCAGTAGATGCTTTTACAAGAATGTGATCTTTCCAAAAGCTGTTACTGCAAATGCAAATCAAACAGTTCGGCCGAGACACTGATTTTGAAGGAAGAAGATCTTCCTAGAATAATTGAATTAAGGTTTCTCTACCCCTTTTATAGATACGTTTGTCTTAAGACTAGAAACAATTATGTGCTTCTTTGGTTGTACTTCAGTTATAAGCCTTTGTGTGTTCCTCCAACTGGACAATAGCATTTCATAGTTGCCCGGACTTTTCAGAAACTGCAGCTTCATTCGTCTACATATAGAGCCCATTTCCAGGAGAAACGGAAAGAGCTTTATCTTTACGCCCGCCCTGGGGGACGGTGGTGGTTAACGATATGAGCTAGTGAGGATTGGTTGTGGGCAGTGACGGGGATTGTCGAACTGCGGCCGAGACAGGGTTAGGTATCGGCAAATGCAGGAACAGATTAAGAATATTCGTTTTCTTGCGATTCGGAGACACAAACAATAGCTTATGGCTATTGAACTCTGTCTCCATAGCGTTAAACATATCAGAGAGTTAACGAAAGCAGATGATAGTTTCTGTAACTTATTCCTGGTCTGCCACATAAATAACCTCATTTCAATTTCCACTTCTCGGCATGAGTCGCATCCCCATTTGAGAGACCACCCCTTTGCTCCAAACTGTCTAAAATAAAAGAAAAAAACCGAAATTCCAAAAAAAAAAAGGCGAAAGTAACTCATTTTTTTAAAGCAAATTCGACACTTGAGTCATACTTGCAGAGAAAATTAATATAAAATCTAAGAGAGCACAACACAAGTACACGTATTACATAGATGCGAGCGAGAACAACAGAAATTGAAAAAAAAGACCGGGAGAGTCAACAGCACTGCGTAGGCGAGAGCGCAAGTGTGATTCTAAGGCGGTAAGAAGTACAAATACGAATACAAGTTGTTATTCCAAAGAATAAGTTTAATGCTTTAATTTCGCGTTTAAATTTCTATAACGCTGCCAACGGATATTCATCCGGAGGACGTAAAGGGAAAAGGAAGTTAATAACTAACAGTTTATACTAAATTACTTGAACAAAAGAGGTCAATTAGGGTTTCTCCCTGACATTGGCCTATGTGAGATATCCCAGACGTTAATGCTTGCAAAATGAAGCCAATGTGCAAGAGAAGAAGCTTGTGACTTAAAAAGTCTTAAAGTAGATTGTGTTGTTTAAATGTGAGATGTTTTGTATAAATTAATTTATTTTGCTGTCACAAGACCGACTATTAGTAGGTCGCGGCAAGTTACCGCAGTTCATCTGAAATAAATAACTAGTTATTAGATTAGTGCTAGCGTTAGCTTAGCAGTAAAATACGGTTGGTTAACGGCTATGCCGGAGTTAGTACTTTATTATCCGTCAAGGCGGATTAACTGGTGATACAAAACTAAACTATAAAAAAAATGAATATGAATCTTAAGCTAAGTACACTTGAAACATAAAACTAATGGTCAGCGAAATATTGTCACGCGGAATTCTCATGGCATGCAGACGCTTAGTCGACAAAGTGCATCGACCAATCGTAGCCTGCAACTTGTTCGCGCAACACAACAAATACCTGACTCAACAATAATGCCTTCGCGCGTACATCACATCCGCTGCGAGGGCTGCTCGTTAACTATGCTGTTAACTAGTCCCCCCTTAAGATCGGCGCCGTCCTCGGTAACGCAATACTCCTTTGCCAACGCCTGCAATCCTAGGGAAGTCTTCCTTCGATTCCAGCATTGTTGAATCACACCGACGCTACAGAAGACGAGACCAATGACTATACCCATTAAGAGCCAAACATTAGTTGTTCCCCCTGAAGTTACGTCATCCCTCAGCCGCCTGATGATATCAAGGCTGTACTCATTCATTCTTTTGAGCAACGGTAGGCTAAGCACTTGGTCATGCCCGGTAATCTCCAGGAGCGGAGATGCTGCAATGCTGCTATGTTCTTTATCACTCGATTGTAGTTGAGGAAGATGGTCTCATTTACGGTTGCCTCTCGTTCAAACGTGACGAGGCAAGTGCCCTTGGTGGTGATTATGGGCCCGTCGTCTACTCTGACGCTTGCTGGTGAGTCGTTGATGATGTCAGTACCTTCATCCACGATTGTGATAGGCTCTAGGTGACTGGGTTGTGTGTGGCACGTAGCTGCTTTTTCAGAGTGTAACCCGCTGGCACAAGTTTCCTGCAATGATATCTTGCAGAAGGTCGCGTAGTTGGTAATGACGCACTCTGTTAATGGTTGAACTTGTCCGGCGCATTCAGCTACCACATCATCACGCAATTGTAGGATGGTGTTGTTATGAGCTACCGAGAATAACATGACTTTTCTGCAAACATATTTTACATTAGGATATTCAACAATTATATGTACTAAATTATCTGATTCAAATATTTTAATTTCAGATACACTCAATAAACTTATTATAGGAATTTCGGTGAGATGTTCGGTAAAGATAGATTTGAGGTCATTTTGATCAAAAATGGTAGGATTTATAATGTTGGACTTTGCGAGCGTGATTGTTAACATGAGATTCTGGATTTCCGCTATTATCATTCTGTTGCGTGCAAGAAAGGTTTCATATAAGTGGGGCGTTTCAACAAATTCGCCCTTCTTTTCTTTAATTAATTTATTGACTGTATCGGTCAATTGGTTTATCTGTTTTTGTGCTTCAGTGATTACTATCACCTGCTTATTGTTTGCATCTATGAGTTGTGCCTCTGTAATTTTTTATTTTTTCTAGATCTGCTGCGTCAGGAGTTCCTGGCACTATTTTAAGTGCAGATCCTATGAAATCTAAACTCCTGGCTATTCTATGGTGTATGGTTAGACTTGCTAAATTGTTCCTTATATGCTCTATCTACTTCTTAAAGTTTTCGCATATGCGACTGTGGGAAAAGTTCTGTTAGTTTTATTGTGTTATCTAATATAACCGCAAAATTCGACAGATTTTTTGAATGTTTTATATAATTATGTTGTTCCCATACTAAAACTTTGCCATCCAAAATTGGTATATAATTTGCGTGGGTGAAATCGGTCACTCTCGCGTGCGTCATGGTGACGAATATGAACAATATCCCGAAGAACCTGTATGAAATAAGGTTATTGTATTATTAACTGACAGTATTTTTAATTTTTAAACTTAGCACTATCGCAAATTGTCCTTATGGACCACCCTCCCCTTAATGAGAACTGACGTTCCCAGGCCAGCTTGGATGGTGCCTTCGGTGCAAAGCGGCGACAACTTATTGCCCAATCTTTTATTGTTTTTAAGGAAAACTCTATCTTCTACCTCAAATACTCTGTTCTGCCTGCTGATGTTGTTCCTGGCCAGTGAGATTTTTGTGCTCTTATCAGTTGACACTTTATTTGTTCCCTAAACTCTTCTGGGACCGCGTGTAACACATCTAAGGGCTTTTGCTCTGTTCCGGAATGTATTGTTTTATTGTATTCGACAGCTGCTCGCATAATTGCTGTCGCTTATTTTTTTGTCAATTTTGAGGCACCTAGCTATCTCTGCTAAAGTGCTATGGAAGCGCTCCACCTGCCCATTAGAGCAACTATGAAGCGGCGGTGCGTTCACCATGTCTATATTGAATTGGCACTGGAGGAGCGAAGTAATCGTTTCTGATTTAAACGACGGCTCATTGTCGCAGTAAATGACTTTTGTGTTTCTGAAAATGTTTATAATTTGTAGGATAGGATTTATGAGGTCAGTTATTGCCCTCGAAGCTATCGGCTGGACCATAGCAAACTTAGAAAATTTATCTATGCACGTCAGAAATAATTTTTGGTTTGTGGAGAATATGTCTATATGTAATATTTCTCTATTATCTCTATATATGTTGGAATTGGTGTTTCTCCAATCTCCTGATTTTTGGGATGCCGGTTGTACTTAGCGGTAATGCATACTTTGCAATTTAATACTACTTCGTTGGAAGTAGTAATCCCTAAGTACTTGTTTTACATTTTTGGTTTCTATAACAATTTAAGGGGTTGTCCGACGTGTTTATAGTGTACGTCAGGGACTCCTCACTATGGACGGTGGCTCCGTCTGAACTTGCATCTTTTTGGAGAGCGTTAAGCTCTTGCCGTGATAGGGCGTCTGCGACAAAATTTTCTTTTCCGGGCTTATAATGCAATTTAGCATTGTGCTCTTCAATGAACGCCTTCCATCTCTTGATCCTTGCGTTCGTGTTTCTTTCGGAAACTGCAAATGTTAACGGGTGATGGTCCGTATAAATATGCAGTTCCCTAGTTCCATATAGATAATTTTGTAATTTTCCCAAGGCCCACACAATGGCCAGCAACTCTCTTTCGTTTGTGGCGTAGTGTGACTCGCATACCTTCAATGTTCGCGAGATCATCGTTATTGGCCTACCTTCTTGGGAGAGTACTGCGCCAATGCCGCTGGTAGAGGCGTCGGTTGTAAGGTCAAAGGGTTTTTTAAAATCAGGGTACATAATCATGACATCCTCAGATGCTAGTATGTTCCTCAATCGGTTAAACGCGTCTTTTTGTAGATTATCGAATTCTATAATTACCTTTCTTGACATGTGCTTACTTACAGTGCCATTTTGGCCTTTCAGCACATTTGTCAAAGGTCTCGCTATAGAAGCGAAATCTTTAATGAATACCCTGTAATCCCAGGAAAGATCTTAGGGCATATAGGTTTTATGGTTCTGAGTAATCCTGAATTGCTTTAACTTTTTCAGGGTCTGTTGTTGCGCCGTTTCTGGTGACAATGAATCCCAGATACTCAACGCTTTCTTTGAAGAACTTCGTCTTCTCCTTGGCTACTCTCATGTTAGCTTCACCAAGTCGTTTGAGTACTATATCAATGTGTTTGATATGATCGGTGGCATTTTCAAAAAATATTATTACGTCATCTACTTCTTCTCGCGGTCGTTTTCGGCCAAATAAATTTGGTGATATCCAGACTTAAGATCCAGCGTGGAAGTACCTCGCTTTGCGACGGTCTGCGACTGTTTTCTCATTCAGTTTCCTGAAGTCAATAACTAGCCTCTTGTTCCTATTACCCTCACTGTCCAATCCTTTTTTGTCGACTACCCATGAATATGAATCTTAAGCTAAGTACAATTGAAACATAAAACTAATGGTCAGCGAAATATTGTCACGTGGAATTCTCATGGCATGCAGACGCTTAGTCGACAAAGTGCATCGACCAATCGTAGCTTGCAACTTGTTCGCGCAACACAACAAATACCTGACTCAACAATAATGCCTCCGCGCGTGCATCACATCCGCTGCGAGGGCTGCTCGTTAACTATGCTGTTAACTTATATGCGTTGCGAACTTCTGATAAAAATATACATATCCTTTTTGCAGGTTTATTAACGGCTATTACAAAGAAGATTATCAAGCTTTTATAACTAATTTTATTTTTTCTACTGATTTTGGGTAAATACCCAATGATTTGTTGTGGTCATTGCAAAGTATTCAACATGTCAACATAACAAGCTAATAGGGAACAATTTATGTTGTAAAATCATGAATGAAAATCGTATTTTACTAGTCTATACATTTTGTGTCAAATTTTTCAAATTCGCCGGAGTCTGTCACTTGGTTTTTTTATCTAGTTACCTTTCTGATCCGTATAACAGTAGTGTCTAACACAGTTAAGTTTTGTAAGAGTAAAAGAAAGTTTTGCTATAATATATTAAACACAGTGGGTTGTTTTTCATTATATATATTTTAATTTACAGGGGGAGTATATGACAATTCATATTACACCAGAAGAAAACTTTTCTTACGTCAGCTTCGAAAGCAATGTGGCACTTAAGAATTATCGAATGCTAATAAATCAAGTTGTAAAGACATTTAAACCGGCAAAGTTTATTGTTACTATTTTTGCCAATAAGGTATGTATGAAGGTATACATTATATACGGACCATTTTAATTCAATTTGAGATGAGCTCATATTTCTTTTTCTAGTCTTCTTTGGCGTACGAAACAATGAAGGAATTAGAAATCGAGTACTCAAAGGTGTCAAACTGGAAAAGAACGGATATGCAGTGCTGTAATTTCCCATCCTATAACCTTTTATTCGCACAATATTTATATGATAACAAAAAGACGACATGATTAAGCAATAAATACATAATTGGTTAAAAATTTAATTTCAAATGTTTTACCGTGGTTTTTTCCGACTGGCCGGCTCATCCGACAACACCTTTCCGAAAATGGAGCTTTTTATGGAATTTACAGGTATACCGCCATGACATGACATTTGTAGGCATACACCAGCTACGAAATTTGAATCAGTTCGGAAAATTATGAAGTCATTAATATAAGCATTAAATTCCATCCAAAAATAAGCAAGAAAAAAATATACTTATTTCGCCTACTTATCCGTCCTACCGATAGGCGCAATCCGCATTATTTGTAGCTAAAGACGCGGTAACAATCAACAAATGCAAACAGGATGATGTATTACTGGTATTGTTCTGTGTATCGATTGTGAAGAATGTGCTTCGTGATTTTTACACAAGTCCCCCTAGAGCCTTTTCATCTAGATGGATAGTGTAGAAGTACACAATCCAATGTGTTTGATCACAAACTTTGTGTCTCTTTATATGATCTATCACATAATGTCCAAAAACGGACATAGAGATGCAAAAGCTGTGTATATTTTTGACAATGTCGAGATATCAGTTAAGATTTCGAACTAATGATATTGTCAACTGGGTGTCTGTACAAAGAATACATTTTTCTCTGTTTTTCTAACTAAAAAGACAAGCTTTTACAATACCAATAGCTTCTGTTGCAAAATTGGCATAGCGATTATAAACTAGGCTGTAAGATACAATTACATTGATATTAAAAACGTGCAGTCTCATGATTGTGCGTCTTTAAAAAGCCACATGTGATTTGGATATTAAGTTGGTTACATACGTCATTGCTAGTGGAATAGAATAAGATAACGGTAGTGCTAAGCTCAGATGCGTGCCAATACTGTGTGTATGTATTGGTCCGTCAGATTGAAGAAAGAAAAATTGACTTCACTTTGGATTGAACTGCGAAACTGAAAGGTAATAAGAAAAATGTCTTGGCCGAGGAAACGTAAGGCACGCGATTTGGACCATAATATGGAAACTGCGCGAGATGACACTGAAACTACGACATCAGAAGTGGGATCGCCTCCGCACCAAGCAACATCAGACGACCGTTTAATTACATTTATGGAAATGTACGCCAGGCAAAGCAACAACAATCACACTGCCAAAATTTAATCCCGATTCTACGGATGCCAATGCAACCGCTTGGTGCTCCACTGTGGACGTCATCCTAGCAGAGTCCCTTGACGCTCAGTAAATCACTGGAAGGTGGGGCTCCGAACAAATCGTCATGTCTGTCGCGCTGGCGCACGCTGCCCATGTTGATACGAGATTACAACGCACAGTTTATACGGCCAAATCCCGTCAAATCCCGTAACGAATTACAAAATGACAAATTTGTCAACAAGAAGGACAGTACCACTGAGGAAAATTCTACAAGTAAAAGACAGCGATTGCACACACCCATGAAATGTCACTTCTGGGGCAAAATGGGTCATAAATTTTGTCGACTGCCGATCAAGGAAAACCAACGGTAAATCTCAGCAAGGAACCAACACAATTTATAGCCGCTCATTGGATGTGAAGAATAAAGTCCTTACTTGCTACAAGTGTGGAGCTCCTGGACTGGACGACAGGAGTCAGCCACTCAAAATAAAGCGGGCGAAAAACGTGTAAACGTGTGCCAATTGGCTGATCCGATTGATACTTTGATTTCATCTGGTGAGTCATACGCATTCTTTTTTGATTCTGGATCCGAGTGCTCTCTAGTAAAGGAATCTGCGTCTCAGCGACTGTCTGGCATACGAATTAATAACGTTGTCGCTTTAAGGGGTATTGGAGATAATACAGTAACAAGCACTTTACAAATTATGTCTAATATAATTATTAATGACTATTCTCTAGAGGTTCTTTTTCACGTAGTTCTTAATAATTATATCAATTATGATATAATAATTGGCCGCTAAATTCTAACTCAGAATTTTGGCGTTAAAATAACAACAAATACTTTAGAACTATTTAAGACAAAATTTGAGTACACCCTATCTGCTTTGAACAATCGTGTCAGTCTTGACAATATTGATACTGAGATGTGTGGTGTGGATAAGTCAAGTTTGATGGAAATTTTAAATGAATTTTCAAATGCATTTATAGATGAGTTTCCAAAAACAAAAATCAGTACAGGTGAGCTGAAAATTCGCTTGGTTGATCCTAATAAAACCGTGCAAAGGAGATCATATAGACTTATATCGGGGAAAAAGAAATCGTGAGAGGCAAAATTAGAGAACTATTGGAGGCCAATATTATCCGCTCTAACTGCTGCCCTTTTGCAAGCCCAATACTTCTAGTAAAAAAAAAGAATGGCCCACATAGATTTTTCGTGGATTACCGGGAACTAAATGCAAATACTGTTGCTGAAAAATTTCCTCTACCGCTAATTAGCGATCAGTTATCTAGGATACGGGGTGCAAAATACTTCTCGTGTTTGGATATGGCCAGTGGTTTCCACCAAATCAATATTCATCCAAATTCGTTTGAAAAGACAGCCTTTGTTACTCCCAAAGGCCAATATGAATTTTTAACCATGCCTTTCGGATTAAAGAATGCCCCGTCTGTGTTCCAACGTGCGGTGATGAAAGCGTTAGGGGATCTTGCCCATTCATATGTCGTCGTATATATGGACAATATCATGATTGTTTCAGAAACAAAAGAGGAAGCATTTGTGAGGTTGCATACTGTACTGCAAATTGTATGTCAGGCTGGTTTTTCATTTAATGTGACAAAATGTTCCTTCTTAAAATCCACTGTTGAGTATCTCGGGTTTTTAGTTAAGAATGGTGAAATTCGACCTAATCCACGAAAAGTGCACGCTTTGCACAATTTACCTCCTCCGCAGTCGGTAACTCAAGTGAGGCAATTTATCGGTCTAGCGTCTTATTTTCGACAATTTGTACCCAAGTTCTCTGAGATAATGAAGCCCTTGTATGGTCTAACCTGCAAAAATAAAAAATTTGATTGGAAATCAGAGCACGAACAAATTCGACAAAAAATTATAACAACTTTAACAGATGAACCTGTACTTGTTGTATTTGATCACCAATATCATATTGAATTAAACACTGACGACAGTATGGATGGTTACGGAGCTATTCTACTCCACAAAATTGACAATAAGCCTCGTGTCATAGAGTATTTCAGCAAACAAACATCCTCCACTGAATCCCGTTATCATTCATATGAACTCGAAACATTAGCTGTGCTTAATTCAATGAAACATTTCCGACACTATTTGCATGGCCAACACTTTACAGTTTATACTGATTGTAATTCACTGAAAGCCACAAGAAACAAAATTGACCTCACTCCAAGAGTTCATCGGTGGTGGGCATATGTATATGCAATCATTTGATTTTGATATTCAGTATAGACCAGGAGTCAAAATAACCCACGTTGATTTCCTTTCACGTAATCCGGTACCAAATGAAGTAAAAACTCAAACTTATACGAGTCTAAAAAATAAACATGTTTTTTTGACAGAAATAACCGAGAATTGGCTCCTTGCAGAACAACTGAAAGATTCAGAAACGTTATTAATTATTTCAAAAATTCAGAATGATGAACTAGAAGAAAATGTGGGTAGAACGTACGAGTTACGCTCGAAAATGCTTTTTCGTAAAATTCAAAGATATGCAAAAACTAGGTGTCTTCCAGTTATTCCTAGATCCTTTAGGTGGTCTGTAGTTAATCATGTCCACGAGAGTATTGTTCATCTTAGTTGGAAAAAACGTTGGACAAAATGTACGAATTTTATTGGTTTAAATACGTACGAAAGTTTGTCGACAATTGTATTACTTGAAAGCTGACCAAACCTACATCAGGAAAGCTACCAATTGAGCTTCATCCTATACCCAAGGTTGACATTCCATGTCATACAATACATATTGATATCACGGGTAAATTAAGCGGTACAAATAGATGCATTCACTAAATTTGTTTATTTGTACCACACAGAAAATATTAAGAGTGAACGTTGTATAGACGCTGTAAAGTCAGCAATATATATGTTTGGCGTACCAACACGAATCATTGCAGAGTAGATGATTTACAGGATCTAGTTTTTGTGATTTCTGTTCTATGCAGAAAAAAAAATTACACCTAATAGCAACAGGCGCCAGTCGCGTAAACGGGCAGGTAGAGCGCGTTATGAGTGTTTTGAAACAAATGTTAACCGCAGTGGAAAGTAGTCAACGGTCCTGGCAAGATGCCCTAGGCGAAATACAACTAGCCATAAACTGTACAACTAATCGTGTAACCAAACCCAGTCCTCTAGAATTATTAATTGCAAAAGAGGCAAGGCCTTTTTATATGTTACCTATAGTAGAAGAAAATAATAAAGTTGATGTAAGTTTTGTAATAAAGATGGCGACAGAAAATATAAGTAGGAATGCGATTTATGACAAAGAACGGTTTGACAAGAACAAAGCTAAATAAAAAAACAGATTTAAAATTGGCGATTATGTTTTGCTTTCATTCATTGGTGGACTCCAATGAAGGTGAAGACGTTGAAAGAGACGTTACAAAGGGGTTGGTGGATTCCAACTAGAAAAAGAAACGTTGAAAGTGACGTTATAAATGGGTTGGTGGATTCCAACTAGAGTGAAGGCGTTGAAAGAAGCGTAAGAAAACCATTGTGGACTCCAATGTAAAAAGATACGTTGAAAGAGACGTCATGGTTAAGTTGGTGGATTCCAACTGAAAATTATATTGATGAATTTTAATCTAATAATTCGGACATCGAAAATGGGTTGACCCATAATGTAGGGTTGCCAGTGCTAGTAGGTACACGAGTTAAAGTGTTGACTTATTAGATGTCTATTGACTATCAGTGCGGTAAAAGCCCATGTTTTCAAGTGTCTTAGAAACGAGATTACATGTAAGCTTGGGAATCCTCTATCCAAAGGCTACTTGGAGAATTCTAGGCTATCTTCTGTCATTGGTGCGGCCAAATTGAATAAAGTTAAATAATTCTTTTAATTTTCAATTGACTTGTGGACAAAATTTAATCTGTTCATTAAACATAATCTTTTCAGATTAAGCTTAACATGATCTGCTATATTGCTAAAAATGTTATGTAACACACGAGGACGTGTGAAGGTCAGGAAGGCCGTGTCGCATCACTATTTTTTTAATTTACTCGTTAATTAATCGTAATAACTGTACCATCTCTTTTGTAACGATTAAAAGAAAAGAGAACCAATAGGGTACCATGTGTAATGTCTTTTTATCCTTTTCCTACAGATGTCTTCTGTGCGTGCCAATACTGTGTGTATGTATTGGTCTGTCAGATTGGAGAAAGAAAAATTGACTTCACTTTGGATTGAACTGCGAAACTGAAATGTAATAAGAAAAATGTCTTGGCCGAGGAAACGTAAGGCACGCGATTTGGACCATAATATGGAAACTGCGCGAGATGACACTGAAACTACGACATATATATCATTGCTTAATAATATTACATTAATAATTTAAAGTAAGTGAAAAATGCAATATAGTTTTCTTTTAACGATTCAATTGAATTTTTAATTTTCCAAATTACACTGTGTGGTTTATTATGTTGATTCCAACTGGATACCAGAAAATTGCCATAGCTTGATATGATTCTGTCTAGATGGACAGCTAATACCTTGTTTTTCATTATTGTAGAATCTCTACTAATTCCTGTTACGCATACGACATTGAATTCCAGCTTTTGAAAACGGTGCTTCTAGTTTCTAGGTCAATCTAATAGGATTTTAGGTTAACTATCGTCTTGTAGACATAGTTTCTCTGTGGTGTGATGTGTGGTGTGATTTCACAAGCACTAGCACTGATCCAAGGCAAACTTTCTACACACTTTCTTTAATTAGATTACGATGTCTGAGATTTATTCAAAGTGGATTCGGTGATAAGATGAGAGAAGTCTATTTCAAATTGTACAATACAATTATAAATACCCACTATTTACCAGTAACATTATCTTCTGATTATTGTTAATCCTAACTTTTAGCTAATAAACATTTTTTTCGGTGTCAACAACGAGTAATATATATCTTGTGTTTCACTTTGGTAGGTGTTCACGCCAGAAAGGGTGACCAGCGGGTGAGAAGCGAAAGGCGGCGAATTCGGGCACAGACGGTCACACTCAAGATGATATGGAGTTTTGGCATGGAGAACTCCATCTTGAGTCAGTCCGTTTCTCACATCGAAACCGTACACACGCCCCACGTTCGAGTAATTTTCGATATTCTTAAGTTCAAACATTTTGTTGTAAAGCCAACATCGATTGGCCACCGTACACCTTCTGTAATCTTTTTCTACCGGCTAGTTAATTACATATATTGGAGACTTGTTGGCAACCGTCTACTTCAGGAATTCTTCGCCCCCCCCCACAAACATTGGTCCTTCGAGCCGGATATCCTTCCTCTCGACCCCAGCATCGCATCGGTGGAGAATCTGCTAAGTAGAAAAACTTATAATTCCAATATATTAATTAGCACACACACATACTTACCTGCAGTGAAAAGTTTCCCACTTTTTTCCATAGCGACTTTTCACTCTAATTTGTATGTACATTCCATGTAATTGTGTTCTGTGCCCTCATCTATCCTGGTGTGATCGCTTATCCTAGCCATCTACTCCATAATATTGCATCATTTCCTACAAAATTTTGCATAATTTATAAATTTACAATCAAATCCACATATATTCACATACATATATACATCTACCTACATATCCACATACAATTTACATATTTCTACACATCTACATCTACACATATATCCATATAAAATTTACATATTTCCACATACATATATCTATCATCTATATCACATCACATATACATCTACATACACATCCAAATCCATTTATATACAAGTCCAAGTGCAAGCTGAAAATAAAAGTGCAATTAATTTCTGTGTCTTAATAAAATCAAATCAAACTTACCTATTATAATTGTTTGTCGGCTCCAAAGCATTGTTCCGCCGTATTAAAAAACTAACAACAAAAAGAACCGCATAAAAGCTCCGCTTGTAAGCTTTTTACAAATTACATACATATACATACACATGTTCATATGTATGTGTACCGGCTTTGGCAAACATTTATTTGTGCATAGAAATTTTATTACGCGGCAATTTTGATTTATTATTTTTACGCACTACTTGCACAAAATTTCCGCACTTGCAACTTGTTTCCCTTTTTGTGTCCAATCCAATAAAAACGCGCAAATTAATTTTATTTAAAATTACAAAGTGCAACAATTATCCAAAGAAGTCGCACAGCTGTTCGAGTTGTGCAAAACAGAAGAAAATAATTCCGAGTGAATTTTTAATGAGAATTAATAAAATAAAAAGGAGAAATTAAAAGGAAAAATTTATTTCCACATTTCGAAAAAAAAATTATTCAATCCAAAAAAAAATATTTTTTCCCATTTCGAAAAAAAAAATTGCTTAATCCAAGAAAAACATTTTTCCACATTTCAAAATTTTACATTTTCGAAAATTTTAATAATAACTCCGAGGGCTGATGGAGTTGTTGCGGCATTTGTGTGTGCGTGAAAAAATTATTAATTTAGAAAAAAAAAGGCGTTCGTCGGTTCCGGAACTATTTCCAATTTCCAACCTGAGCTACAATTCTGGTTCTTTAAATTATCAAATAAAATTCCACGCCATTTTAAGCACAGGCATTCGGTTCTGACCAGGTTCTTCCAATATTTCTTGGTCTACAGCAGAGTAGCAATTTTAATAACAAGCTGTGACAAAAAAATATTGCTTGAGGATTCCAACCCAACGCTAATAATAATTGTTCACGCCTCACAATAGTTCTTCCCAATTCCATTAATTCTCATTATTATCTTCCTATTCCGATATATCACAAGATCATTTAAATTTAATAAAAATATCCTTATTTATTTATTTATTGATTTTATCCGTTTTTGATATATCTTGTCGGCATTCAATCCGCCCCATACAGTCCACTCGGGTCAGATTCCTTGACCACACGATATCCTTCCATTCCGATTATGCCCATCGATCCTGCTAAAATCAGCAACAAATCCGATCATCTCGCATTGCCTCGCCGTTCCGTATCGCCATCCACACCGCCGGCCAAAGTAAAAGTACCGCGCGACACAGATACGGTAAAACGTAGCCAATCTAGTTCCGCTACCACACTATCATCGCCTTCCTCCCCCGGCTCTACTGCACAGCGGTTTTCCACACGCTTTCAGCTCGCTTTCGATTCCGCGCGTCACTGTTTCGGCTCCCGCGTCGAGAACTTTAACCAGGGCCGAGTCTCAACGACTACTCGACGCAGCCATGTCAGTTAATCATTTCATCGCCGCTTGCGACAGTCTGACCGTTTTCGAGGTCAACACCATGGGCTCCATCGAGGGGGACGTTCCGCTATTTTGGTTGCAAATGCAATTGGATCAAACCAAGGTCCTCTGGAGCAGAATCGACGGGAGATTACAACCAATGACCCACGTTCCGCGATCTCTTTACGGCCATGTACGTAAACAACCCGAGATTAGCGCCAGTGGAAAAACTGTACCATCTCGTTTCAAAAACGCGCGGCGAGGCTAAGGCGATCGTGTCTAGTTCACCCCTCACTAATGAGGGCTTCCAAGCGGCTTGGGAAAACTTGCAGCCCCGTTTTGAAAACAAAAGGCAGCTCGTGGCCAATCAGACCAAGATTCTCTTCAACCTCCCTACGGTTGTCCATGAGACTTGTGGGGCCTTGAAGGAGCTGCAAAATACCATCCAAGGATGCTTGACCACACTCACACGCTTAGGAGTCAGCATCGACAATTGGGATGTCCTCCTGGTGGCACTTGCAACGCCACTATCGCATTATGGGAACAGTCCATCCCAAACAAAACAGCTCTTTCTTCGTGGGCTGACCTAAACGGATTCCTGATCGACCGTTATCGCGTTCTGGAGACTCTGGAAGATCGTCGTTCCGCTCCAGTCTCCCAGGCCCTTCCCTCAGCAGCGCGCAGCGCGCCGCAAGCTAAAATTCAGGCGCTGAACACTCAAGTCCGTGTCAATTCGGTCTCCTGCAAACTGTGCGGCAGAGAGAACCATCCAATCCGCCTTTGTCCAAAGTTTACCTCCATGTCCGTCCAAGCTCGTTCGGCTGCAATTAAACAACAGAAGCTGTGCCTGAATTGTTTCGCACGCGGCCATCAATTGCGGGAATGCCCCAGTGCCCATAGCTGTCACATATGCAAGGAGCGGCATCACACTTTGCTGCATCGCGCCCAAGTCCCGGCGGTAGCGACCTCCAATGCGCAGCAACCGACAACATCCGTCAACGCAGATTCGGTTGAGCCCCCCTCGAACGTCCACAATTTCTTCGTGTCCACCCCAAGTAAAGGCATCCTAGGCACCGCCATAGTAACGATTCGACACAGGGGCGCTGATTTCCTTGCGCGCGTTAATTGATACCGGGTCTGAAAGAACATTTCTATCCGAGAGGATGTTCAACCTGGTGAGACCTTCGTTCCGTCTCGTTAATGCCCAGATAAGCGGCATTTCCAATTGTGTGGCCGCTAGGGCCCAGAAACTCTGTCAATTACAGCTCGTCTCTTCCAAAGATCCCTCCCGACACGTGGAAACCACAGCGTATGTCCTGCCAAACCTGGCCGGAGCGCTACCCGCCTGTCCGTTCCCGAAGGAGATGAACAGTGACTTCAAAGAACTTCCTCTGGCAGATCCGCTGTTCCATAGAAGCTCCCACATTGATATGCTGATTGGAGTGGATCTCTTTCCCCATATTTTGGGAGAGCGTATTCGGAAGAACATCTGCGGATCCCTCGTCGGCCTCGAAACCATTTTCGGATTGGTACTCTGCGGGCCCATGACTGGTTCATCCAAAGCACCTGCCCACGTTCTGGCTGCTCATGTATCCGTAGCGCCCAACAATGCGAGCTTGGATCGAATGCTCACCAAGTTTTGGGAGGTGGAAGATCTTCCAGCAAAACTGGAAAAGGATGCAGACAAAAGGTGTGAACTGCATTTCCGGGAAACGTTCAAGCGCAGGAAGGACGGCAGGTATGAAGTCTCTCTTCCATTCAAAGATCCAGAGAACGTCGACTTCAGGCACTCGAGGTCTATCGCCATGGGGCAATTCCTCAGAAACGAAGCGCGATTGAGCAAAAATCCTATTCTAAAGGCCCAATATGAAGCAGTTCTACAGGAATACGTAGACTTTTGACACATGGTTCGAGTGCCCCCTCCAAATGACTCAAGAAACTTCTATTTGCCTCACCATGCGGTGTTCAAGCCCGACAGTACCACGACCAAAATCCGTGTCGTCTTCAACTTCTCCAGTCCCTCCACCAGGGGCATCAGCCTGAACGACGCTCTGCATACCGGTCCTACCCTCCAAGCGGACCTAACCGTGCAAATCCTTAAATGGCGGTTTTTCCAATTCGTCTTCAATGCAGACATCACTCAGATGTATCGACAAATCCTTGTCGCCTCGGTACACACCCCCTTCCAGCGCATCCTCTATCGAGAAAGAGACGGAAACCTTTACGATTACGAGCTCCAAACCGTCACTTTCGGAGTCAACTGCGCCCCCTTTTTGGCCATTCGAGTCCTACTCCAACTGGCTCACGATGTCCAACACAACCACCCAAAGGCAAGCGAAATTCTACAGCATTACATGTACGTGGATGACGTTCTAGCCGGGGCACACACGAAAGAGGAGGCTCGTCATGCGATCCAAGATCTCCAAGAGGCCCTTAACTCCGCTGGGTTCCCTCACCGCAAGTGGACGTCGAATGACAAGGACGTGCTGCGAGCAATCCCTCGGGATCACCTTCTGAATGAGGATTTTCTGGACTTAGAAGACGCCAACACGGCCAAGACCCTAGGAATTCGCTGAAAGGCTACGCAGGACTAGTTCTTCTTCGTAACTACCAAACCGGCGCTGAACGCAGCAGTCACTAAGAGGGAGGTCCTATCCTACATAGCCAAGTTATTTGATCCTGCCGGCTGGCTAGCTCCCTTCATCGTCCGAGCGAAAATCTTTATGCAGCAGATTTGGCTGACCGAGCTTAACTGGGATGATCCACTTTCGCCATCACTACTCAAAGAGTGGCACGAATTCCTACAAGATTATCCAGGTCTCAGCCGCGTTCACATTCCGAGATGGGTGGAAGTCAGGCCAGAGTGTGAATGGCAGCTACATGGTTTTTGTGACGCATCCCAGCGTGCCTATGGAGCAGCGCTCTACGTCCACGTGAAGTATCAGGACCACGTGAGCGTTCATCTTCTCACCGCTAAAACAAGGGTAGCTCCGGTGAAGACTGTGTCCCTAACGTGACTCGAGCTGTGCGGAGCGGTACTCCTGGCCGACTTGTACGCAGCAGTGATCTCTAACCTCCCAATCCGTACTGCCCGGTCTTACTTCTGGACGGATTCCACCATCGTGCTAGCCTGGCTCCATAAGCCCGCGTGCAATTGGTCGAATGTTGTTGCGAATCGGGTATCCTCCATTTCCAGCCACACCAAGACTGATGACTGGGCTCATGTCCGGTCCGAGGACAACCCAGCCGATTTAGCGAGCAGAGGTGCGTCTGCAACCGACCTAGCGGCAAGCCAATTGTGGTGGCACGGTCCGGAGTGGCTCCAGTTACCCCCTACAGAGTGGCCCGCATCTCCTTGCGTTGTGCCCGAAACCCAAATAGAGCAAGGGACGCGTTGTCATATAGCCATTACATCGCCAGCAGACGGTTTCATTGAGCGGTTCTCGGAGTTCGGTCGAGCGCTAAGAGTAACCGCATATGTCCGAAAATTCTACCAGAAGAGGGAGCTGCTACCCCCCACGTTGACTCTCTCCCAACAAGACTTAGTGGAGGCGGAAAGGGCTCTCATCCAGTTAACCTAACGGAATGCATACGAGGCCGAAGTTCGATATCTGTCCCAGAAGGACCCGTTCCCTACCTCAAGCTCCCTTGCGAACTTGCACCCATTCCTTGACCAGCACGGTGTCCTCCGTGCTGGAGGCCGACTGAGAGCATCCGAATCTCTCAGCTACGATGAACGTCACCCAATACTTCTTCCTTACGGCGCTCACCTGACTCGGCTCCTCATCCGCTTCACGCACCAAGTAACGTTGCATGGAGGCAACCAACTAATGATCCGCTTTTTACGTGCCAAGTTCTGGATTCCTAAGCTCAAGAACGCCGTGAAGGCTCACATCCGCGAATGCAAGGCGTGCATCCTTTATAATTACCATCAGCAAACGCAGCTGGTGGGTGACCAACCCCGTGGTCGGGTAACGTTTTCAAGGCCTTTCACCTATACCGGAATAGATTTTGCTCGACCGTTCGAAATCAAGAACTACACCGGAAGGGCCTGCCTCATCACAAAGGGATACGTATGCGTATTCGTATGCTTCAGTACAAAGGCGATCCACCTCGAAGAAACTTCCGATCTCACGACCGAGAAATTCCTGGCGGCCTACTCGCGTTTTGTGGCACGCAGGCAGTGTCCACAGCGCATTTACTCCGACAATGGGAAAACGTTTGTCGGAGCATCCAAGACTTTAGACAAGAGCTTTCTGGACACGACGAAGCAGTGCATCACCAACTCCTTTGGGCAGCAAATCCTATCCTGGCATTTCATTCCGCCCAACGCTCCCCACATGGGTGGACTTTGGGAGGCAGGAGTAAAAAGTTTTAAGGCACTGTTCTACAAGTCCACCGCCCATGTGCGATTCACGTTTGAGGAGCTCTCGACCCAGCTGTGTCGAATAGAGGCGTGTCTGAATTCACGACCTATCTCTCCCCTGAGCGAGGACCCGGCCGATCTCCTAGCCTTGAGCCCGGGGCATTTCCTTGTGGGAGGGCCGCTATTGGCCATCGCCGAGCCAGAGATCACGGAAGAACCCATGTCCTTGGTCAATCGCTGGCAACGTTTGAAAGCGCTTCATCACCACTTCCGCCGCCGCTGGAAGGACGAATATCTAAAGGAGCTCCACAAACGCAACAAGTGGAAGTGGCCCCAACGAAATCTCCAGATTGGTGACCTCGTAATCGTGTACGAGGACAATCTACCGCCCACGGACTGGCGTTTGGGACGAGTGGAGCTGATCCATCCCGGCACGGAAGGCCTCGTCCGGGTCGTTGATGTGCGAACATCGCGGTGTTCAATAAAAAGGCCCGTTGCCAAGCTGATCCTGCTTACCAACGAGCCTTGTGTCACTCCCTCACGCAGTGACCCCTTAAGCTCCTCCTTGCGTCTAATGTTCCGTCTCCGTCGGTTGTCCTATGTCACTGCACTTCACAATTATTTGTTTCTAATCCTACCTTTGTTCACTCTTTTCATATAGAACCATGGCTCCAACATCCAGCCAAGTGCAGCTCCGCACAGTCTGCGGAGTCGACTCGTACCGGTGTCGCATTTGCAGAGGGGTTCACTCGCTCCGTCGCTGCATGCCGGCGTTGTGGTGAGGCGCATCATACCCTGCTCCACGAAACGGAGTCATCCCGTCGACGACGCTCTCGGCCCCAAGCTAGGGCCCCCCGTGATAGAAGTCATGTCGACCGCTGTGGTAAAGATCGGCAACAGACGGAAGGAGTCAGAGACGCGCGTGCTCCTTGACGCATGTTCGCCCCAAAGCCGCATCAATGGCTCCTTTGCGTCCGCCTTGGGGTTGGTGACCTATCGAGTGGGCAAAGATGAGGCCTGCCTTGCGACCATCCGGTCCAGGACGGATCCCAACTTCCAAAAGGAAGTCGTCCTCAAGGTGGAATCCAACCTCCGAATTCACACTCCCATCCGGGAGATACCCGACGTGGTGAAAGAGAACTTTGCCACGCTAGCGCTAGCGGATCCGGCATTTCACCGCCCGGCCTCTGTGTCCGTCGTGCTCGGGGCTGACCTCTATCCTGAGGTCATCCAGCCAGGATTCGTTCCTGGCCATAGCGGACTTCCCGCGGCCCAGAGCACCGTCTTCGGATGGATCCTCTCCGGCTCCTGCGCCACCTAGGCGATCCAGAACGCTGCCGCACCCCTTAGCAGTCCAACCGGGCTATTGCAATTCGTTGCAAGGGGGGCGGTATGTTCACGCCAGAAAGGGTGACCAGCGGGTGAGAAGCGAAAGGCGGCGAATTCGGACACAGACGGTCACACTCAAGATGATATGGAGTTTTGACTCCATCTTGAGTCAGTCCGTTTTTTACATCGAAACCGTACACACGCCCCACGTTCGAGTAATTTTCGATATTCTTAAGTTCAAACATTTTGTTGTAAAGCCAACATCGATTGGCCACCGTACACCTACTGTAATCTTTTTCTACCGGCTAATAAACTTGTGAAGTGTTAAACCGAAGTTTACGCGTCAAGTTAATTATATATATTGAAGACTTGTTGGCAACCGTCACTTCTACTTCAGGAATTCTTCGCCCCCTCAAACAGTAGGTATACACCTTGTCTTATCGAATTTAAAATACTCTTTTAAATTTTTTTTTTTTTATATTTATTAATGGTTGTCTGCTCGTCCAAAAAATGTCCCCACTCTCAAAAGCTCCAAGATGACTATCTTTTATGCTGGCTGTGTGACAATGCTATGCACGTTAAGTGTGCTGGTTACACGACCAGGGTTAAAGATAGTATTGAAAATGGTGGGGGCCTAAAATGGAGCTGTGAAGCATGTCGGGACGTAGAAATGGACATGCGCGTATTTGTGAGGCGGACTAGGGAAGGAGTCAAAACTCTGGCGGCTAGTTTTCTGAAGCTTCCGGATGAGTTTTTATCTTTGGAAACTCAGTTTAATAGTTATAAACTATTAAATGAATCACCGAAGCGGAAGAAGACTGTCCCTCGGGATTTCTCCTCTGATCCGCCGGCATCTATACTTTTATCTGTTCCGACTATAAGTAACGACTCTACAACACCAAACTCTCAGCACCTGATTTCGTTTAGGAGCCCAGTGATGGCCCCAGTTACGGGAACTATTGATATATCCCCTGTTAATAGTGTCCCGAATACTGATGCGATATCAAGTGTAGTCTCCGATCGTGACATTTCGTCATTTAAAATCAGTTTTCCGCCTAATCTTTTGACCAAATTTTTCGTAAAGATTTTTGGACTGAACATTTAATTATAAAGAAGTATACAACGAAGAAGAAAAATCGGTCTGCGATTCGTCTTCCTATAGCACCAAACAATCTTCTATATTCTGGCTCGTCAGTACCTGGCGGGTCAAAAAACTAATTTCGTCCCTTATTCTGGCGTACCAGAATGTTAGAGGACTAAAATCTAAACTTTCAAAACTTTATATAGACAGTCTATCATTCGATTTTCGTATTCTGGTATTTACAGAAACGTGGTTAAGGCCTGACATATCTGATGCTTCTGTTTTTCCCACAATTTTTTCAACTTATAGATGCGATAGAACATCCAAAAATGGTGACGGAGTTTTAATTGCTGTCAACTCTGCCCTCTCCTATGAATTAGTTTAGCCGGCTGCAACTCTTGACATCGAATTTGTCAGTGTCAAAATTACTTTAAACACGTATTCCGTCTTCATTACTTGTTCGTATATTCCACCGAAATCTGACTCGGTGGTTTACGCAACCCACCTAGAAGCTATTCGCTTTGTCTCCTCGCTACTTTCCGATGTAGACTTAATAATTGTTCTTGGTGATTTTAATCTTCCCGACATCTCATGGTTTCCTTGTTGTTGCCCTAGCGTCACATTGCTTTGTCGATGGTCTCCTCGAGTTATCTTTAACCCAAGTAAATCCAGACCGTAACTTACACGGTAGGTCATTAGATCTTATATTTGTTTTACAGTCTTCCGACTACGTTGTTCCGAGGATTAATCCTCTAGTCATCCCCGAAGATAATTTTCATCCGACTTTGGACTTAACTATTGAGCTTCCTGGTCGCCTCGTATCCGTTGTTTTCGTAAAACTAATTTTTTCAAGCTCAATCAGCTAATTCTTGCTACTGACTGGTCTTATCTGTATTCTTGTGTAGATATGGATACTGCCATTCGTTTCTTCTATAATACTATGTTTTCACTTTTCGATGCATGTGTTCCATGTGTGGCCCATGTAGTGTTTGACAAGCCACCATGGTTTATACGGGAATTATCTAACTTGAAAAATGTAAAATCTAGATATTATAAGAAGTACAAAAAATCGGGGCAGCCATCAGGTTTTTCTCATTACTTAGTTGCTCGATCAAATTTCTCTGTGCTTAATGCATAATGTTATAAAGATTACATTTTGCGCTGTAAACTACAGTTTTCCCGTGATCCTAAGCGATTTTATAACTTTGTTAATACCAAACGCAAGGTAGCAGTGCACCCGTCTGTTTTACGTTTTGAAGACAATAAAGCAACCGATGATCAGGCCATTGCCGATATGTTTGCCGATTTTTCAATACAACCTATTCCCCTATGGAGCATCGAGCCAACTCTTCATATCCCTATCAGTTGAATAGGTCTAATTGCATCTTTATAATAAAAATAAAAATCATATATGTATTACCCTCAGATTGCGAATTCCCAAAATATAAAATATTATTGTGAACTTCAACCCAAATCAAAAGGTAACCATATTAAAGACAAAAAAAAAAAAGAATTGGCCATTGGAAAAGAGCTTCGGCCGCCCGACAGGCATAACACCTGGGCGTAGAACGGTAATGTTACCGCCCAAAATTTAATTTTAGAATTCGTACCTTTTCTTCGGACCTATAGAGTTTTAAGGTTAACATTTATATCAAACAAAAATTATGAATAATGTCCTAAAAAAATAAATATTTTTTTTTATCTATATAAATATCATTTAATAGTAAAAACAGCTTTATTTTTTATATTTAGGCTAGTATTCAATCTTCACAATCGATGTTTACAAGAATAATTTGTTGTATTTGTCTTTGAAAGGATATTCACTCAAAGCACAATAGAAAGGCACGTCAAAAATATTCAAGTGCCTTACAGTAGAATTGTTTACTAAATATGTTCCAAAATAGTCATCCGGATAGAATTATTATTCTATTTGATATTATATGGTCGATAACATTTTCCTAACAGATGGTGGTAAATCTAGAGCTAAAATATGTATGAGCATAAAAAAACATAAGCAGATGAGCGTGAATAACCCAACGGGAAGTATAAACAATAACAAATAAATGTGGACATTGGTACTGTCATTGGACGTCACTGCAAGTGAGCTTAGCTTGCAGACGAAAATGCATGGGTGTATGTGTGTATAGGTGAATGTCAATTCATAAACATAACCGGCTGTTTACTTCTAAACACATTCGCACCAACGAATAACTATGCCTAAAAAATGTTCAGCATACACACGGAGCAAAGCTCCGAGAGCAGAGAGTGGGTGAAAGGCACAGCTGGGGGGATGAAGCTCTGAGATCGTGCGTTGAGAGAGGGAGAGATAGAGCCTTTAAATTTTTTTAAAACATGTATATATTATTATTTATATTTTGTTTAATACGTGTAACATTGTTTTATTGTCGTTTACTAAGTAATTTTGTTTTATGACATCAGCTGATCCCATTAAATTTTTTTGCAGCCTGTTAGGAATATATAATTTAGATATATATACCTCACAAAAGCGGCATAGTATCACACCAATATAAATATATATAAATACAAGTTATAAAAGCGGCTAACAATTCAAATAATTATTGGCCCAAAGCGATTCAAATATTTTAGAAGCGCGCGTTTGTATACTCGAGTCAAACATACAAACGAACATCTAGGTTCGATCGAACACATGTAAACAAAAGAATCGTGCGATTGAACCGTAAGCAAGAGTTCAAATATTAAAATCGCGTGATTTAAATCTGCCAACATAAATACAAACATAATTACATATGTTTGGGGAGAGTGGGACAGCAAAATCCGAATACATGCGAGCTCATGCGTATAGACGAGCGGGGGAGGCAAGGGGTTGCATTTCGGCTGTCGGCAACATCAAAGTGATCGGGCTTACGCATGTGTGGGTGGATTGGAAACGGAAATGTTGGCAATTATTATATATGTAATCGTATATAATATATTGGTACATAATAAATTATAATTTATATATATATTATTAATATATTAGTTAATTCTGTACATTAATGCTGGGTATTAATTCTGTGCATGTATTCAACACAATATAAACGTGTATATATTTATATATATATAGTTATTTAGTACATTTAAGTACAAAAGGTTCGAGGAGGGAGGTATTTATGCTAGTATTAGGCATAAGTCAAGAATTTTTAAATAGTATATAAGGGTGGATGTTGGCAAAGCTAGAGTGCAACGGATGTAGCAGAGAGGCATCCGCCTCGCGTGATTTCACCATGGGAGTTGCGGTGTGCGATCGGCCAAGAAGGCCGAAGATAAAAGAAAGCAATGGAAAGTTTAGAGCGGCAAATATTGGCGTGTGGAAAAGTAGTGGCAACAGTACAATATCCCTCCACGCGTCCTCCATAAGTCAGGCATGCCTATAAATAGACACGGCTGAGACAGAGAGGCAATCAGAAAGCGAAGTAACCCAGCGTGGTATCAGTCAGCAAGTGAAGAATTAACAAGGTAAAACATAGAAGTGGAGCAGGAAAGTGAAGCCGTGTCAAATGATATCAGGAAAAGTATATCCATACCTATCCTGGATACAAGTAAAGATTTAGAGACGAATCTGTTTTGGTGGCAAGTAGAAAGACTAGGAGCTATCCCTAGCATTGAAAAGAAAGAAAACTGTATTTTCTCATTTCACCAACTCACAATATAAATTCGTTGTATCGTACCCCATCACATAAAATCCGGCTCTGCCGCAAGTAAGGACCAAAAAGGACAGTTACAAGCCAATTTCGCTCTTAACCGATTTACCGTTATAAATTTCACCAGCTGATTTAGTAAAGGTTTTTTGTAAAAAATGTTGTTGGACTTTGTTAAAAAAAAAAAAATCAAAAACAACATTTTCGGCATATTTTACTGTTTTACTATCGAAAGGGCTAAAATGCAGTTAAAGCAAGGTAAAAATTATGCGATGTGTACGGAGAAGATGTATTGACAGAACGCCAATGCCAAAATTGGTTTGCAAAGTTTCATTGCGGCAATTTCAATTTTGAGGACGCACCACGTCCTGGAAGGCCTTTTGAAGCCGATGTGGACAAAGTAAAGTCGTTAGTCGATGCAAATCGTCGAATAACAACTCGAAAGATTGCAAAAAGATTAAATCTGTCAAACGCGACCGCTCGCATGCATATGAAACATCTAGGATTAATTTCCAAGCTTGACATATGAATTCCTCATGCTTCGTCGCATTAACGACTACGATACGCTTATTCGACGTTAAGCAAACGATCCAAGAGATAATGGTCTCAAAGGAATGAACCAGCTCAAACCACATCAAAGCCCGATATTCACCAAAAAAAGGTTATGTTGTCCGTTTGGTGGTTTTTCAAGGGGATCGTTTATTTTGAGCTTTTGTTGGACAACAGAACAATTAATTCAGAAGTTTATTGCAATTAAATAGACAAATTAAGTGATGCACTCAAAGAAAAGAGACCAGAATTTATTACTTGTTCCGGTCTCTGCAGAATTTTTTTGGATGGTACAACCTTCACCTCAAATCAGGACGTCAAAAATTGTGAAATCAATCTCTTGCCCGAAAGATGGCAAAAGGTATTAAAGCAAAATTGGGAATACATAATTTCACTGTTTTTTAAAATCAAAAAAATTTGGGTTTGAATTGCACTAAAAAAACGAATTTACTTAGTGAACAACTTAATAGTATTATATTAGTTTATTTATTTTATTCTATATAATTCTATATTTAATGACCGTTTGGAAGAAAAAAAAAAATAAAATAAGTTTTGTGTTGTGTCTATGTAGAATATTGCTAATGTGCTATACGTTATGCTTATGGAAGTCTTGATATACCTTCTACTCAAATATGAACGAGACGATTTAATAAAATACTAACGTAGAAATGGACATGCGCGTATTTGTGAGGCGGACCAAAGAAGGAGTCAAAAGTTTTTATCTCTAGAAACTTAATTTAATAGTTATAAACTATTAAATAAATTACACATAGGGATTTCTCCCCTGTGTAACGACCATGTGTACAACACCGAATTGTCAGCGCCTGATTTCGTTTTCGAGCCCAGCGTTGGCCCCAGTTGCGGGTACTATTGATATTTACCCTGGTAATAGTGTCCCGCATACTGATGCGATATCGGGTGTAGTTTCCAATGTATCTGAACGAATACACTCTTCAAGGAATATTCCCAATAATCATCCGTGGCTCAGCGAGTTCGCTAGTTGCATTCCACCTAAAAGGCAAAAATTTGTTTCTAGATTAGCTCCCAATACGACATTAGATTATGTCTTATATCCCATATCCGGGCAAAAATCGTAGTGCCAAATATCGCTGTGGAAAAATTTAAATTTTCATAATCTCGTGACATTTCGTCATTTAAAACCAGTCTTCCTCCAAATTTGTCATAAAGATTTTTGGCCGGAACATTTAATTATAAAGGAGTATACAACGAAGAAGAAAAATCGGCCTCCGATTTGTCTTCCTATAGCACCAAACAATCTTTCACTATATTTTGGCTCGTCATTACCTTCTGGAGGGTCAAAAAACTAATTTCGTCCTTTATTCTGGCCTACCAGAAAATCTAAACTTTGAAAACTTTATGTAGACAGTCTATCATTCGATTTTCATATTCTGGTATTTACAGAAACGTGGTTAAGTACTGACATATCTGATGCTTCTGTTTTCCCCACAATTTTTTCTACTTATAGATGCGATATAACATTAAAAAATGTTGGAAGAGTTTTAATTGCTGTCAACTCAACCCTCTCCTGTGAATTAGTTCAGCCTTCTGCAACTCTTGACATCGAATTTGTTAGTGTCAACATTACTTTAAAGACGTATTCCGTCTTCATAACTTGTTCGTATATTCCACCAAAATCTGACTCGGTGGTTTACGCAACCCACCTAGAAGCTATTCGCTTTGTCTCCTCGTTACTTTCCGATGTAGACTTAAAAATTGTTCTTGGGGATTTCAATCTGCCTGACATCTCATGGTTTCCATCAGATGAGTCTTCCTTGTTCTTGCTATTCCCCTCAGATTGCTATGGCGATGGTCTCCTCGAGTTATCTTTAACCCAAGTAAATCCAGTCCGTAATGTAAACGGTAGGTCATTAGATCTTATATTTGTTTTACAGTCTTCCGACTGGGTTGTTTCGAGGATTAATGCCCTAGTCATTCCCGAAGATAATTTTCGTCCGACTTTGGACTTAACTATTGACCTTCCTGTTCGGTCACTAATGGTAGGTACCCATTCGGCGCCTCGTATACGTTGTTTTCGTAAAGCTACCTTTCGAAAGCTCAATGAGCTAATTCCTGTTACAGACTGGTCTTATCTGTATTCCTGTGTAGATATGGAGGCTGCCGTTGTTTTCTTAAATAATACTATGTTTTCAATTTTTGATGCCTGTGTCCCACGTGTGGCCCATGTAGTGTCTGACAAGCCACCATGATTTACACGAAAGTTATCTTATTTGAAAAATTCTAGATATTATAAGAAGTACAAAAATTCTGGTCTGCCATCAGATTTTTCTCATTACTTAGTTGCTCGATCAAATTTTTCTGTGGTTAGTGCACAATGTTATATGGATTACATTAGGCGCTGTAAACTACAGTTTTCCCGTGATTCTAAGCGATTTTATAACATTGTTAACACCAAACGTAAGCTAGCAGTGCACCCGTCTTTTTTACGTTTTGAAAACAATAAAGCAATCGATGATCAATAAAGCAATTGCCGATATGTTTGCCGATTTTTTCAACACAACCTATTCCTCTGAAGGAGCAACGAGCCAACTCTTCATATCCCTATCAGTTGAATAGGTCTAATTGCATCTTTAATCCGGGGTTCAATGAAAGCTCGCGTTTCAGTGTGTTTACTACATTTTAGTCCGTGTACTCACCACGACCTGATGGGATACCTGGTTGTGTACTGAGGTTTTGTGCTGAGAATTTAATTACTCAAATTCTTAAATTATTTACATTGTCTGTTGAAAATTCCTCTTTCCCAACTATTTGGAAGGAATCTTTTATTATTCCTTTACATAAAAATGGTAATAAATCAGAAGCCTCTAATTGTAGAGGTATTTCCAAATTGTCCGCTATTCCGAATTCTTTTGAGAAAATTATAACTTCCCAATTGCAACATTTCTGTAGTTCTATTCTTTCTTCTACCCAACATGGGTTCATGAAACGTAGATCTACTACCACTAGCTTATGAGAGATTACTTCTTCAGCGATTGATGAATTCAGGAATGCACTACAAACTGATGTTGTTTATACCGACTTCAGTAAGGCCTTTGATTCTGTTAACCATACACTGCTGCTGTACAAGGTAAACAAACTTGGGCTTCCTAGCCTTTTGCTGTGTTGGATTTCCCGATATCTGACTGACTGTACTCAAAAAGTCCTATTTAAAACCTCTCTTTCAAAAATTATCAAAGTAACCTCGGGGGTGCCACAAGGTAGCCATCTAGGACCGTTGCTTTTTACCCTTTTTATAAATGACCTACCTTCAGTAGTAACTCATTCTCGTGTGCTTATGTCCGCTGACGATGTTAAACTTTATCTCAGTTTTAATGACTCAGGCTCCCCCTCTCTGCTCCAAGCAGATCTGAACAACTTGCAGACTTGGTGTGAAACTAACATGTTAAACCTTAACGTTTCAAAGTGCAATGACATGTCATTTCATAGAACCACTTTCCAATCAGTTACGTATTATCTTAATAATAGTCCTTTAAAACGTCTGAACGAGATGAATGATTTGGGTGTACTCATGGACTACAAATTAATTTTCGCTCGTCACATTTTTATTATTGTCAGCAAGGCCATGAGTGGTCTTGGTTTCGTCAAGTGATGGTCGGAAGAATTCGATGATCCTTACACAACTAAAACACTTTTTATTTCACTGGACCGCCCTTTTCTGCAGTACGGATCATGTGTTTGGTTCCCTCAATATAATTTACACCAAATAAAAATTGAATCCGTCCAAAAGCAATTTATAATTTTTCCGCTTTTCGTGGCTTAAACTGGGATAGAAATGTTAATCTACCCTCGTATTCTGATAGACTCCTTCTAATTAATCTTAGCTTCTTACTTAACCGTAGAGTAATCCTGGGTACTTTGTCTATACACAAGCTTGTGAATAGACAAATAGATTTCCCTAATTTACTTAATTAGGTTAATCTATCTGTACCTTGTAGACTAACTTGAAATTATGTCCCTCTAACTTTAACTAAAGCTGCACTTCGAAATGTACTTTACTTTAAACTAAAACTAGTTACGAGATAAATATGAAAGTATAGCAGTTTTCAGTAGACACAGTATTATTTCATTTGGTGACCAACTGGCACATCAGTAGAACAAAAATAGACCCAAGATTGTCGAATTACTGCAGATAAACGCAAACTACTGCAGAACCAAATATCAATATAGAGATTCTATGCGAGCCATTCAAGACTCAAATCCACTGGCAAGATGGCGATTTGGATGGGTGGAAAAACGTAAAACCTGTCCGGCAAGCATGGTCAGCGAAATGATTAAGTACCACATCAAATCAAATGGGAGGCACCTTTTTGGAGCACCTAATGGATCGATACATTAATATGTATATGTTTAGCTGCATTAAGTGTGGACTCTGCATCTATGTCTACTTGACTCCGACTGATTGTTTAGCGCCAGTAAAAGGGAGGTTCACTTGTTCTGGTTAAACGTAATGTGCTTGCATATTTGTTCATTTAGACGGATGCGCCAGCTTGCTAACCATTTTTTAACTGCCTTTAAATGGGTTCCTTATTGATCAGAAGTTTTGATGGGGGCTCTATATTTACGTAATGTTTTGGCTGAAAGATGCCCCCCAAGTAGAATAATGATGATTCCTTTTCACCCGTAATAGCTTTTGTTGAGCAGTTCGTTACCGCAGATGTATCAAATTCAAACTTAGCACCCTTTTTAGTATATCAAACCCACACCTATAGTTTTACTTGCCACCGAAGAGTCCGAGAGCAAAAAATTTGTAGATTTGGGATAACTAATCTAACAACTCCCCAAATAAAAATTTTAAAGCCCCTTTTTGAATAATTTTCAGAAGCTTCAACATTTTCTGATTAGTAGCTCTCCTTGTTTCCATTTATTTCCCATTTGTCCAATTTTGAAAACTTACTTACACATGCAAATATGAACCTCAACGCGTATAATAGATGTTGTTTGTTTTCCTAGTTATTTAGCTCCAATAGCTCAAATAATAACTTCATATAATTCAGGCGGCTAGTAATACATTGCAGATTATATTTATCTTACATTAAATAAGGCTGCAAACAAACAACTGCGACAACGATCACGGCGGTTGCATAGTACACCTATCTGAATCTGAACTAGAGACAAAGGTTTAAAAAGAACTTGACAAACCTGCCGTGGAATCCCTTTAAAACTCACTTTGGCAAAACAGAGGGGGCTAGCGTTGTCCTGTAGTTGTAAAATCCAAAGGGATTCTAAATCAAACCTTCAAGCAAGCAACATCGTTCGTAATGATACCAGTTTTACAAAAAGCTAGTCTAAATTAAACATTCAACCATTTAACATCCTTCACATACGTACGAAGTTCCTACATTAAACCTTCAACCAGTCAAAATCACCAGAGGGAAACTAAATCAAACCAGAAGCCGGCCAAAATAGAATACATCCTTTAAAGGGATACAAGGTCAACAGCATTGGGACAACTAGCAGAAGGGGACTCTATCGTTAGTCATCCGTACAAACATGGGAGTAAAATGTATCAGCTTCCGACGTAAGATAGAGTTAGAAAGCTTCTTCGCCAATTGCGATTTACGCCTCGGAGAAACCGTGGAAATTATCGACCTGAGGTACTCGCCATCTTAACAAGACCAGCAACTCAATATACCATAAGTGACCAGACTTTAGACGTTAAACCGCGCTCAAGATCTATTTGTTTTGCCAGTTTGTTGCAACCAGAAATCGTCCATCTACAACCAATCGGTTCACCCAGTTCTCTGTGGAAGTTTCAAGACGAATTAAATCAGAATGAGCATATAATGTGCTGTTGTCGAAAAGGTATTCAAGTGGGGTATCCCCTTTGTTGGTTCTACAGACCCACTATGTTTTTTTGGAAAAGTTAGAGAATCAAGCCGCAACACACAGGATTGGCCTGTAGACATTACCTCTGATAATGTCTCAGACCGGGCAGAAGAATGGTGACAGACGTGTCATTTACTAGAGGCCATCTGGATAACATTTAAACATGGATTTTTTTACTACCCAAATGTATTGAAAGACTAGAAATTGCGAGTTATACTCAACGCCAAAGGACCATTCAAGTAATATTTAGTAGAGCTTTGCCTCATAATGAAAAGAGCCCACTGTTCTTTGGCTTAAAAACTTGACAGCATATACAACCATCTTTAAACGATTATCTTTATACGACTATATCAACTTAAATGATCTAGCTGAGCTGACTTAGTTGTTTGTTAACTTTGAAATAGTTTAAAACTAGAACAACTACGTTCCTGGCTGAACGTAGTTTCAGTTTCATCAGCAGTCACGCTGGATTAAACGAATCAACCGGTGGTAGTACCAACTGTGGTAAACACAAATACTTCGAAAAGTTAACATACCCGTCAGCTTTCCAGCTAAGGTACCAAAACTCAATCACAGTAGCCAAGCCCTAGTTTACGTATATTAGGTTGGAAGGCCCACAGGATCGGCTAACATTGTATTTTACATGCCCGAGAAGGTAGAAGCAGGAAAAGAAATGTCACCGCTTACCGATGTGCGAGAATCACGTCGCCGCTACAGAGAAGAAATGTTTCGCCATCGAGGAATCTTGCTCTAATACAGTTACAGTAAGTGGTTAAACTTCATGAACAACCGTACTGAACGGAATGCCCAGGTCGCACTTGGGTTGCAGAAAAACTTAGAGTATTATAGTTGTAGATGTTCTCTCTCGGCAGACCTTAGAGTACTACAAATTGCAGAGGATACACTTAAGTGTACGTAGTGGATAACCTTAAAGCTCAAAGTGGAAAAACTCTCATAGCAAAAGCCAGACTACTTTCAAGAAGGTAAGTTTGCGTCACTATTGACTATTGGAAACAAAAGCTACGCGAATGCCACCGGCAGAATGGATGATTACGTGGCAAGTATAACTGAAGCAAATGCATGGGAAAGCATGCGCAGCCTCTTAACAGAAAGCATTTTGAGCAAGGATCATTGGAGCACCACATTCCTTAGTGCTTAGTACGACATTGGAACTCAATTTACCGGCAATGACTTTAAATCGTTTGATAAAATTCAGTAATAGACGCATTATACTGTGCCTTATACTCCACTCCAAAATCGTAGGGAGGATATCGTCAGACCAAGTTGACTGATCTAAATTCGTTTTAACCAGTAGACTCCGAGCAGTCCCAAGAACAACCTCTCTTTTTTCATGGAAGTGAATTTCACCGGGAGAAATTTACTCCTAACGTCAATTATATCCGGAAAGCTGGAAAAAAGGTGGTTAGTCGAATCGTCAGCCCGAGTCTAGAAACCGTGCAACTGCTGCTCGACAACATCGAAGGAGTACACCACCGAAACTTAAATATCCCCATTCACAATCATCGTTTTGAATTTTAAGGGCAGGTCGAATGTGCCTTCCGAATGTGATGACGAAGTACCTTGTACGGACAGTTCGCACTCTCCGAGGTGACATAGCGCCGTCCCTGCGAAAAAGTTTCAGCCTCATCCCACCGTACTCCCCACACTTCCGACACTTACTCGCCGCTGGATGCCAGTTCCAGTCCAGAGTGTTAAAGTCCTCTTTCCAATCGGTACCTCGATCAAGAGACAGGACTACCTTTGCGTTGTCCAGCCCACACGTATAATCCAGAACATACGACGCCGGCTTCGGGAGTTTCCAAAACTATTCATACTTCGAGGATATTTCATGGAAAGCTACACATCCACCGTCAGGCGGGAAATCACCCCATCGCGGAGACTTCAACGACACTTAACTTCTATTAAACGAATACCTCATATACCCTTGGGCAGATGTCCTCAAGGAGGACTTGCAATGGTCCTAGAGGAACCAGCTTAACGGCGTGCAACCCACGGGAGAGAGAATGCTGCAATCTCGTCCCAACAGCAACAAGGCGAATCCGTTCCTGTATGAGGAGAAAGGCGGAAAAAATTGATTGCATATCACTACCACCGACCGTCTAACAATTCTTTTTGATTCCCAAAAGTAAGGAAGGAGGGTTAAGAATCACAAAAGTTTGTATTTTTAAATCTACCCTTACAATCAATACGCGTTGTTTACTAAAGGGGACTAGTTTATTGTTTGGTTCCCGTTCAAGTTGAGCATGCAAGTAACATTCTTTTTTTTATCTTTCTCTTCCTCCCCCTTGTGATCTAACCGTCAGCGACATCGCCGTACAAACTGTTATGTAGCCGGTACAGACGACGCCGGCCAACTACGCAAAAACGCTGAACACCCTCGCAAAAGCTTAACTCAAGCTATACTTCAGCAGCCTATCAGAACACTGCACTTTGGTTGCAGTAGCATTAGGGTAATAACAACTTTAAAAATGCAACAACTTAAAAAAGTCAGTAAAATAATAATGAATCAATAATAACAGACCCCGTTTGTAGCAAGAAAGGAGTCTAAAGTGGATAAGTCAGTTAACTAGAAATATAAAAAGTTGTGAATAAATCAGGTTGGCAGTGAATATATGGGTATTCTCTTATGGGCGCTGGGGAAATTCTCAATGCTGTTATAAATATAATAAAATTAACATAATGGAATTCAGTACCGAAATATTATTTAATATATATATATATTGACTCGTTTTTCTTGTAAAAATTGAAAATATGGACTAAAGCTTTTGAAGGAGACAGTATAGAGAAGCTATTGAAAGAGACAGTATAGAAAAACCCAGTGAGGATCAAGATGCTGAAGGACACGGTACTATTTAAAGATTTGATAATGCAACTTCAAAATTGGTCACAATGCAAGTTTTGTCGTGGTGTGTGGCGCGTTATATGTTGGAGTGTTGCGAAGGTAAATTATTTTGCCACTAAGAAGAGAAAGTTGAATTCCTTAATTTGTTTTAAAGTAGTTGAAATTTACGTAGTTTGTCAAAAGTAATGGTTGATATGCTGTATGAGAAGATGGAATCTATTTAATGGTTAAATAGAGTTTAAAAAATGTTGTTGTTGTAATTGTAAATCAAGGTTGATTTAAATAATGAAAATTGTAAATGAAATGACTTTAACGATAAAGTGGTTGTATAAACTGACACAAGAACGTGTAATGGTCAGGATGGTCGTATCGGAGGTGGGATGAGGTATTGCATTGTTGGGCATACCCTTTGATCCCTTCTATGTTCTGTGGAACATGGTGACCGTAACTTGGGCATATATGTAACTGTCATGTAACTTTGTTAGTTATGACTATCGTATTAGTTTGACGGTGAGTCATGTAAGTTTGGCAGTGACTGCTTAGTCATGCAGGTGCGTTAGTGTTGTGGAAAAGTTTTAGTAATGGTTAACAACTGAGGCTGGCTTAAAGCAGGACGTCAGATGAATCTGACGTCAAATGTGGTCAAATTATTAAAATTAATACTTATATTTTTTTATCACGAATATTCTGGAATTAGTTAACAGTAAACTGCCTTTCAACTCCGCGTACACCTTTTCTCACTACGCAAAATCTTTTTGCAGAGGCTGCGTTAGTCCTTAATCGCTTAGCTGCTGCGTTGAATAATTATAAATATCTACACTACATGTGAGCAGGACTTATATTCAAATTTTATTTACTTAACTTTTCCGCTGTATTTTTATACTTTTATTTCCTTTGAATACATGTTTAGTTATAAATATTTTATTTTAAACCTCTTGTGCGGTGTTTAATCTTAAACATTCAGCAAAGGGCCGCCAAACCTAATCGTTTTTAGGTTTCTGGTAACTTATGTATTTCTCACGGTCTTATATATTATTATTTTAATTAGTATAATTAATAATTAATATGATATAAAGAAGGATAACCATTTACTTAAATAATATAATTCTAAAAATGCATAATTTAATCCATTTAACGATTTCAACTCAATTTCTAATTTTCAAGTTCTACTGTGTGACATATCTTGGTAATATCCCCTGGATTTCAGATAGTCTTTTAAATATTGCTAATATCCCCTACGTGAGATGTTGGGAATTCTTGATAAGATTCCGTCTGGATGCTGTGATAATCAACTAAAATCTTATCTTCCGTGCGTGCAGTGCAATCTGAGCTCATGCTATATATACCTTGTTCCTGAATATCTGATAGATACAGATATACTGGTTACTCTGTTTAAATGGTGTGATTAAACAGACACTGTTCTAAAGCCAACTTCGTTCACACACTCTTTTTTTTTAGATTTTCACGTCCAACTTTTATTTAAGGTCATAAGATAATAGTAGTCTTAATTAGTCAAAACAAAAAAAAAAAAAAATAAAATATCATTAAATATAATTGTTTACCCAGCGTCTTGCTCTGTTGTAGCGGCTAAAATTTACTACATCTTATAGTCGTCCGACTGATTTTATACTTCTACTGCATAAATATGAAAAGAGCTTATCTACCAACTATACAAACTTCGGCAAGGCCGAATATTATTCGTTTTGTAGCCACTTATACATGATGATTGTCCGATACGCGAGTTTTTGTTTAAATTTGGTTATTTTCGAACACGCCACACCAAATTTTACTAGTTTCCGTCATGAATATTCTGTAATTGCGGTTAACTTCGGAAACACTTATGATCTGAACTGTTTTTATTAGGATAATATTCCAGTGCATAGAGCCGATGGGGTCAAATATTTGGTGGAGGGCTCCCCATAAAATTGAAAGCTTGGTGTAATTTTATTTTTAGAAGAGCCTTTGTTAACCGTTAGTCTCTTAGCTGCTGCGTCGGTTACATTTAATATGTATATACACTGCATAAATGTTTTGTTCTCAATGTTTTACTTCAAACTGCTAAAAGAAATACGGTGTTTAATCTTAAATGACCATGTTTCAATCAAACAGCTTTAAATTTAAAATCGAAAAAAGAAAAAAATAGACTGATTTTTATTATATTGAAGTAGTTAAAAGAGTTCTGGAGAGTTCCAAATCCAAAGTGGATCCTATGCTCCTGCATAACTTCTTTATTTTAGATTTTAAATCGCGCTGCCTAAATAAGTTGTAGTTTGAACGCAAAATCAAAGTATTAAACATTTTTTTTGGAATAACAACAATACTTTCACAATCGTGTTGTTGTTTTTGCAAATCTTTAATTTGAAGTCACTGTTGTTGCATGTGCAATGCTGTTAGCTCTCCCGCTAATTTTTTTAAATTTCTTTTGTTCGCGCTCGCATTTTTCTCTATCTCGCGTTCAAGTTATACGGGCACTTATAGGTATATTGCTCTCTTAAATATTATATTTGTTTTCTCTGCAAGTTTGACCCAAGTGTCGAATTTGCTTTAAAGTACTGAGTTAGTTTATTCTTTGTCTTTTTTCCTTAAACTTTGCCTTTTCTTTCACATTAGAAAATATTAAAATAAAAACATTAATATGTCCGTCTGTTCCAGTAAATGTAATGTTTGAATCCCCCTGCGCCCCATAATATCCTTCTCGCTTGCTGGCTGTGTGATAATGTCATGCACGTCATTCACGCAAGTGTTTGGAGTAAAGAGGTGGTCTGAAATGTGGATACGACTCATGCCAAGGAGTGGAAATCGAAATGAGAGTATTTATGAGGCAGACCAGAGATAAGTTTAAGAAAATGTCATCTGGTTTTCGTAAACTCTTTAATGCGGTATCTGTTGAGTTATTCTTGATTAAGGTTGCCTAGAATAAACCCTCTTGTGCTGCCTGAAGATAGTTTTCATCCTACTTTGCAGTTAACTTCCTGTGGTTAAGTCCCGTAATTTTCGCAAGTGTGATTTTATTAAGCTAAATGAATTTGTTCTTACGACTGATTGGTCTCCTTTATATACTTGTTCAAACATAAACCAAGCTATTTCTCTGTTTTATAATACTCTTTTTTTTCATTTCATTTTTTTTTAAGGATTTGTGTTGTAAGAAAGTTTTCTAGCCGAGGTACATATCTCTGTCGCCCAGGGCCTTAATTTACAGAAAATGAAAAAAAAAAATCTCGGGACCTCTGGATTTTTAAATTCATAGAGGCACAGGTAGGAAATTACTATACACCTTGATAGAGAAAAAGATGATCGACTTTCCAGAATGAATTCCTATACCCTATAGTGAATATACAAAAAACTAACACGAGGGACAAAAACAATTATGATTAGAGACGTTTATTTATGGAGAACACTGTACAATGGAAGAGACACAATACACAAAACGACATTACAATCTAATTATGTTCGTATATAATTAACATTCCTTCGGTTAGGGTATTACCCGGACACCGAATAATATTAAATACTACTAAACAGTCATTTAGTACGATTTCAGTTTGCGTATTACCTGGACACAGAAATCGCTGCTATTTAACATGAGGGCAACTGTACCATTGAAGCCACTTGAAGACACTACATTTATTACAAGGGCACGTAGATTTAATATTATTTTGGTTAGGGTATTACCCGGACACCGAAATAAATATTAAATGACACTATTGGAAAAATTTCAGTTAAGGTATTCCCGGACACCAAATGACTACTGTGCCATCTATACCGTCAACTACATTTACATTTTTGACAATACAAAGAAACACACGAAAAGAAAAAAAGAAAAAGAAAAGAGAAGAAACATTTAATATTCACTACTCATGATTTTTATACCTTTGCAAAATGGGTATATTAATTTTTTTCTGAAGTTTGCAACGGATAGAAGGAAGCATCTCCGACTATATAAAGTGAATATATTCTTGATCAGGACAACGAGCGGAGTTGATATAGCCACGACCGTCTGGCCGTCTGTTTTGATCAACGCAATCTCCTCCGAGACCCTTAAAGCTACAGAGGTAAAATTTTGCACCTAGGCTTTTTTTTGCAGGCATTGTATATCATCCCGATCGGATGATTATATCATATAGCTCCCATAGGAACGATAGGTTGTGAATAAGCTTAAACCTCAATAACTTTGTCGTTTTCCAATGAAATAACACAGAAGCCGGTTTTTATGAGTTTTATATACTTTCTAACATATCCAGAAAGTTCTATCAAAATCGGTTGACTATATCATATAGCTCCCATAGGAACGATTGGTCATGAGTATGGATTTCGAGAAATAACTTGGTTGTTTTAAAAGCGATTAGAACAAAATTTGGTATTTGTCAGTTTTATATGCTGTCTATTAAATCTATTAAGTTTTATTATAATCGGTTCACTATATCATATATCACCCATAGGAGCGATCGGCCAGAAAAATAATTTTAGATAAATAACTTGCTTATTTTAACAGCGTTTCTCACGAAATTTGGTAGGTGTGAGTTTGGTATATATAGAATTGTGTTTACTGAGGTTCACTAGAATTGGCCGACTATATGCTAGCAGAGGAATAATCGGACCAAAAAAAATATTTTTATTAAAAAATTTGCAAAGGTATTCAAGCCCATCCTTCTAGTTTATTTCTAACTTCACCATTTTAATTTTATTAGTTTATTTAACCTAACATAATTCCCTATTATCACACTTTTCTACTGTTGATGGATATGATAAGGAGAATTTTTTTTGTATATTTATATATATTTCCTTGTATTTTCTTTGTTTTCACTGTGTATGTTCATATGTTTTTTCTTGTATCACTGCCACTGTAAGTTTAGGTTTCGTTCCTTTTGATTTCTATTGATACACTTGTCTTTTTCACCGTCCGACTAATTAAACCTTTTACTTACAACCGGAGGCTTCGCTTGTCAGGAACTAATTGATCTTGGTACATTTAAAAATCTTGCCTTTGCCCTAGTTTTTCCCTGGTTTAAGCTTTCGACGCAGCTGCAAAAATACGTGGCCCGTTTGGATCGGCTGACTATGAATAACCGTTATCCTATGAGATTTTGCGTACGTGCCAAAACGACTTTGCTTAGTTATATTGGCGACGAGTGTACCGACGGCGTAACGGTTGTGCGTCGGCGTCGATAACTATTGGAATGCGAAAATGTGGAAAGAAAAACAATTGTTGTCTGCCTAGATATTCAACGCTCTCATTGAACGGTAACCTAATTATGAACTAATCCCCTTCAGTTGGCAGGGCATATTACTTATGGGGTGAACTTTAATATTTATATATATTATCAAAAATAAAAAGTACTGGTTTTTGTGATTCCTCACAATGTGCCCCTGAAAATCACAGTATCGGCACATAGGCTAAAATGACATTCTTTGCAACTAAAAATGTGAAATCGATATGTTACAAAATATACAAGAAATCGGGCCTGTCTTCAGACGCGTAATATGCAATGCCATAAGGATTACCTTCAGCGTTGTAAATTAAAATTTACCACTAACCCTAAACAATTTTATAGCATTGTTAATTCTAAACTCAAGATGTCTATCTATCCATCCTGCCTATCTCTTGAAAACAATACACCGAATTCTGATCAAGCCATCGCTGATTTGTTTTCAGACCTTTTCACAACAACTTATTCCACAACGGAATATCGATCAAACATTCCGTATCCTTATCTGGTATAATGCTCTAACTGCATTTACAGTCCTTCGATCGATGAAAGTTCCCTTCTTAGCGTCCTTAACTTAGTGAAACTTGTTTACTGATGAAATAACAGATTGTGTACTCAGATTTTGCGCCGAGGCTTTATGCAACCCAATTCGTAATCTTTTTCTTTTGTCTGTCAAATCTTCCACGTTCCCAGCTATCTGAAAGGAATCCTATATAGTTCCTCTCCATAAAAGCGGTAAAAAATCGGAAGCATCTTACCATAGGGGTATTTTTAAATTGTCCGCTATACCTAAAGCTTTTGAAAAGTTTATCACTTCTCAATTGCAACATTTTTGTAGATCTATAATTTCACCATCTCAACATGGGTTTGTGATATGTAGATCTACTACCACTAACCTTTTAGAATTAACTTCTTTAACGATCGAAGGATTTAAAAATGCAAGGCAAACTGATGTCATATATACTGATTTCAGTAAGGCTTTTGATTCTGTTAATCATACGCCTCTTATTTGTAAATTAAAAAGGTTTGGCTCTCCAAGTCCTTTAACTAGTTGGATTCGTGAATATCTGACAAATAAAACCCGCAGGGTTCTTTTAAAATCGTCATATTCCAGATGCATCCATGTTACTTCGGGGGTGCCTCAGGGTAGTCATTTGGGACTACTGCTGTTTACCCTTTTCATTAATGACCTTCCCTCTGTTATAAGTTATTCTCGTGCTCTTATGTACGCAGATGACGTTAAGCTTTGTTTTAGTTAAAAGACATTACCTCTTCTTGTCGATTGCAATCTGATCTTCAAAATCTTGAGCTTTGGTATCATAATAACTTATTAAAATTGAATGCAACTAAATGCATGGTCATGACTTTCCATAGAAATAGTCCGCAATTAGTTACATATTTTCTTACTAATACACCATTAGAACGTCTTAATGAGATGTATGACTTGGGTGTCCTGGTGGACCCTAAATTAACGTATAAGTCCTACATTTCCACTACTGTCGGCAAGGCCATGGGTGTTCTTGGGTTTGTAATGAGATGGTCAAAGGAGTTCGACGATCCATATACAACCAAAATTCTTTTTAACTCACTGATCCGTCCAATTTTAGAATATACATCTTCCATCTGGTCACCTCAGTACTAGTCACACCAAGCAAGAAGAGAGTAAATTCAAAAACAAGTTTGGCTCTTTGCTCTTCGTGGTCTAAAGTTGGATTTAACACCGTACTCTAGTAACTTGTTTTTAATTTGCTGTCCCTCTTTTACCAATCGTAGATTTATGCTTGGTGTCATATTTAAAGGCGATATAGAATCACCCGAGCTATTGAACCAAATAAATGTAACATAACAGTTCTTTGTAGGTATACTAGAAATAATATACCTCTATCTTTTTTACGCTGTTCTACTAATTACTAATTACATGAACTTTTTCGAATTCTTTGTTCTGATTATAATCGTCCTTATCATGCAATCAGTACAGTGTTCCCTCTTCCGGTACTAAAAATTACAATCCTTTAATTTTTAACACATAACTAGCTTGAGTTTTCGGTTTTGCCTGTAATTGTGGACTATCCCCGCGACTCGAGCCGTACGTTATGCGGCTAGCGCCCCCCGTTCGGTTGAACGAGAGGTATGGGCATTAATGCTTCCGTTAGGATTCGCGCGAACAAAAAAAAGAATCACACACACATTTTCTGACTTGGCGCATTCGCAAATTTAACACTTTTGCGTCTCGATTTTATGTTGCTAGCTCACTTCGACATTCTTTTGAACTGAACTTTGGAAGTACATACGGTCAAACTTATTTTAAGTAACTCAATCGCAGGTAAAATTTTAACAATATTGGAAACAGGGCAGAAATGAATATTTAAGTCAAGCCAATAAGTGATCTTGACAACCAAATTTGCAGCAGATAATCCAGCTATTGATACTTCATATCTATGCAGCTAAAAAATAAGCGAATGACCTCAAAACTCATTTGAAAAAATCACAAATCTGGAAAAAATAATCTTGGACACAATGGTAGTTTAGGTTCGATCGTATAATAAGAGAAAATTACATCTTGAACAGCGCTGAAATTTATATAAAAAATGGCACAGTTGGATCCGGATTTTAACTGAACAATTATAGTTTCCGCATTCTACGAAGTATGGTAAAATTTCGCTCGCCCGGAAGAAAATACATTCGTCTATAAGTTTGCTCATCTGAAAACATTAAATTTGATATTGTTTCGCACATTTATATAAAATAATTTAAATATAGCTTATCCATTGACAAATCTAAAATCTAAAATATGTAATCTACAAACTTATTTACGCCACGAAAAGTTGCTAGAGCACTTTATATTTCAATTTGGCTTACAATAGACTTATTAGAGTAACTGCCGAGATTTCAGGACGACTGAAAACTAATCAGCAAAAGCATGTTTTTTTTCTTTTGGAGCTCTGATTTCCGCACGTCTTTACCACTTCCGTATCATTCTTCCAGTTCCGACTTAACATCATGCTTGACTAAGTTTCACTCTCTTCCCGACTAAATTTTGATCTTTGCCACTCATGACAGTTCAATTCACTTTTCCGGCTAGATTAAAGAAAATTCGCCTCAATTTAGAGTTGACACGCTAAAGATCAATGCGTGAAGAATAAAAATACCTTGAGAATCTTTTGGTGGCATAAAATTAGTAAATGTATCCGCAAAATAAATAATAATTGGATCATTCCTTAGTATTGCTTTGATGACTGTAAGGAGCGGTATGTTGTAATTCCACACCGAGGGAGGTCTTCATGACATGAGTTGGGTGCCGTATTTACACACGAACGTCCTTGGAATTTCCAACCAGCGTGTGCTCCCAGAAAGCTTTATGTAGGCTTTCTGCCTTAGCTTTCCGAACGGGTAGCAACTCTGCCCTGTACAATGCCGGTAGCATCGTATTTCCACTCTTATACCGAGGAAGGAGGACTGTGATGTCTGTACAGAAAGTCACCATCGCTTCTGCTGAACACCTGGTAAACATCTTTCCGGCTGGTTTTACCTGAGGCCTCTTGTACTTTTGCATACTTCTCTTACATACTTAGCATCACTGGGTTATCTAGACATCCTGCTAGAACGTTCGTCTGGGCTTTCCGATGTCGTATTGTCGTAACTGGTACTGCTGCAGCTCGTGGGCCCAACGGAATACCCGATCAGTTGGCGGTTGTATCAGGTTGAATCATCCTAATGCCCTGTGGCCGAAAATCACTTACCGCTTCGAAGGTGGCATCGTATCTTCCAATTGTGTCAGTCAATGGCAAGGCAGTCCTTTTCTGTTGTTGTATAGTCCTCTTCGACCGTTATTACAACTCCAACGTTTACCCTATTTCTGCAGACTAGCCATGGGCTGGGTGATGGTCGAGAGGCTCGCTACTGGTAAACGACGGTACCAGGAGGCCATTCCCAGACACTGACGGAGTTTATTGACGTTGGACATTAGATCCCGCAAGGCGGTGACTTTATTTGGGTCGGTGTGTATCCCTTGCTCGCTAATTGCACGACCCAAGTATGTGAATTTCTTCTGAAAATAAAAACGCATTTTTCCCTATTATTGCGTAAAATTGCTCGGCGTTGTCTCGTCAATAGTTTCATCAAATTAGCCGTTTGGTGTACCAGAGTTGACCCAATCACGATAATATCGACAAGGTAGGCGAAGGCGTGCGGTTCCTAACGAACACCCTCTAGCATGTTGTACTGGCCGAATATAGCCCGAATAGAGTCCCCGACCGAGTACTGCAAAAGCGGTACATTCTCTATTCTGGTTGGCTAAGGGAATCTGCCAGTCGACGTTCAACAAGGAAAAATATCGAGCTTGGTACCGGTATCAGCACAGGATTAGCAGTGTTCTTTTAGTTCTTCATCCTTTCGGTTCATTGTATTCATCTCGGTCGTGCGTTCTGATGTGTTTCGGTACTTCTATAGTTGGGCTTCCCCGGCCCTACCTAGAGAAAGACCACTGCCGTTTACCGCTAGATCGAGTCGCCAACAGTCCAACAACGTTACCCCTCTTCGACCACGTTCCTAACAATACGTTTTGAGTTCGTAGCCGCACGCTCGGCTCATGTGGGCCAACCTTCAACAGTGGCGCCAACTCTGTAAGCTCTTTCAATGTTTGGAATGAACACTTCCGCGAAGTATTGGTTCCCGGTCAAGGCAGTAGGTCTCAAGTTTCTCAAGTATTTCTTCTAGGAAGGATAAGGGATCTTCCGAGCCGTCAATAATAATACCAACTTACGGACGCAATCGAGGAGACTGGTATAGAGCTGTGAAACAATCGATAGGATGGGGCGTCAAGAGAATCTCTCTCTAAATTACCATTTTGAACCATTTAATCATTAATATAAAAAAAACAATTTTTTGTTTTGTCATTGAATATTAAAAAACGTATACAAGACTTACATTTTATGTAAATGTCACGAAACATGATTCATCCGGTAACGACGATAATATAAAATAGTTGTACGGTTCTCATTTTTTCCTTCAGCTTTAATTAAAAAAAGGGCTTAAATTTTGAGTTATTTTTATATTTGTTAAATTGAATATTTACATTTTTTTTCAAATGAGCACTGTAAATCTATTTGGTAATATTCAATTATTTTCATGAACCAACCTTGAGCCTTTTTTCACATTGTTTTTAACAAAGATCAACTTCTATATAATTCACATCGTTAGATAATACAGCATTTGCTTCGGTTGCCTCCTCAACGTGTCCAATAATAAAAGCCTCTTGTTTTCCATTTGTAAGTAGTTTAAATTCTTTACAGAAAAGGTCTGCTGCCGATGGTAATATACAAATGAGCAGACAACCGGACGTCTCCACTGATCTTCCAGCGACTAATTTAGTTTGTTGACCAGTCAACTTTTCAAATGCTAGAACATTCTTTATAATCGGCAACATATTTATTTTAAATACAACTGCGTCATTCTGATATTTCGCTAGATTTGTGGCATGGCCTAAAAGGCCAAATCCTGTTATATCTGTTGCACAGTGCGCTTCATATTTATGCATTGAAATTACCGCTAAAACAGAAAGGAAATGTTATTTTTTTTTAAAATTGATAAGATTAATATAGTGAATAAGCTTGTTCTATTTTGATTCCCTTTTTGGGACATTAAGGTTGTTGTTAGTTAAAAGTGAAAAATAAACTTGTCATATATCTCAGTCTTAGTCTTAAATCCGATTCTACTAATTTTTACACTTTGTTTACATAAACATCTAAAAAGCCTACATACTAAGTTTCAACCACCTAGATTAAAACAGACAGACATGGCTATATCGTCTCGGATGTTGATGATGCTGATCAAGAATACATATACTTTATGGGGTAGCAAACGGGTAGTTCTATGTGTTAAAAACATCTGACCAATTTTATTATACCCTCTGCAAGAGTATACAAGTAAATATTATTTAAAAACCTCTCCAATTTGTAAGATTCAAAATGTAACTTGTAAAGAAAGTTAGGACTTTGTTAGCTTACATTTTATTTTAACTAAGGTGAAAAAACAGTTTTTGTGTATAATTGAAAGATTAGTTTAAAGCGATCTTCAATATTTTGTAATATTATTTTAAATATTTTTTTCTTTGCAACCTCTTTTTCTAAATGCAATGTAAAATTTTAAACTTTAAACGTTTCAGTAATACGGTCCGACTTATTTTTATAACTACATTAAAGCATATATATATTGTAAGTAATAATTAATATACATAATCAATAATAATAAAATTATTAATAGTTAATTTAATTCAAAAGTCAGACGAGCGCGGGCTTCGGTACAGGCCGGGTTATGCATGTTGGCATCGAAAATGCAGACGAACATCTATGTTCGATCGAACACACAAACAAGAAAAACGTACTATCGAACCTAAATATAGAGTTCACATATGAAATGCTCAATTAAAAGCATTCCACATCGATGTGTACCAGTACATTTAAAGGTATCTGGCATAGTCTGAAAATAATTCCATATGTTCGGAGAAAAGAGCTAAAGGTAAAGTCCGAACATATGGGAATGAAGTAAACACGAACATATGATAATGAAGTAAACACAAACAGATGAGAATGTATGTGGACATTGACCTGGGTGATGTCACTGATTTGACCAAAGTTTTATGACGGGATTGGACGCCAGAAACGAAAACGAAGCGGGCATAAATGTATAAGCATAGATGAGAGTGAGCAAACAAAGATACGCACACATAATGGTGTGCGTGGGTCTGCACCGAGCAACGGAAAGTTTGAAAGGCTGCTGGAATCCAATTAAGGGCACATCCAATATACTTAAAATGAAAATTTGGGAAGCGTTAAGACTGCGTGGCTCTGGCGTTATGTTTAAAATATGTTTTCATATATATACATATATATATTCAAATGAAGCTTTCACTGTGGATTGACGCGTTTTTCTTGTACTTCGGTAACAGAACAGAACAACTACCAAATTCTTTGGTTATTGCCAACAGCCGTCCAGTTAGAGGAACACAATTAATTAGGCCTCTGACTGAAGTACCACCGAAGAAACATATATTTGTTTCTAGGCTTGATACCAAACTAAGACTATTCTAGGGAGATCTCTTCGTTTAAAATTAGTGTCCCGATTGAACTGTTTAACTGCATTTGCAGTAACAGCTTTTGGCTTCCTTTCTCTTTCATTTCCATTGCTTCCGGAACATTAATTCTCTAAGAGAGACCAATCACTCTAAATTCTCTATTAATTTGCCCAAAATGTTGCTATAAAATTTCATTTTGTATTTTCTTTAAATTTTTCTTAGAAGAGTATTATATATTCTTCTATTTTCTTTCTTTTGGTAAACTTTCTCATATGAAGAGATGACTTTGTTGTCCTTAGAGCTTATTGTTGTTCATGGTGCGAAGTGTTCTTTTATAAGAATTGAGATACACATAGAAATTTTCTATCGACACCGCCGTTTCTATGGGTCCCTCTCTCTAGCTTTCTGTTTCTCTTTGGCACAGACACTTGGCATTAACACCAAAAATTTTGTGGCCTAAACTATGCCTGGCATAATACTTTGAGCATCGAGTTTACTTTTTTTTCTGTTTTGTTTTTTCGTCTTGTTTTTGTCGCTTCTGTTTTTACTTCTGGTTTGTCTTTTATTTTGGCCGGGCCAAAAGTGTAACGAAAGGCTGGCCCGAAGGCAAACTAAAAGTGTTTCGGCTTTAGGCAGTTGAAAGTGGTTGGGTTTGGCTCAACTCATTTATACAGAGGCCAAACGAGAGTGCAGCCGCAGCAGATTTCAAGTTTTTATCTGAATCTGACAAAGAGATGAAGCCACAGACATATTTAGATAAAGTGGCTTAGTTTTTGAGGCTGTTTTTAATTTATAGAGCCGCATAGTAGGAAAAGGAAAAGGGTACACAAACAGTGCTAGCCATAAATTCTTGGACTTAACAAAGTGGCTGTTGGTTATATGGATAAATGTGTGACAATGTGGTGTATGCTTAATTTTTATACATTTCTAGCAGCTATCAAATACAAAATGCAAACTAATTTCAATGCCACACAAGCCGCCAATTAGGATCAGGATAAAAACATTTCATACAACAATGACAACAGAAGAATATAATTTTTCATTGAGCTGATGCGAATATAATCCCCGACCAACACATGGCACAAAAAAAAAATAAGGAAGAGAAGGAAAAGAGGCTACCCTAAAGGACAACACTGTGAGCTGTAGGGCTCGCTCATCATGCGCTCGGTTGGCTGCCCAACACAATGGAAACATGGAAACCTTTAGAATATAATGGCTTCGAAAGCGCATTGTCAGCCCCATTAATGTTAATTATACGGTAATGTGGGGTTGCGCAAGAGAGCCCTTCTTAGTAGTATATATGTATGGATGGTGGCTAGGCTAGAGAGCGGTGGATGTGTGAATATGAGAGACGATGCATAGCAACAGGCAAGCGGTCGGCAGAGTAACCCGACCAAAAAAAAAAGCAATGAAAAGTGTGGGGTGGCGAATTATTGGCGTTTGGAAAAGTACCGGCAACGGTACTGCGTTCCACCACTCGTCCTAAAGTGAGACAGTGATAAGTCAAAAGTGAAGTGAAGTGAAGTGACGTGCCAAAAATAACATGAAGATAGGACACCCATAAGTGTCCTGGCTAGAGCTGAAGGCGTATATAGCAAAATAATAAAGCCAAGGATTTAGTCCCATCGAAAAATTAATGCCTAGGAGCTAGTCCTAGCGAAATAACAAATCAAATTGGCAAAGACTAGGAGTTAAGCACAGTTGGAAAAGACCCGAAGTGGCGCAGTGGGGAAAGACTAGGAGCATTTCCAAGCGGAATAAAATATAAGGAGAATAGCAGACGATAGGGGTAGCTAGGCAAGAGCAGGAGTCATCCTAGCAGCAGCAACAATAGCCACAGCCAAAAATAATTACATTTATGTACTTTCACGAGTATCTGGGATATAGACTGGGTACAATAACAGTCACACCGACAAAGCGGATACTCTACACAAAAGCTCTCTAACAACACCACGATATACAAAAATAATTTTTTCAATCAATTAAAACGTAATAGAAAATCTGTGTTCTTATTTCACCAGCGCACAATCTAAATTCGTTGTGTAGTTCCCCATCACCTGATATCAGGCCCCGCCGCAAGTAAGAACAAAAAAGGATAGTTCCAAGGTTACCTACCAAGATTCAACTACATAGCTTAAGGTCAAAAAATGTGAAGAAATCGACAGACGGGCTTTGCTAAATATACTTGACTATTGATGCTGAAAACGAATGTATTTACGTCAATTTCCATGCGTTACAAAAACCTCATCAACTTTATTATACCCCCTAGAAGGCTAAAAAAATACTTGATGATAATGAGGGATTACCTGTTACTAACTGTTACATACATCTTAAGTATAAATAACGCATTTTTTGTTGTAAAGTATCAAACTGTGTTGTCCAGAGTGACATTTGTAAATTAGATGAAAACCACTCTTCAAGAACAAATATATCTTTTATTAAAGACTAGCATACCAGACAGACTTCGTTCTGTCAAAAAGATTTTTAATTAATTCTTTCTCTTAAAAGTACCAAATACAAACTTCTGTTGTTTAGTGTGTACTTTTTTCAATAAACTCTCTTAAAGTGTTAGGATCATTCAGTTTTTCTCGATGCAACTCTTGGTTAAAAGCATCATGCATTGGAGGATTGTATTAAATTAAATTAATAGTTTGTTTGACATCATAAACCACATGTCCTCAATTGAAATCAATGTTTCCTTGAGAATTTCTTCACTGATTGGTATATTTCGAATTCTAATTCTATTTATCATCACACACATAATCTCTGCACAAATCAATTGGGTTTGATAGGAAGCATGTAGATATGACTATAAAAACAAATTATGTAGGAACCACACAATTCACCATCACCAATGAAAATGGTATTCGTGGATATAGTTTTGAAGACTTACCATCCATCATACACGGTGAATTTTGATTACAAGTTTTACAGGAACAATATATCATGTTTTTTTTATTACTACCTCGTGCAATCCAGGATCTACTCAGCAGATATCACAGCATCAACTTTATTTGGAATTATCTTTTCAACTAACCAAATTAAAATGTGTGCATGAGGCAATCCTAGTTTCTGTAAATGTGATGAACAAATCTGTAACATAATGGCGAACATACGCGCAGGGCTTCCGATGTATGTTGTTGGAAGAATCGTCATCCGACCAATATTCTGTGCATTTCCATCAGTATTAATCGCACTTTGAAGATCGGAGTTTTGTCTAATTAACTGCTATAATACATACCTTCCAAGTTGGCATAAAATTTTCTTGAACTACGTTTGTTGCCCCAAATAGCGTCATTTGAAAGCAATTGTTATATTTGTTGGCTATTGTTCAAATAGCGTATGGAATCTGTTGCTATTCCTGGTGGATCCAATAGTATCAATTTCACATTACCCTTTGCACAACACGATCCATTGGTTCCGTTTTTGTATTTTAATGCCTTGCAATATGAGCAAACCGAGTTCATAGAACCAATAACAACACATTGGTAGTTACTGTAGTCAATTGACACATCTTAACTGAAAGCAGCTCGGTTCAACTTTATTAGTTGAAAGGCGCGTTCGAACAGCACGCGTTTGTGATGTCTTGTGCAGTAAGATTAGCACGGTAAATAGCTTGGGTTATAGCTCTTCGGTATTTCTACCAATAATTCTTCGTCTTATAGCAGGCATAACTGTTAATTATTACTCAAATAGGCAACTACAAATGATTAATGTATATATTATTCAAATATGTAACTACAAATTATTAATAAAGGCAAAGTTGTCTATGATCACAAAAATTAAACAAAAGGGCTGTTTTTAGGGTTAGTTGATTTTTTCCCGCCGTGAAAACCATTAACTCGAATTTTCCCTAACGTACTTACCATCCCTTAACTTCAACGAACCTTAAAAAAAAATTGGCCAAATTGGTCCAGTCGTTATTGAGTTATACGATCATCGACACATTTTACGATTGATTTTTGTATATATAGATGGTCTGACTTTAAACAGTACCATAAATGAACAATTTCTTACTTCCGAGTTCATTAAAGATTGTTAATTTCGTCAATCAAGTATGGTCAGTTAAACAGAACAGTTCATTATGTTCATCTCGGTCGTGCGTTCTGATATGTATTGATACTTCAGTAGTTGGGCTCCGTGAGGTGCTAAAGCGATTGTTGCTTCCCCGGCCCTCCCTGGGGAAAGACCACTGGCGTTTACCGCTAGATCGGTCGAACGACGTTATTCATCTTCGACCACACTCCCAAAAATATGTGATGAGTTCATTGACGCTCGCTCGGCTCATGTGGCCCAACCTTCCACAGCGGCGCCAACTCTGTAAGCTCTTTCAATGTTTGTAACTCGTGTCTACGGACATAGAGAAGATATTCCTGTGAATAGTTATTACAAATCCGATACAACTGATGTGTCCAGCCATAGGCTGCGTGGCCAATGATGGATCTCAGCTCAATCACGTACTCCTTGAATGACTCTCAATCTCTTTGGGTACGCTCCCTTTCCAAGTAGCGGGGGTCAAAAAAAGGTTAAGGAATTATTTCTAGACACGCTCCAAGAGGCGTCGTATTCGGAACTATTAAGCAGCCTTACCGATGAACACTTTCGCGAATTATTGGTTTCCGGTCAAGGCAGTAGGTCTCAAGTTTCTCAAGTATTTCTTCTAGGAAGGATAAGGGATCTTCCGAGTCGTCAATATTAATACCAACTTACGGACGCAATCGAGGAGACTGGTATAGAGCTCTGAAACAATCGATGGGAGTCGGGGCGTCAAGAGAACCTCTCTCTAAATTACCATTTTGAACCATTTAATCATTAATATAAAAAAAACAATTTTTTGTTTTGTCATTGAATATTAAAAAACGTATACAAGACTTACATTTTATGTAAATGTCACGAAACATGATTCATCCGGTAACGACGATAATACAAAATAGTTGTACGGTTATCATTTTTTCCTTCAGCTTTATTTAAAAAAAGGGCTTAAATTTTGAGTAATTTTTTTTATTTGTTAAATTGAGTTCCAGAATGCAAAACGCATTTCAGAATATTTCCAGGCACCAAACCTTTCCGAAATAATCTTCATTAGCTGTATTATCAATTATTTCTCTATTGGTAATATTCAATTATTTTCATGAACCAACCTTGAGCCCATTTCCACATTGTTTTTAACAAAGATCAACTTCTATATAATTCACATCGTTAGATAATACAGCATTTGCTTCGGTTGCCTCCTCAACGTGTCCAATAATAAAAGCCTCTTGTTTTCCATTTGTAAGTTGTTTAAATTCTTTACAGAAAAGGTCTGCTGCCGATGGTAATATACAAATGAGCAGACCACCGGACGTCTCCACTGATCTTCCAGCGACTAATTTAGTTTGTTGACCAGTCAACTTTTCAAATGCTAGAACATTCTTTATAATCGGCAACATATTTATTTTAAATACAACTGCGTCATTCTGATATTTCGCTAGATTTGTGGCATGACCTAAAAGACCAAATCCTGTTATAACTGTTGCACAGTGCGCTTCATATTTATGCATTAAAATTACCGCTAAAAAAGAAAGGAAATGTTATTATTTTTTAAAATTGATAAGATTTCTATAGTGAATAAACTTGTTCTCATTTTGATTCCCTTTTTGGGACATTAAGGTTGTTGTTAGTTAAAAGTGAAAAATAAACTTGTCATATATCTCAGTCTTAGTCTTAAATCCGATTCTACTAATTTTTACACTTTGTTTACATAAACATATAAAAAGCCTACCTACTAAGTTTCAACCACATAGATTAAAACAGACAGACATGGCTATATCGTCTCGGTTATTAAATTTTTTTTTTTTTTTTTTTATTCGCGCGAATCCCATCGGGTGCACTAAATGCCCACACCTCCCGCCCAACCGACCGAGGGGCGCTAGCCGCATAACGTACGGCTCGAGTCGCGGGAACAGTTCATACATAAAGACAAAAACGAAAACTAAAGCTAGCTACGAGCTAAAAAAGAAAGTATAGAATTTTTTATTAATGGAAAAGAGAGTTCTGTACTGATTACATGATAAAGACGATCAGAACAAAGAACTCGGAAAGGTTCATGCAGTAAATAATTAGTAGAACAGCGTGACAGAGATATAGGTATAAAGTTTCTAGTAGGTCTACAAGGAATACTAAAATTTATTTGGTTCAATAGCTCGGGCGAGTCTATATCACCTTTAAGAAGCTTGTGCATAAAAATGACGCCAAGCATTATTCTACGATTAGTAAGAGAAGGAAGGCCAAGTAAAAGAAGTCTACTAGAGTACGATGGCAAATTGACATTACGATCCCAGTTCAGACCACGAAGAGCAAAAAGCAAGAACTGTTTTTGAACCGACTCAATTCTTGCTTGGTGTGACTAGTACTGAGGTGACCAGATGCAAGATGCATATTCTAAAATAGGACGGACCAGTGAGGTGAAAAGAATTTTAGTTGTATATGGATCGTCAAACTCCTTTGACCATCTCTTTACAAACCCAAGAACGCCCATGGCTTTACCGACGGTAGAGGAAATATGGGACTTAAACGTTAGTTTACGGTCCATCAGGACACCCAAGTCATACATCTCATTAAGACGTTCTAATGGTGTATTAGTAAGAAAATAAGTAACTAAATGCGGAGAAGTTCTATAACAAGTCATGACCATGCATTTAGTTGCATTCAATTTTAATAAGTTATTATGATACCAAAGCTCAAGATTTTGAAGATCAGATTGCAATCGACAAGAAGAGGTAATGTCTTTTAACTAAAACATAGCTTAACGTCATCTGCGTACATAAGTGCACGAGAGTAACTTATAACAGAGGGAATGTCATTAATGAAAAGGGTAAACAGCAGTGGTCCCAAATGACTACCCTAAGGCATCCCCGAAGTAACATGGATGGATTTGGAATATGACGATTTAAAAAGAACCCTCTGAGTTCTATTTGTCAGATATTCACGAATCCAATAATTTAAAGTACTTGGAAATACTGTTTAATTTATAAAGAAGAAGCGTATGATTAACAGAATCAAAAGCCTTACTGAAATCAGTATATATGACATCAGTTTGCCTTGCGTTTCTAAATCCTTCGATCGTTAAAGAAGTAAATTCGAAAAGGTTAGTGGTAGTAGATCTACATTTCACAAACCCATGTTGAGATGGTCTAATTATAGATCTACAAAAATGTTGCAATTGAGAAGTGATTAATTTTTCAAAAGCTTTTGGTATGGCGGACAATTTAGAAATACCCCTATAGTTAGATGCTTCCGATTTTTTACCGCTTTTATGGAGAGAAACTATATAGGATTCCTTCCAGATAGCTGGGAACGTGGAAGATTTGACAGACAAAAGAAAAAGTTTACGAATTGGCTTACATAAAGCCTCGGCGCAAAATCTGAGAACGCAACCTGGTATTCCATCAGGACCAGGAGAGTAGACAGGTTTCACTAAATTAAGTAAGCTTAGGAGCGAACTTTTATTGATCGAAGGACTGTAAATGCAGTAAGAGCATTTTACCTGGTAAGGATACGGAATGTCTGATTGATTTTCCGCTGAGGAATAGGTTGTTGTAAAAAAGTCTGCAAACAAATTAGCGATGGCTTGATCAGAATTCGCTATATTGTTTTCAAGAGATAAACATGATGGATAGACAGACATTTTGCGTTTGGAATTCACAAAGCTATAAAATTGTTTAGGATAACTAGAAAATTCTAATTTACAACGCTGCAGGTAATCCTTATAGCAGTGCGTATTACGCGTCAAAAACTTTGATCGAGCGACTACGTAACGGGCATAGTCTGAGGAGCGGCCTGATTTCTTGTAAATTTTATAACACCTCGATTTCACATTGTTCAGATTAGTTAGCTCCCGAGAATGCCAGGGGGGCCTATACGCCGACACAGGGATCCTCAGCGGTACACAAACCTTAAAAAGCGAACCAAGAGTGTTATAAAACAGAGAAATAGCTTGGTTCATGTCTGAACAACTATACAGGGAAGACCAGTCATTTTTAAGAATGAGCTCATTTAACTTACTAAAATTGGTCTTGCGAAAATTACGGGATTTAACCGCAGGACAAGCACCAAAAGTCGGTACACGATACGGAAGATCAATAGTTAACTCCAAAGTAGGATGAAAACTATCTTCAGGCAGGACAAGAGGGTTTATTCTAGAAACTGCACCATTAGTGGAATCGAGAACAAATATCAGATCCAAAGATCTATTATTCTTGTTACGGACTGGATTTATTTGAGTCAAAGATAACTCGAAAAGACCTTCAATAAAGCAATGTGAAATAGAAGGGAGCAACAAAGCAGATTCGTCAGTAGGGGACCATACTATTTCCGGTAAATTAAAGTCACCGAGAACAATTAACATGTCTCTATCAGACAGTAACGATGAGATGTGTTGGATAGAAACCAAGTGTTTAACGTACACCGCCATGTCGGATTGTGGCGGGATGTACGAGCAAGTAATGTAGACAGAGAAAGTCTTACGACTGACCTTGACACTTACAAACTCAATCTCCTGGTTATCAGGAGATTGAATCCGGTCAGAAGATAACGACGAGTCAATGGCAATCAAGACTCCCCCGCCCTCACGCGAAATGCGATCACACCTGAATATTGAAAATTTTGCAGACAGAACAGATGCATCATTAATGTCAGGTTTTAACCAAGTCTCTGAAAATACTAAAATTTTATAATCAAATACTAGACTATCTACAAAAAGTCTAGGAAGCTTAGATTTAAGTCCTCTTACGTTCTGATAGGCCAGATTAAGGGACGAAATTAGCTTTTTGGAACACCAGCAGATGCTGATATTCCGGAGGCAATAGAAGAAGAAGTAGAAGGAAGCCTAACTGAGCCACGAGTTTTCTTTTTGGCCGTATATTCTTTCACTAATATGTGATCCGGCCAAAAGCTGTTACTACAAATGCAGTCAAACAGTTCAACCGGGACACTAATTTTAAAGGAAGAGATCTCCCTAGAATAATTAAATTTAAATTTTTCCACCGCTATTTTGGATGCTTGCAATTTTGTCTTAATGTAACCTAAGACGTCATCCGAAGAAGTTTCGGGATCAAGCCTAGAAACAAATATATGTTTCTTCGGTGGTACTCCAGTCAGAGGCCTGTTTAATTGAGTTCCTCTAACTGGGCAGCTGTTGGCAATAACCAAAGAGTTTGGTAGTTTTCTTGCGCTTTGGAGACTCATTCAACAGCTTATAGCTTTTGAACTCTGTCTCCAAAGCGTTAAACTCTTCAAAGAGTTTACGAAAACCAGATGACAGTTTCTTAAACTTGTCCCTGGTCTGCCTCATGAATACCCTCATCTCGATTTCCACTTCTCGGCATGAGTCGCATCCCCATTTGAGACCACCTCTTTGCTCCAAACTGTCCCTCACTTTGGCTGTGTAGCCGGCACACTTGACGTGCATGACATTATCACACAGCCAACAAGTGAGAAATACGTTATGGGGGGCAGGGGGTTCAAACACTTTTTGCTGGAGCAGACAGACATAATAGTATTTAAATATTTTATTTTTTTAAAGCGAAAGAAAAAAAACAAAAAATTCAATGAAAAAAGCCAAAGAAAAAACTCACTCAGTATGTAAAATCAAATTCGACACTTGGGTCAAACTTGAAGAGAGGATAATTATTAAATTAAAGAGAGCACTACACGAGTACACGTATCACTTGTACGCGAGACAGAGATAGATGCGAGCGCGATCAAAAGAAATTAAGAAAAAAGAGCGGGAGAGCCAACAGCACTGCACATGCGACAACAGTACGTAGGCGAGAGCGCGAGAGTGATTTTAAAGCGGGAGGAAGTACAAAAGCAAAATCAAAGATTAATACAAAAGAATAAGTTTAATGCTTTGATATGTCCAAACAAACAAAAAGCACTATGTTAGTACGTAAGTAAACCACCACCAAACTATTGGACAATTCTTTTAAGGCAGCGCGATGAGTTTAAAGTCGTAAATAAGGAAAATTATGCAGGAGCACAGGAAAACGCGTCAATTCACAGTAAAAGCTTGAATTGAATAGATGCTGATTGCTTGATTGATGATGCTGATCAAGAATACATATACTTTATGGGGTAGGAAACGGGTAGTTCTATGTGTTAAAAACATCTGACCAATTTTATTATACCTTCTGCAAGAGTATACAAGTAAATATTATTTAAAAACCTCTCCAATTTGTAAGGTTCAAAATGTAACTTGTAAAGAAATTTAGGACGTTGTTAGCTTACATTTTATTTTAATTAAGGTGAAAAAACAGTTTTTGTGTATAATTGAAAGATTAGATTAAAGCGATCTTCAATATTTTGTAATATTATTTTAAATAATTTTTTTCTTTGCAACCTCTTTTTCTAAATGCAATGTAAAATTTTAAACTTTTAACGTTTCAGTAATACGGTCCGACTTATTTTTATAACTACATTAAAGCATATATATATTGTAAATAATAATTAATATACATAATCAATAATAATAAAATTATTAATAGTTAATTTAATTCAAAAGTCAGACGAGCGCGGGCTTCGGTACAGGCCGGGTTATGCATGTTGGCATCGAAAATGCAGACGAACATCTATGTTCGATCGAACACACAAACAAGAAAAACGTACGATCGAACCTAAATATAGAGTGCACAAATGAAATGCCCAATTAAAAGCATTCCACATCGATGTGTACCAGTACATTTAAAGGTATCTGGCATAGTCTGAAAATAATTCCATATGTTCGGAGAAAAGAGCTAAAGGTACAGTCCGAACATATGGGAATGAAGTAAACACAAACATATGATAATGAAGTAAACACAAACAGATGAGAATGTATGTGGACATAGACCTGGGTGATGTCACTGATTTGACCAGAGTTTTATGACGGGATTGGACGCCAGAAACGAAAACGAAGCGGCCATAAATGCATAAGCATAGATGAGAGTGAGCAAACAAAGATACGCACACATAATGGTGTGCGTGGGTCTGCACCGAGCAACGGAAAGTTTAAAACGCTGCTGGAATCCAATTAAGGGTACATCCAATATACTTAAAATGAAAATTTGGGAAGCGTTGAGACTGACGTTTCACTGTGGATTGACGCGTTTTTCTTGTACTTCTGTAACAGAACAGATCAACTACCAAATTCTTTGGTAGTTAGTTGTCCAGTTAGAGGAACACAATTAATTAGGCCTCTGACTGAAGTACCACCGAAGAAACATATATTTGTTTCTAGGCTTGATCCCGAACTAAGACTATTCCAAGGAGATCTCTTCGTTTAAAATTAGTGTCCCGGTTGAACTGTTTGACTACATTTGCAGTAACAGCTTTTGGCTTCCTTCTTCTTTCATTTCCATTGCTTCCGGAACATCTATTCTCTAAGAGAGACCAATCACTCTAAATTCTCTATTAATTTGCCCAAAATGTTGCTATAAAATTTCATTTTGTATTTTCTTTAAATTTTTCTTAGAAGAGTATTATATATTCTTCTATTTTCTTTCTTTGGTAAACTTTCTCATATGAAGAGATGACTTTGTTGTTCTTGGAGCTTATTGTTGTTCATGGTGCGAAGTGTTCTTTTATAAGAATTGAGATACACATAGAAATTTTCCATCGACCCCGCCGTTTCTATGGCTAGCTATGGTGGCTAGGCTAGAGAGCGGTGGATGTGTGAATATGAGAGACGATGCATAGCAACAGGCAAGCGGTCGGCAGAGTAACCCGACCAAAAAAAAGCAATGAAAAGTGTGGGGTGGCGAAGTATTGGCGTTTGGAAAAGTACCGGCAACGGTACTGCGTTCCACCACTCGTCCTAAAGTGAGGAAGTGATAAGTCAAAAGTGAAGTGAAGTTAAGCATCGAAGAAAAGCGAAGACGTGCCAAAAATAACATGAAGATAGGACACCCATAAGTGTCCTGGTTAGAGCTGAAGGCGTATATAGCAAAATAATAAAGCCAAGGATTTAGTCCCATCGAAAAATTAATGCCTAGGAGTTAGTCCTAGCGAAATAACAAGTCAGATTGGCAAAGACTAGGAGTTAAGCACAGTTGGAGAAGACCCGAAGTGGCACAGTGGGGAAAGACTAGGAGCATTTCACAGCGGAATATAATATAAGGAGAATAGCAGACGATAGGGCTAGCTAGGCAAGAACAGGAGCCATCCTAGCAGCAGCAACAATAGCCACAGCCAAACATAATTACATTTATGTACTTTCACGAGTATCTGGGATATAGACTGGGTACAATAACAGTAACACCGACAAAGCGGATACTCTACATAAAAGCTCTCTAACAACACCACGATATACAAAATAATTTTTTCAATAAATTAAAACGTAATAGAAAATCTGTGTTCTTATTTCACCAGCGCACAATCTAAATTCGTTGTGTCGTTCCCCATCACCTGATATCAGGCCCCGCCGCAAGTAAGAAAAAAAAGGATTGTTCCAAGGTTACCTACCAAGATTCAACTACATAGCTTAAGTTCAAAAAATGTAAAGAAATCGACAGACGGGTTTCGCTAAATATACTTGACTATTGATGCTGAAATCGAATGTATTTACGTTAATTTCCATGCGTTACAAAAACCTCATCAACTTTATTATACCCCCAAGAAGGCTAAAAAAAATACTTGATGATAATGAAGAATTACCTGTTACTGTTACTTACATCTTAAGTATACATAACGAATTTTTTGTTGTAAAGTATCAAACTGTGTTGTCCAGAGTGACATTTGTAAATTAGATGAAAACCACTGTTCAAGAACAAATATATCTTTTATAGAAGACTAGCATACCCGACAGACTTCGTTCTGTTAAAAATATTTTTAATTAATTCTTTTTCTTAAAAGTACCAAATACAAACTTCTGTTGTTTAGTGTGTACTTGTTTCAATAAATTCTCTTAAAGTGTTAGGATCATTCAGTTTTTCTCGATGCAACTCTTGGTTAAAAGCATCATGCATTGGAGGATTGGATTGAATTAAATTAATAGTTTGTTTGACATCATTAACCACATGTCCTTAATTGAAATCAATGTTTCCTTGAAAATTTCTTCACTGATTGGCATATTTCGATTTCTAATTCTATTTATCATCACACACATAATCTCTGCAAAAATCAATTGGGTTTGATAGGAAGCATGTAGATATGACTATAAAAACAAATTATGTAGGATCCACACAATTCACCATCACCAATGAAAATGGTGTTCGTAGATATAGTTTTGAAGACTTACCATCCATCATACACGGTGAATTTTTATTACAAAATTTACAGGAATAATATATCATGTTTTTTTTATTACTATCTCGTGCAATCCAGGATCTACTCAGCAGATATCACAGCATCAACTTTATTTGGAATTATCTTTTCAACTAACCAAATTAAAATGTGTGCATGAGGCAATCCTAGTTTCTGTAAATGTAAAATGTAAATGTGATGAACAAATCTGTAACATAATGGCGAACATACGCGCAGGGCTTCCGATGTATGTTGTTGGAAGAATCGTCATCCGACCAATATTCTGTGCATTTCCATCAGTATTAATCGCACTTTGAAGATCGGAGTTTTGTCTGATTAACTGCTATAATACATACCTTCCAAGTTGGCATAAAATTTTCTCGAACTACGTTTGTTGCCCCAAATAGAATCATTTGAAAGCAATTGTTATATTTGTTGGCTATTGTTCAAATAGCGTATGGAATCTGTTGCTATTCCTGGTGGATCCAATAGTATCAATTTCACATTACCCTTTGCACAACACGATCCATTGGTTCCGTTTGTGTATTTCAATGCCTTGCAATATGAGCAAACCGAGCAAAACAACACATTGGTAGTTACTGTAGTCAATTGACACATCTTAACTGAAAGCAGCTCGGTTCAACTTTATTAGTTAAAAGACGCGTTCGAACAGCACGCGTTTGTGATGTCTTGTGCAGTAAGATTAGCACGGTAAATAGCTTGGGTTATAGCTCTTCGGTATTTCTACCAATAATTCTTCGTCTTATAGCAGGCATAACTGTTAATTATTACTCAAATAGGCAACTACAAATGATTAATGTATATATTATTCAAATATGTAACTACAAATTATTAATAAAGGTAAAGTTGTCTATGATCACAAAAATGAAACAAAAGGGCTGTTTTTAGGGTTAGTTGATTTTTTCCCGTCGTGAAAACCATTAACTCGAATTTTCCCTAACGTACTTACCATCCCTTAACTTCAACGAACCTTTAAAAAAAAATTGGCCAAATTGGTCCAGCCGTTATTGAGTTATACGATCATCGACACATTTTACGATTGATTTTTGTATATATAGATGGTCTGACCTTAAACATTACCATAAATGAACAATTTCTTACTTCCGAGTTCATTAAAGATTGTTAATTTCGTCAATCAAGTATGGTCAGTTAAACAGAACAGTTCATTATGTTCATCTCGGTCGTGCGTTCTGATATGTATTGATACTTCAATAGTTGGGCTCCGTGAGGTGCTAAAGCGATTGTTGCTTCCCCGGCCCTCCCTGGGGAAAGACCACTGGCGTTTACCGCTAGATCGGTCGAACGACGTTACCCCTCTTGTTACAAATCCGATACAACTGATGTGTCCAGCCATAGGCTGCGTGGCCAATGATGGATCTCAGCTCAATCACGTACTCCTTGAATGACTCTCAATCTCTTTGGGTACGCTCCATTTCCAAGTAGCGGGGGGTCAAAAAAAGGTTAAGGAATTATTTTCTAGACACGCTCCAAGCGGCGTCGTATTCGGAACTATTAAGCAGCCTTACCGATGAACACTTTCGCGAAGTATTGGTTCCCGGTCAAGGCAGTAGGTCTCAAGTTTCTCAAGTATTTCTTCTAGGAAGGATAAGGGATCTTCCGAGTCGTCAATATTAATACCAACTTACGGACGCAATCGAGGAGACTGGTATAGAGCTCTGAAACAATCGATGGGAGTCGGGGCGTCAAGAGAATCTCTCTCTAAATTACCATTTTGAACCATTTAATCATTAATATAAAAAAAACAATTTTTTGTTTTGTCATTGAATATTAAAAAACGTATACAACACTTACATTTTATGTAAATGTCACGAAACATGATTCATCCGGTAACGACGATAATACAAAATAGTTGTACGGTTATCATTTTTTCCTTCAGCTTTAATTAAAAAAAGGGCTTAAATTTTGAGTAATTTTTTTATTTGTTAAATTGAGTTTCAGAATGCAAATCGCATTTCAGAATATTTCCAGGCACCAAACCTTTCCGAAATAATCTTCATTAGCTGTATTATCAATTATTTCTCTATTGGTAATATTCAATTATTTTCTTGAACCAACCTTGAGCCTTTTTTCACATTGTTTTTAACAAAGATCAACTTCTATATAATTCACATAATACAGCATTTGCTTCGGTTGCCTCCTCAACGTGACCAACAATAAAAGCCTCTTGTTTTCCATTTGTAAGTAGTTTAAATTCTTTACAGAAAAGGTCTGCTGTCGATGGTAATATACAAATGAGCAGACCACCGGACGTCTCCACTGATCTTCCAGCGACTAATTTAGTTTGTTCACCAGTCAACTTTTCAAATGCTAGAAGATTCTTTATAATCAGCAACATATTTATTTTAAATACAACTGCGTCATTCTGATATTTCGCTAGATTTGTGGCATGGCCTAAAAGACCAAATCCTGTTATATCTGTTGCACAGTGCGCTTCATATTTATGCATTAAAATTACCGCTAAAAAAGAAAGGAAATGTTATTATTTTTTAAAATTGATAACATTAATATAGTGAATAAGCTTGTTCTCATTTTGATTCCATTTTTGGGACATTAAGGTTGTTGTTAGTTAAAAGTGAAAAATAAACTTGTCATATATCTCAGTCTTAGTCTTAAATCCGATTCTACTAATTTTTACACTTTGTTTACATAAACATATAAAAAGCTTACCTACTAAGTTTCAACCACATAGATTAAAACAGACAGACATGGCTATATCGTCTCGGTTATTGATGATGCTGATCAAGAATCCATATACTTTATGGGGTAGGAAACGGGTAGTTCTATGTGTTAAAAACATCTGACCAATTTTATTATACCTTCTGCAAGAGTATACAAGTAAATAATAATAAAATTATTAATAGTTAATTTAATTCAAAAGTCAGACGAGCGCGGGCTTCGGTACAGGCCGGGTTATGCATGTTGGCATCGAAAATGCAGACGAACATCTATGTTCGATCGAACACACAAACAAGAAAAACGTACGATCGAACCTAAATATAGAGTTCACATATGAAATGCCCAATTAAAAGTATTCCACATCGATGTGTACCAGTACATTTAAAGGTATCTGGCATAGTCTGAAAATAATTCCATATGTTCGGAGAAAAGATCTAAAGGTAAAGTCCGAACATATGGGAATGAAGTAAACACAAACATATGATAATGAAGTAAACACAAACAGATGAGAATGTATGTGGACATTGACCTGGGTGATGTCACTGATTTGACCAGAGTTTTATAAGATTCAACTACATAGCTTAAGGTCAAAAAATGTGAAGAAATCGACAGACGGGCTTTGCTAAATATACTTGACTATTGATGCTGAAAACGAATGTATTTACGTTAATTTCCATGCGTTACAAAAACCTCATCAACTTTACTATAACCCCTAGAAGGCTAAAAAAATACTTGATGATAATGAGGAATTACCTGTTACTACTAACTTTTACATACATCTTAAGTATAAATAACGCATTTTTTGTTGTAAAGTATCAAACTGTGTTGTCCAGAGTGACATTTGTAAATTAGATGAAAACCACTGTTCAAAAACAAATATATCTTTTATTAAAGACTAGCATACCGGACAGACTTCGTTCTGTCAAAAAGATTTTTAATTAATTCTTTTTCTTAAAAGTACCAAATACAAACTTCTGTTGTTTAGTGTGTACTTGTTTCAATAAATTCTCTTAAAGTGTTAGGATCATTCAGTTTTTCTCGATGCAACTCTTGGTTAAAAGCATCATGCATTGGAGGATTGTATTAAATTAAATTAATAGTTTGTTTGACATCATTAACCACATGTCCTCAATTGAAATCAATGTTTCCTTGACAATTTCTTCACTGATTGGTATATTTCGAATTCTAATTCTATTTATCATCACACACATAATCTCTGCACAAATCAATTGGGTTTGATAGGAAGCATGTAGATATGACTATAAAAACAAATTATGTAGGATCCACACAATTCACAATCACCAATGAAAATGGTGTTCGTGGATATAGTTTTGAAGACTTACCATCCATCATACACGGTGAATTTTGATTACAAGTTTTACAGGAATAATATATCATGTTTTTTTTATTACTATCTCGTGCAATCCAGGATCTACTCAGCAGATATCACAGCATCAACTTTATTTGGAATTATCTTTTCAACTAACCAAATTAAAATGTGTGCATGAGGCAATCCTAGTTTCTGTAAATGTGATGAACAAATCTGTAACATAATGGCGAACATACGCGCAGGGCTTTCGTTGTATGTTGTTGCAAGAATCGTCATCCGACCAACATTCTGTGCATTTCCATCAGTATTAATCGCACTTTGAAGATCGGAGTTTTGTCTGATTAACTGCTATAATACATACCTTCCAAGTTTTGGAAGTTTCGGAGTTTTGTCTGATTAACTGCTATAATACATACCTTCCAAGTTGGCATAAAATTTTCTTGAACTACGTTTGTTGCCCCAAATAGAGTCATTTGAAAGCAATTGTTATTTTTGTTGGCTATTGTTCAAATAGCGTATGGAATCTGTTGCTATTCCTGGTGGATCCAATAGTATCAATTTCACATTACCCTTTGCACAACACGATCCATTGGTTCCGTTTTTGTATTTTAATGCCTTGCAATATGAGCAAACCGAGTTCATAGACCCAATAACAACACATTGGTAGTTACTGTAGTCAATTGACACATCTTAACTGAAAGCAGCTCGGTTCAACTTTATTAGTTGAAAGACGCGTTCGAACAGCACTCGTTTGTGATGTCTTGTGCAGTAAGACTAGCACGGTAAATAGCTTGGGTTATAGCTCTTCGGTATTTCTACCAATAATTCTTCGTCTTATAGCAGGCATAACTGTTAATTATTACTCAAATAGGCATTTACAAATGATTAATAAAGGCAAAGTTGTCTATGATCACAAAAATTAAACAAAAGGGCTGTTTTTGGGGTTAGTTGATTTTTTCCCGCCGTGAAAACCATTAACTCGAATTTTCCCTAACGTACTTACCATCCCTTAACTTCAACGAACCTTTAAAAAAAATTGGCCAAAGTGGTCCAGTCGTTATTGAGTTATACGATCATCGACACATTTTACGATTGATTTTTGTATATATAGATGGTCTGACCTTAAACATTACCATAAATGAACAATTTCTTACTTCCGAGTTCATTAAAGATTGTTAATTTCGTCAATCAAGTATGGTCAGTTAAACAGAACAGTTCATTATGTTCATCTCGGTCGTGCGTTCTGATATGTATTGATACTTCAATAGTTGGGCTCCGTGAGGTGCTAAAGCGATTGTTGCTTCCCCGGCCCTCCCTGGGGAAAGACCACTGGCGTTTACCGCTAGATCGGTCGAACGACGTTACCCCTCTTCGACCACACTCCCAACAATATGTGATGAGTTCATTGCCGCTCGCTCGGCTCATGTGGCCCAACCTTCCACAGCGGTGCCAACTCTGTAAGCTCTTTCAATGTTTGGAACTCATGTCTACGGACATAGAGAAGATATTCCTGTGAATAGTTGTTACAAATCCGATACAACTGTTGTGTCCAGCCATAGGCTGCGTGGCCTATGATGGATCTCAGCTCAATCACGTACTCCTTGAATGACTCTCAATCTCTTTGGGTACGCTCCCTTTCCAAGTAGCGGGGGTCAAAAAATGGTTAAGGAATTATTTTCTAGACACGCTCCAAGCGGCGTCGTATTCGGAACTATTAAGCAGCCTTACCGATGAACACTCTTGCGAAGTATTGGTTCCCGGTCAAGGCAGTAGGTCTCAAGTTTCTCAAGTATTTCTTCTAGGAAGGATAAGGGATCTTCCGAGTCGTCAATATTAATACCAACTTACGGACGCAATCGAGGAGACTGGTATAGAGCTCTGAAACAATCGATGGGAGTCGGGGCGTCAAGAGAATCTCTCTCTAAATTACCATTTTGAACCATTTAATCATTAATATAAAAAAAACAATTTTTTGTTTTGTCATTGAATATTAAAAAACGTATACAAGCTTACACTTTATGTTAATGTCACGAAACATGATTCATCCGGTAACGACCGTAAAACAAAATAGTTGTACGGTTCTCATTTTTTCCTTCAGCTTTAATTAAAAAAAAGGGCTTAAATTTTGAGTTATTTTTTTATTTGTTAAATTGAGTTCCAGAATGCAAAACGCATTTCAAAATATTTCCAGGCACCAAACCTTTCCGAAATAATCTTCATTAGCTGTATTATCAATTATTTCTCTATTGGTAATATTCAATTATTTTCATGAACCAACCTTTAGCCCATTTCCACATTGTTTTTAACAAAGATCAACTTCTATATAATTCACATCGTTAGATAATACAGCATTTGCTTCGGTTGCCTCCTCAACGTGTCCAATAATAAAAGCCTCTTGTTTTCCATTTGTAAGTAGTTTAAATTCTTTACAGAAAAGGTCTGCTGCCGATGGTAATATACAAATGAGCAGACAACCGGACGTCTCCACTGATCTTCCAGCGACTAATTTAGTTTGTTGACCAGTCAACTTTTCAAATGCTAGAAGATTCTTTATAATCGGCAACATATTTATTTTAAATACAACTGCGTCATTCTGATATTTCGCTAGATTTGTGGCATGGCCTAAAAGGCCAAATCCTGTTATATCTGTTGCACAGTGCGCTTCATATTTATGCATTAAAATTACCGCTAAAAAAGAAAGGAAATGTTATTATTTTTTAAAATTGATAAGATTTATATAGTGAATAAACTTGTTCTCATTTTGATTCCCTTTTTGGGACATTAAGGTTGTTGTTAGTTAAAAGTGAAAAATAAACTTGTCATATATCTCAGTCTTAGTCTTAAATCCGATTCTACTAATTTTTACACTTTGTTTACATAAACATCTAAAAAGCCTACCTACTAAGTTTCAACCACATAGATTAAAACAGACAGACATGGCTATATCGTCACGGTTATTGATGATGCTGATCAAGAATACATATACTTTATGGGGTAGGAAACGGGTAGTTCTATGTGTTAAAAACATCTGACCAATTTTATTATACCCTCTGCAAGAGTATACAAGTAAATATTATTTAAAAACCTCTCCAATTTGTAAGGTTCAAAATGTAACTTGTAAAGAAATTTAGGACTTTGTTAGCTTACATTTTATTTTAATTAAGGTGAAAAAACAGTTTTTGTGTATAATTGAAAGATTAGATTAAAGCGATCTTCAATATTTTGTAATATTATTTTAAATATTTTTTTCTTTGCAACCTTTTTTTCTAATTGCAATGTAAAATTTTAAACTTTAAACGTTTTTGTAAAACGGTCCGAATTATTTTTATAACTACATTAAAGCATATATATATTGTTAGTAATAATTAATAAACATAATCAATAATAATAAAATTATTAATAGTTAATTTAATTCAAAAGTCAGACGAGCGCGGGCTTCGGTACAGGCCGGGTTATGCATGTTGGCATCGAAAATGCAGACGAACATCTATGTTCGATCGAACACACAAACAAGAAAAACGTACGATCGAACCTAAATATAGAGTGCACATATGAAATGCCCAATTAAAAGCATTCCACATCGATGTGTACCAGTACATTTAAAGGTATCTGGCATAGTCTGAAAATAATTCCATATGTTCGGAGAAAAGAGCTAAAGGTAAAGTCCGAACATATGGGAATGAAGTAAACACGAACATATGATAATGAAGTAAACACAAACAGATGAGAATGTATGTGGACATAGACCTGGGTGATGTCACTGATTTGACCAGAGTTTTATGACGGGATTGGACGCCAGAAACGAAAACGAAGCGGCCATAAATGCATAAGCATAGATGAAAGTGAGCAAACAAAGATACGTACACATAATGGTGTGCGTGGGTCTGCACCGAGCAACGGAAAGTTTAAAACGCTGCTGGAATCCAATTAAGGGTACATCCAATATACTTAAAATGAAAATTTGGGAAGCGTTGAGACTGACGTTTCACTGTGGATTGACGCGTTTTTCTTGTACTTCTGTAACAGAACAGATCAACTACCAAATTCTTTGGTTATTGCCAACAGCCGTCCAGTTAGAGGAACACAATTAATTAGGCCTCTGACTGAAGTACCACCGAAGAAACATATATTTGTTTCTAGGCTTGATCCCGAACTAAGACTATTCCAAGGAGATCTCTTCGTTTAAAATTAGTGTCCCGGTTGAACTGTTTGACTGCATTTGCAGTGACAGCTTTTGGCTTCCTTCTACTTTCATTTCAATTGCTTCCGGAACATCAATTCTCTAAGAGAGACCAATCACTCTAAATTCTCTATTAATTTGCCCAAAATGTTGCTATAAAATTTCATTTTGTATTTTCTTTAAATTTTTCTTAGAAGAGTATAATTCCTCTATTTTCTTTCCTTGGTAAACTTTCTCATATGAAGAGATGAGTTTGTTGTTCTTAGAGCTTATTGTTGTTCATGGTGCGAAGTGTTCTTTTATAAGAATTGAGATACACATAGAAATTTTCCATCGACCCCGCCGTTTCTATGGCTCCCTCTCTCTAGCTTTCTGTCTTCCCTTTGGCACAGACACTTGGCATTAACACCATAAATTTTGTGGCCTAAACTATGCCTGGCATAATACTTTGAGCATCGAGTTTTTTTTTTTTTATGTTTTGTTTTTTCGTCTTGTTTTTGCCGCTTCTGTTTTTACTTCTGGTTTGTTGGAAAAGAAAAAGGGTACACAAACAGTGCTAGCCATAAATTCTTGGACTTAATCACAAAGTGGCTGTTGGTTATATGGATAAATGTGTGACAATGTGGCGTATGCTTAATTTTTAAACATTTCTAGCAGCTATTAAATACAAAATGCAAACTAATTTCAATGCCACACAAGCCGCCAATTAGGATCAGGATAAAAACATTTCATACAACAATGACAACAGAAGAATATAATTTTTCATTGAGCTGATGCGAATATAGTCCCGGACCAACACATGGCACAAAAAAAAAAATTAGGAAGAGAAGGAAAAGAGGCTACCCTAATATCTCATATTCACACATCCACCGCTCTCTAGCCTAGCCATCATCCATACATATATACTACTAAGAAGGGCTCTCTTGCGCCGCCCCACATTACCGTATAATTAACATTAATGGGGCTGACAATGCGCTTCCAATTATTACATTCCATTACCATTACATTCCAAGGGTTTCCATGTTTCCATTGTGTTGGGCAGCCAACCGAGCGCATGAGGACCGAGCCCTACAGCTCACAGTGTTGTCAAAAACTGTGAAGAAATCGACAGACGGGCTTCGCTAAATATACTTGACTATTGATGCTGAAAACGAATGTATTTACGTTAATTTCCATGCGTTACGAAAACCTCATCAACTTTATTATACCCCCTAGAAGGCTAAAAAAGTACTTGATGATAATGAGGAATTACCTGGTACTAACTGTTACATACATCTTAAGTATACATAACGCATTTTTTGTTGTAAAGGATCAAACTGTGTTGTCCAGAGTGACATTTGTAAATTAGATGAAAACCACTGTTCAAGAACAAATATATCTTTTATTGAAGACTAGCATACCCGACAGACTTCGTTCTGTCAAAAAGATTTTTAATATTTCATAGTAATTTTTGTTAGTAAATATGATTGACATAATTAACAAAAATCAGTTATATTGTAATATAAATGAAATCAAAACAGTTTTTCCTGTACCACCAGGTGCATCTAAGAAGTAAATTCCTCCAGTTTCATCATTTATTACTTTCATAAAAGTACCAAATACAAACTTCTGATGTTTAGTGTGTACTTGTTTCAATAAATTCTCTTAAAGTGTTAGGATCATTCAGTTTTTCTCGATGCAACTCTTGGTTAAAAGCATCATGCATTGGAGGATTGGATTGAATTAAATTAATAGTTTGTTTGACATCATTAACCACATGTCCTCAATTAAAATCAATGTTTCCTTGAAAATTTCTTCACTGATTGGTATATTTCGATTTCTAATTCTATTTATCATCACACACATAATCTCTGCACAAATCAATTGGGTTTGATAGGAAGCATGTAGATATGACTATAAAAACAAATTATGTAGGATCCACACAATTCACCATCACCAATGAAAATGGTGTTCGTGGATATAGTTTTGAAGACTTACCATCCATCATACACGGTGAATTTTGATTACAAAATTTACAGGAATAATATATCATGTTTTTTTTATTACTATCTTGTGCAATCCAGGATCTACTCAGCAGATATCACAGCATCAACTTTATTTGGAATTATCTTTTCAACTAACCAAATTAAAATGTGTGCATGAGGCAATCCTAGTTTCTGTAAATGTGATGAACAAATCTGTAACATAATGGCGAACATACGCGCAGGGCTTTCGTTGTATGTTGTTGGAAGAATATTCATCCGACCAACATTCTGTGCATTTCCATCAGTATTAATCGCACTTTGAAGATCGGAGTTTTGTCTGATTAACTGCTATAATACATACCTTCCAAGTTGGCATAAAATTTTCTCGAACTACGTTTGTTGACCCAAATAGAGTCATTTGAAAGCAATTGTTATATTTGTTGGCTATTGTTCAAATAGCGTATGGAATCTGTTGCTGTTCCTGAAACCAATGAATGGCTCTGGTGGTGGATCCAATAGTATCAATTTCACATTACCCTTTTGCGCAACACGTTCTTGTGCAGTAAGATTAGCACGGTAAATAGCTTGGGTTATAGCTCTTCGGTATCTCTACCTATAATTCTTCGTCTTATAGCAGGCATAACTGTTAATTATTACTCAAATAGGTAACTACAAATGATTAATGTATATATATAATATATATACTATATAATATATATATAATAATATATTCAAATATGTAACTACAAATTATTAATAAAGGCAAAGTTGTCTATGATCACAAAAATTAAACAAAAGGGCTGTTTTTAGGGTTAGTTGATTTTTTCCCGTCGTGAAAACCATTAACTCGAATTTTCCTTAACGTACTTACCATCCCTTAACTTCAACGAACCTTTAAAAAAAAATTGGCCAAATTGGTCCAGCCGTTATCGAGTCATACGATCATCGACACATTTTACGATTGATTTTTGTATATAAGTTAATTAAATCCAATCGTCCCACTATGTCCACAATTTATTGGGCCGGTGGCGACTTTTAATTATTGTCAATTTATAGTTGAATAATCTCCAAACTTTAGGAAGATTATGTTGGGGGTCTTGACTTCGACCCCTTTGATGATTATTGGCCTTGTGGCTCAATAATATATTCAAATTAATTCAAGTATTTTTACGGCTGTAAGCCGGAGTAAGTCAATTTATTGTAACGAAAGTAAAATGCAAACTAAAAACTAAACATATAAAACTTAAAGTCTACCGCCAGAAATTCAGGCAGTCTGCAGGCCGACTGACTGAATGATAATGCTGACCTTGCCAATAGTTGCGCAAGGCTCAGGTTACCAGCGCTGACCATGCCGACTGAATGCTCAGAATATACCGCTGAGTCGGCAAAAAATATGGAGAATTGTTTAAAGAATGAAAATGTCTTGGCAACAGTTTAACAATTTATTTAATTTGTTGCAAGACGTTAACATTCGTTAACTACTCCCCCTTTTAGTTATGGACGTCCTCGTTCATTTTTAATGTGTCGACGACTTGCTGGATCTTTTGGGAGGCTCGCCTTTTCCTGATGTGCTGGAAAAGTACGATGATTACGCTCACCATCAGACTCGCCAGGAAACCCATGATGCACCATGCCTTGGGTGATCCGAAAGCCTCCACCTTCTCTTGAAGCTCATTGATGACCTCTCGATTTTGGTTGTTCATCCTGCTCAAGAGTGGAAGGCTGAGGGAAGGAGTGTGACCGATGATGTTGAGCAGAGGTGAAGCAGCGATGCCTGGCATTTTACTCAGTGCCTCCCTCTGGTTGGTGTATCTCATGCCATTTATGGTAGTGGACTTCTCAAACGTTATTAGATAGGTGCCATTTACTGACACCACTGGACTGCCTTCAGTGCTGACCTGTGCCGCTATTTCGTTAAGCACTATAATCCCGTCGTCTACCACAACTACTGGTTCTAGATGACTGGGTTGGGTGTGACAATGGGCAACGCCTCCGGAGTGTAGGCCTTTAGCGCAAGTGTCCCTTGATGACAGCTCACAGATCGCCGAATAGTTAGTGGTGACGCAGTTAGTGACAGCCTGGATCTCTTCTTCACATTCGGCCACTATATCTTCTGGAATTTGCAGAACTGTCTGGTTTTGGGATACAGGGATAATTTTTGTTTTTTTGCAGACGGACTTAATCTTAGGGTAATCTTCTAGAATATGGATTATTTCCTGTAACTGGAGTACCTTGATACAAGAGGCCTCCAGTAAGCTTACTAACGGAACTTCTGTGAAATATTCGGTCAGCACAACCTTTATGTCGTTACGATCGAATATAGTGGGATTTATTATGTCGTACTTCGCAAGTGTAATTGTGAGCATTAAATTTTGGAGTTCTGTAATCAACATTCTACTTCTAGCTAATAGTGCCTTATGCAAATGTGGGGTGTCATATAGTTCATTCTTTCCTGCTTTAATCAGTTGGTTCACTGTGTCTGTAAGTAGGTTTATTTGCTTCTGCATCTCTGTGTTAATTACAACCTGTCTATTATTTGATTCGATCAATTTACTTTCTGTCATTTTAATTCTTTCAAGGTCAGCTGCATCAGGGGTGCCAGCTACAACCTTGAGTGCTGTACCAATAAAATCTAAGCTTCTAGCCATTCTGTGATGGACTTGCAATGCGGACAACAGACTTCTTGCATGACCAATATCCACGTCCAGCAATTTACGCATGTGGGACTGTGGAAACAACTCGGACAACCTTTTTGTTTCTATCATTTTATTTTCAAACTCAGTTAAATTCGTCGAGTGCCTGATGTATCCTCTCTGTTCCCAAACAAATACATTTCCGTCAACAATCGAAATATACCTCGAATGGGAGTAATCGTTTACCCGCGCATTCGCAGCCGCTAATAAGGCAATAATCAAACCGACAATCCTGCAAGTTAAAAAATGATGATTAAATCTAGCAATGCAAATGCAAGTATAAAATAATGATTAAATCTAGCAATGCAAATGCAAGTATAAACTTAACTCCTAATTAAAAGTAACCAAAAACTAAAAGTGAAAACTCACGAAAAGAAAAGGGCAAAAACATAAACAGTTCATTGGGCAAATCGAAGTCTTATTTGAGATTATCCTTATGGACCACTCTTCCTTTAATTAAGACAGACGTTCCTAGGTCTGCTTGAATAACCTCCTCCGAACATAGCGGAGTTAACTTATTCCCTAGCCGCTTATTTGCCTTTGCGAAGGCCCGACATCGAAAACTCTGTTCTGCCTGTACGGGTTATTTATCTTTAATTGTGCCTGTTGGGCCTTTTCTATCCGGTTTCTTACTTGTACCCTGACACCTTCAGTCGTGGTGTGTATGACTTCAACTGTTTTTTTCTCTGTTACTGAATGAATGAAGCGGTTGTACTCCACTGTAGCGTGTAGGATTAACTCAACGGTGTCATCAATCCTCTTATCGAGCTTAATACACCTGGCGATTTCTGCCAAGGTGCTATGAAAGCGTTCGACTTGACCATTTGAAATACTGTGAAGTGGGGGTGCATTTACGACATCTACCCCATATCTGTTTTTTAACATTGTTGTTATAGTTTCGGAATTAAAAGATGGTTCATTATCACAATATACAACTTTCGTTCCTGAAAAGAAGTTCATGATTTGGATTAAAGGGCTTTTTACGTCTACTATTGTGCGCGATACTATCGGTTGTACGATAGCGAATTTTGAGAACTTGTCAATGCAAGTTAAAAACTGTTTCTTATCAGTTGAGAAAACGTCAATGTGTAAAATCTCACCCGGAGTTGATGGGATAGGTGTTTCGCCCAGAAGCTGCTTTTTTGGGTGCCTATTATATTTTGCCTTGGAGCAAACTTTGCAATTTACCACGACTTCTGCTGCCATTTTCGACATTTTTGGGAAATAATATTCCTGCAGTATTTGCTTGACGTTTTCTTGTGCAGCCCTGTGTGCGCGGTTGTGCTCTGTCGTTACTATTTCCTTTTGTTCAGATTTGTCCACAATATCTTGGACTAAGTGTTTACAATGCCAGAACTTTGTTGACGGAAAACACTTTACTAGTTCATGTTGGATGTGTGCCAGTATTGTTAGCTTGCAGTAAAGTGCGTTTACAACATCTGCTTTTACCGCGGCTTTCACTAGGTTCAACACTTCTTCTTTATCTGTGAAATGGATTATATGTCGCATTTTTTCTCTAAAGAGGATTAAATTTCGTTTTAACGGAAATGCTGCTTCTTCTAACACTATCTGATTCCTAAAGCAATTTAATGGTTTTTCAGTGGACTCAATATAATAAGACAGGGATACCTCACTGTGAACGGTGGCCACGTCCGACTGTGCGTCTTCATGGATAGCGTGAATGTTCTGACGGGAAAGGGCATCGGCTACGCAGTTTTCTTTTCCAGGTTTATAGTGCATCTTTGCATTGTGTTCATCTATGTAAGCCTTCCATCTTTTAATCTTTGCGTTTGGATTCTTATCTGACACTGCAAAGGTTAAAGGCTGATGGTCCGTGTAAATGTGAATATCACGGGTGCCATACAGATATTTTTGTAACTTGCCTAATGCCCATACTATGGCCAGCAGCTCCCTTTCATTGGTCGCGTAATTGGCCTCGCAATCATTTAGTGTTCTGGATATCATTGTGATCGGCCTGCCTTCTTGGGACAGTACCGCACCAATACCAAACGCGGAAGCGTCTGTGGTTAGATCAAATGGTTTTTTAAAATCGGGATAGCTGAGCATAACGTCTTCCGAGGCCAAAATGTTTTTTAATTTTTCAAAAGCGTGTCTCTGAACCTCATCAAACACAACACCTGTCTTTTTTGACATGTGTTTACTGGCGGAACCGTTTTCCCCTTTGAGTAAATATGTTAGCGGTCTTGCGATTGCTGCGAAGTCCTTTACGAAACATCGGTAATAGCTAGCTAACCCCAGGAATGACCTCAATTCGAAGAGTGTCTTTGGTTCTGGGTACTCTAGAATGGCTTTCACCTTTTCTGGGTCTGTTCTCGCCCCTCCCCTGGTTACTACGAATCCAAGGTATTCTACGCTTTCTTTAAAAAATTGAGTCTTTTCTTTTGAGACTGTCATGTTGGCTTCACTGAGGCTTTTTAACACCCAGTCTATGTGCTCTACTTGCTCTTCTTCGCTTTGAGAAAAAATGATAACGTCATCGACGTAAACATAACACGTTTTTCCAATTTGATCTCGTAATATGTCGTCGATTGCCCCTTTGGAAAATGCTTCCCGCATTTTTTAAACCAAAAGGTAGACGACAAAACTCATATTTCCCCCCATTTACTGAGAAGGAAGTTTTTTCCCTATCCTGTTCAGCTAGATAGATTTGATGATAACCGGACTTTAAGTCTAGGGTTGTAAAAAATCTTGCCTTGCCTAAGTTAGCCAATATCATGGGTATACTTGGCATTGGGTAAGTGTCAGCAAACGTTTGCTCTTTAAGTTTCCTGAAATCAATGACAAGACGTTTATTCTTATTTCCTGATTCATCATGTCCCTTTTTATCTACTACCCAAGTTGGATTATTATATGGTGACCTTGAGCGTCTTATAATGCCATGCTGGAGTAGAGTTCCAATTTCTTTTTTTACAAAGTCAGCTACCCCCATGGGGTGCGGATATAACCTAGAGAAAACAGGGTTATTATTTATTGTACGTATGGTGGCCACCACCGAAGTGTTATAGGGTAGTGCCCCGTTTGAGGTTCAAAACACTTTAGCCCTGTTTAGGATTACTTCCTTGAATTTCTCTTTTACCGATTGTGGCACTACAATGTCATTGACATTGGTGAAATTCACATTTTGGCATTGGTAGTACTTTAGTTTTTCAACCAAATTCCCATATCTTATAGCGCCTTCTTTTATTTCGATAGTTGCTCCTATTTCTTTTAGGAAGTCAAAGCCAATAATGCCGTCAAACGGTGTTAAAGAGTTTATGACAAAAAACGGTGTGGCTTTTCCAAAAATTTGTATAATGTACTTTTGAGTGATCTTGTTAGAACCATGTATGGAACTAACCTCGAAAGGGGTCTTAACCGGTATGACATTTTTTAGCTCCTTTATGGGCTTAATGTATCTCTTAGATGCCCCTGTGTCGATTAAAATTTTTAGGCTTCTTTTACCCAACTGTCGCTCAATGAATGGCAGTCGGGAATGCCCTCTAAAAAATTAACAAGTTCACCGCAGTCTTGGGAATCCGACTCATCTGGACATTCATCATCCCATGGTATGCCTGTGTTTTTCGGCTCCTCACCATGTGAGTAAGTTGCTCCCTGTACGGTTTTATGAACTCTTTGTCGCCTCTGATCAGAGACGCGTTCCGAGTGGCTTCGCCTTTTGTAGTTGTGCCCACTGGCAAACTGAGTGCTGGGGGTAAAATTTTTGACAAAATTAGTAGGCTGTCTAAATTTTGATATCGATGGGTCGACATCCATTGGTTCAGGTGTTTGGCTCTGATTTGCGTCATGGCTCTCATGGTTATCCCGTTGGTTACCCTGTTTCTTAACATAGTGGGGGTTCCTCTCTTGGGTCCTATCATATTTCTGTCTGCCCTGCCTTTCCTTTTGTTTCTTCTGGTGCACGCTGTTATCAGCGTGGCTACTTTTTTCCCCCAACACCTTGGCGTACGATGCCGCGAAAGAACTCCTTTCCATACTAGCTTCGGTATCTTTCGCCATGGCTAAGGCAGACGGAAGGTCTCTTGGTTGGGCCGGAAACACGGACGCATGTAATGATCTTCTCAGCCCTGACACGAGCGCATGTAACGCATCTTCTCTAACCTCTTCATTTAGCATATTTGCTCTTTCGGGGTCGCAAGACATGATTACTTTGTTTGTTATCAAAGTAAGCTTTCGCTCGATTTCATCGTAGTATTCCGCTAGAGACATATTACCCTGTCTGCACATTTCTAAATTAAGGCGTAGGCGCCTAAGGGACGTTTTGTCCGCGTAAGTGCAGTCTAACCTAGCAATTATGGCGTCGAAATTTAGCACTGTATTGTGCGATGCCAATAATGCTCTAGCAGAACCTTTTATTTTGTTTCTAATTATTGTGACTGCCTGGTAGTGTGTGCAACTATTCGGAAAAGGTTTGAATAGCTCATACGCGTCTACGGCGGATTGTCTCCAAACTACGTAGTCATCCTGTACCCCAGAAAAATTTGGTACAGATTTTACAACATCCAAAGGAATGTCACATTTAGCATCTGGGTGCATCGATACTCTCTGATAAGTTTCTATTTTGTGTGTCTGTGCATTTAGTAGCTGCATTTGGCACATTTGTTCCTGCAGCATATTTAACTGTGTCTTAAACTCCTCTCTTTGCTGTTTGAGGTCTTTGCCCACCGCAGCATCTATTACAGCTTGCAACTGTTCGGAATTCATAACTTTGTCTGGTTTACTTTTTCTTTCAAGTGGTCTTCTCGTCATATATTCCCACTCTTCTTCACTATCTAATTCTCTTCTGACCTCTCTATAAGGGCCCGCGAAATTCATTAGCTACAGTGTACAAAAGAATGAGCTATTTACACTTCACATAGACAAAATATTTTTACAATTGCCTATTTATTTTTTTTTCTTTTATAATTTTTTTTTTTCTTTCTTTTTACTTAGCCGATTTAATTAGAAAAAAAAGAAAAACAAAACACTACACAATTACACTTTTGAATTTGGAGTTAATTATAAAAAATTTTTTATACTTGTGCTGACTAAGTATTTCACTTACATGATCATTCCTATTATAATATTTTAATATAATATTATTCCCCTTGGTGCTGTTCTGCCCCACGTTGGGCGCCAGTTAATTAAATCCAATCGTGCCACGATGTCCACAATTTATTGGGCCGGTGGCGACTTCTAATTGTTGTCAATTTATAGTTGAATAATCTCCAAACTTTAGGAAGATTATGTTGGGGGTCTTGACTTCGACCCCTTTGATGATTATTGGCCTTGTGGCTCAATAATATATTCAAATTAATTCAAGTATTTTTACGGCTGTAAGCCGGAGTAAGTCAATTTATTGTAACGAAAGTAAAATGCAAACTAAAAACTAAACATATAAAACTTAAAGTCTACCGCCAGAAATTCAGGCAGTCTGCAGGCCGACTGAACAATGATAATGCTGACCTTGCCAATAGTTGCGCAAGGCTCAGGTTACCAGCGCTGACCATGCCGACTGAATGCTCAGAATATACCGCTGAGTCGGCAAAAAATATGGAGAATTGTTTAAAGAATGAAAATGTCTTGGCAACAGTTTAACAATTTATTTAATTTGTTGCAAGACGTTAACATTCGTTAACTACTCCCCCCTTTTAGTTATGGACGTCCTCGTTCATTTTTAATGTGTCGACGACTTGCTGGATCTTCTGGGAGGCTCGCCTTTTCCTGATGTGCTGGAAAAGTACGATGATTACGCTCACCATCAGACTCGCCAGGAAACCCATGATGCACCATGCCTTGGGTGATCCGAAAGCCTCCACCTTCTCTTGAAGCTCATTGATGACCTCTCGATTTTGGTTGTTCATCCTGCTCAAGAGTGGAAGGCTGAGGGAAGGAGTGTGACCGATGATGTTGAGCAGAGGTGAAGCAGCGATGCCTGGCATTTTACTTAGTGCCTCCCTCTGGTTGGTGTATCTCATGCCATTTATGGTAGTGGACTTCTCAAACGTTATTAGATAGGTGCCATTTACTGACACCACTGGACTGCCATCAGTGCTGACCTGTGCCGCTATTTCGTTAAGCACTATAATCCCGTCGTCTACCACAACTACTGGTTCTAGATGACTGGGTTGGGTGTGACAATGGGCAACGCCTCCGGAGTGTAGGCCTTTAGCGCAAGTGTCCCTTGATGACAGCTCACAGATCGCCGAATAGTTAGTGGTGACGCAGTTAGTGACAGCCTGGATCTCTTCTTCACATTCGGCCACTATATCTTCTGGAATTTGCAGAACTGTCTGGTTTTGGGATACAGGGATAATTTTTGTTTTTTTGCAGACGGACTTAATCTTAGGGTAATCTTCTAGAATATGGATTATTTCCTGTAACTGGAGTACCTTGATACAAGAGGCCTCCAGTAAGCTTACTAACGGAACTTCTGTGAAATATTCGGTCAGCACAACCTTTATGTCGTTACGATCGAATATAGTGGGATTTATTATGTCGTACTTCGCAAGTGTAATTGTGAGCATTAAATTTTGGAGTTCTGTAATCAACATTCTATTTCTAGCTAATAGTGCCTTATACAAATGTGGGGTGTCATATAGTTCATTCTTTCCTGCTTTAATCAGTTGGTTCACTGTGTCTGTAAGTAGGTTTATTTGCTTCTGCATCTCTGTGTTAATTACAACCTGTCTATTATTTGATTCGATCAATTTACTTTCTGTCATTTTAATTCTTTCAAGGTCAGCTGCATCAGGGGTGCCAGCTACAACCTTGAGTGCTGTACCAATAAAATCTAAGCTTCTAGCCATTCTGTGATGGACTTGCAATGCGGACAACAGACTTCTTGCATGACCAATATCCACGTCCAGCAATTTACGCATGTGGGACTGTGGAAACAACTCGGACAACCTTTTTGTTTCTATCATTTTATTTTCAAACTCAGTTAAATTCGTCGAGTGCCTGATGTATCCTCTCTGTTCCCAAACAAATACATTTCCGTCAACAATCGAAATATACCTCGAATGGGAGTAATCGTTTACCCGCGCATTCGCAGCCGCTAATAAGGCAATAATCAAACCGACAATCCTGCAAGTTAAAAAATGATGATTAAATCTAGCAATGCAAATGCAAGTATAAAATAATGATTAAATCTAGCAATGCAAATGCAAGTATAAACTTAACTCCTAATTAAAAGTAACCAAAAACTAAAAGTGAAAACTCACGAAAAGAAAAGGGCAAAAACATAAACAGTTCATTGGGCAAATCGAAGTCTTATTTGAGATTATCCTTATGGACCACTCTCCCTTTAATTAAGACAGACGTTCCTAGGTCTGCTTGAATAACCTCCTCCGAACATAGCGGAGTTAACTTATTCCCTAGCCGCTTATTTGCCTTTGCGAAGACCCGACATCGAAAACTCTGTTCTGCCTGTACGGGTTATTTCTCTTTAATTGTGCCTGTTGGGCCTTTTCTATCCGGTTTCTTACTTGTACCCTGACATCTTCAGTCGTGGTGTGTATGACTTCAACTGGTTTTTTCTCTGTTACTGAATGAATGGAGCGGTTGTACTCCACTGTAGCGTGTAGGATTAACTCAACGGTGTCATCAATCCTCTTATCGAGCTTAATACACCTGGCGATTTCTGCCAAGGTGCTATGAAAGCGTTCGACTTGACCATTTGAAATACTGTGAAGTGGGGGTGCATTTACGACATCTACCCCATATCTGTTTTTTAACATTGTTGTTATAGTTTCGGAATTAAAAGATGGTTCATTATCACAATATACAACTTTCGTTCCTGAAAAGAAGTTCATGATTTGGATTAAAGGGCTTTTTACGTCTACTATTGTGCGCGATACTATCGGTTGTACGATAGCGAATTTTGAGAACTTGTCAATGCAAGTTAAAAACTGTTTCTTATCAGTTGAGAAAACGTCAATGTGTAAAATCTCACCCGGAGTTGATGGGATAGGTGTTTCGCCCAGAAGCTGCTTTTTTGGGTGCCTATTATATTTTGCCTTGGAGCAAACTTTGCAATTTACCACGACTTCTGCTGCCATTTTCGACATTTTTGGGAAATAATATTCCTGCAGTATTTGCTTGACGTTTTCTTGTGCAGCCCTGTGTGCGCGGTTGTGCTCTGTCGTTACTATTTCCTTTTGTTCAGATTTGTCCACAATATCTTGGACTAAGTGTTTACAATGCCAGAACTTGGTTGACGGAAAACACTTTACTAGTTCATGTTGGATGTGTGCCAGTATTGTTAGCTTGCAGTAAAGTGCGTTTACAACATCTGCTTTTACCGCGGCTTTCACTAGGTTCAACACTTCTTCTTTATCTGTGAAATGGATTATATATCGCATTTTTTCTCTAAAGAGGATTAAATTTCGTTTTAACGGAAATGCTGCTTCTTCTAACACTATCTGATTCCTAAAGCAATTTAATGGTTTTTCAGTGGACTCAATATAATAAGACAGGGATACCTCACTGTGAACGGTGGCCACGTCCGACTGTGCGTCTTCATGGATAGCGTGAATGTTCTGACGGGAAAGGGCATCGGCTACGCGGTTTTCTTTTCCAGGTTTATAGTGCATCTTTGCATTGTGTTCATCTATGTAAGCCTTCCATCTTTTAATCTTTGCGTTTGGATTCTTATCTGACACTGCAAAGGTTAAAGGCTGATGGTCCGTGTAAATGTGAATATCACGGGTGCCATACAGATATTTTTGTAACTTGCCTAATGCCCATACTATGGCCAGCAGCTCCCTTTCATTGGTCGCGTAATTGGCCTCGCAATCATTCAGTGTTCTGGATATCATTGTGATCGGCCTGCCTTCTTGGGACAGTACCGCACCAATACCAAACGCGGAAGCGTCTGTGGTTAGATCAAATGGTTTTTTAAAATCGGGATAGCTGAGCATAACGTCTTCCGAGGCCAAAATGTTTTTTAATTTTTCAAAAGCGTGTCTCTGAACCTCATCAAACACAACACCTGTCTTTTTTGACATGTGTTTACTGGCGGAACCGTTTTCCCCTTTGAGTAAATATGTTAGCGGTCTTGCGATTGCTGCGAAGTCCTTTACGAAACATCGGTAATAGCTAGCTAACCCCAGGAATGACCTCAATTCGAAGAGTGTCTTTGGTTCTGGGTACTCTAGAATGGCTTTCACCTTTTCTGGGTCTGTTCTCGCCCCTCCCCTGGTTACTACGAATCCAAGGTATTCTACGCTTTCTTTAAAAAATTGAGTCTTTTCTTTTGAGACTGTCATGTTGGCTTCACTGAGGCTTTTTAACACCCAGTCTCGCTTTGAGAAAAAATGATAACGTCATCGACGTAAACATAACACGTTTTTCCAATTTGATCTCGTAATATGTCGTCGATTGCCCCTTTGGAAAATGCTTCCCGCGGAAGTTTTTTCCCTATCCTGTTCAGCTAGATAGATTTGATGATAACCGGACTTTAAGTGTAGGGTTGTAAAAAATCTTGCCTTGCCTAAGTTAGCCAATATCATGGGTATACTTGGCATTGGGTAAGTGTCAGCAAACGTTTGCTCTTTAAGTTTCCTGAAATCAATGACAAGACGTTTATTCTTATTTCCTGATTCATCATGTCCCTTTTTATCTACTACCCAAGTTGGATTATTATATGGTGACCTTGAGCGTCTTATAATGCCATGCTGGAGTAGAGTTCCAATTTCTTTTTTTACAAAGTCAGCTACCCCCATGGGGTGCGGATATAACCTAGAGAAAACAGGGTTATTATTTATTGTACGTATGGTGGCCACCACCGAAGTGTTATAGGGTAGTGCCCCGTTTGAGGTTCAAAACACTTTAGCCCTGTTTAGGATTACTTCCTTGAATTTCTCTTTTACCGATTGTGGCACTACAATGTCATTGACATTGGTGAAATTCACATTTTGGCATTGGTAGTACTTTAGTTTTTCAACCAAATTCCCATATCTTATAGCGCCTTCTTTTATTTCGATAGTTGCTCCTATTTCTTTTAGGAAGTCAAAGCCAATAATGCCGTCAAACGGTGTTAAAGAGTTTATGACAAAAAACGGTGTGGCTTTTCCAAAAATTTGTATAATGTACTTTTGAGTGATCTTGTTAGAACCATGTATGGAACTAACCTCGAAAGGGGTCTTAACCGGTATGACATTTTTTAGCTCCTTTATGGGCTTAATGTATCTCTTAGATGCCCCTGTGTCGATTAAAATTTTTAGGCTTCTTTTACCCAACTGTCGCTCAATGAATGGCAGTCGGGAATGCCCTCTAAAAAATTAACAAGTTCACCGCAGTCTTGGGAATCCGACTCATCTGGACATTCATCATCCCATGGTATGCCTGTGTTTTTCGGCTCCTCACCATGTGAGTAAGTTGCTCCCTGTACGGTTTTATGAACTCTTTGTCGCCTCTGATCAGAGACGCGTTCCGAGTGGCTTCGCCTTTTGTAGTTGTGCCCACTGGCAAACTGAGTGCTGGGGGTAAAATTTTTGACAAAATTAGTAGGCTGTCTAAATTTTGATATCGATGGGTCGACATCCATTGGTTCAGGTGTTTGGCTCTGATTTGCGTCATGGCTCTCATGGTTATCCCGTTGGTTACCCTGTTTCTTAACATAGTGGGGGTTCCTCTCTTGGGTCCTATCATATTTCTGTCTGCCCTGCCTTTTCTTTTGTTTCTTCTGGTGCACGCTGTTATCAGCGTGGCTACTTTTTTCCCCCAACACCTTGGCGTACGATGCCGCGAAAGAACTCCTTTCCATACTAGCTTCGGTATCTTTCGCCATGGCTAAGGCAGACGGAAGGTCTCTTGGTTGGGCCGGAAACACGGACGCATGTAATGATCTTCTCAGCCCTGACACGAGCGCATGTAACGCATCTTCTCTAACCTCTTCATTTAGCATATTTGCTCTTTCGGGGTCGCAAGACATGATTACTTTGTTTGTTATCAAAGTAAGCTTTCGCTCGATTTCATCGTAGTATTCCGCTAGAGACATATTACCCTGTCTGCACATTTCTAAATTAAGGCGTAGGCGCCTAAGGGACGTTTTGTCCGCGTAAGTGCAGTCTAACCTAGCAATTATGGCGTCGAAATTTAGCACTGTATTGTGCGATGCCAATAATGCTCTAGCAGAACCTTTTATTTTGTTTCTAATTATTGTGACTGCCTGGTAGTGTGTGCAACTATTCGGAAAAGGTTTGAATAGCTCATACGCGTCTACGGCGGATTGTCTCCAAACTACGTAGTCATCCTGTACCCCAGAAAAATTTGGTACAGATTTTACAACATCCAAAGGAATGTCACATTTAGCATCTGGGTGCATCGATACTCTCTGATAAGTTTCTATTTTGTGTGTCTGTGCATTTAGTAGCTGCATTTGGCACATTTGTTCCTGCAGCATATTTAACTGTGTCTTAAACTCCTCTCTTTGCTGTTTGAGGGCTTTGCCCACCGCAGCATCTATTACAGCTTGCAACTGTTCGGAATTCATAACTTTGTCTGGTTTACTTTTTCTTTCAAGTGGTCTTCTCGTCTGATATTCCCACTCTTCTTCACTATCTAATTCTCTTCTGACCTCTCTATAAGGGCCCGCGAAATTCATTAGCTACATGTACAAAAGAATGAGCTATTTACACTTCACATAGACAAAATATTTTTACAATTGCCTATTTATTTTTTTTTTTTTTTATAATTTTTTTTTTCTTTCTTTTTACTTAGCCGATTTAATTTTATAATCGGCGAGAGGTTTTGTTAGGAAAAAAAGAAAAACAAAACACTACACAATTACACTTTTGAATTTGGAGTTAATTATAAAAAATTTTTTATACTTGTGCTGACTAAGTATTTCACTTACATGATCATTCCTATTATAATATTTTAATATAATATTATTCCCCTTGGTGCTGTTCTGCCCCACGTTGGGCGCCAGTTAATTAAATCCAATCGTGCCACGATGTCCACAATTTATTGGGCCGGTGGCGACTTCTAATTGTTGTCAATTTATAGTTGAATAATCTCCAAACTTTAGGAAGATTATGTTGGGGGTCTTGACTTCCACCCCTTTGATGATTATGAGCCTTGTGGCTCAATAATATATTCAAATTAATTCAAGTATTTTTACGGCTGTAAGCCGGAGTAAGTCAATTTATTGTAACGAAAGTAAAATGCAAACTAAAAACTAAACATATAAAACTTAAAGTCTACCGCCAGAAATTCAGGCAGTCTGCAGGCCGACTGAACAATGATAATGCTGACCTTGCCAATAGTTGCGCAAGGCTCAGGTTACCAGCGCTGACCATGCCGACTGAATGCTCAGAATATACCGCTGAGTCGGCAAAAAAATATGGAGAATTGTTTAAAGAATGAAAATGTCTTGGCAACAGTTTAACAATTTATTTAATTTGTTGCAAGACGTTAACATTCGTTAACTACTCCCCCTTTTAGTTATGGACGTCCTCGTTCATTTTTAATGTGTCGACGACTTGCTGGATCTTTTGGGAGGCTCGCCTTTTCCTGATGTGCTGGAAAAGTACGATGATTACGCTCACCATCAGACTCGCCAGGAAACCCATGATGCACCATGCCTTGGGTGATCCGAAAGCCTCCACCTTCTCTTGAAGCTCATTGATGACCTCTCGATTTTGGTTGTTCATCCTGCTCAAGAGTGGAAGGCTGAGGGAAGGAGTGTGACCGATGATGTTGAGCAGAGGTGAAGCAGCGATGCCTGGCATTTTACTCAGTGCCTCCCTCTGGTTGGTGTATCTCATGCCATTTATGGTAGTGGACTTCTCAAACGTTATTAGATAGGTGCCATTTACTGACACCACTGGACTGCCATCAGTGCTGACCTGTGCCGCTATTTCGTTAAGCACTATAATCCCGTCGTCTACCACAACTACTGGTTCTAGATGACTGGGTTGGGTGTGACAATGGGCAACGCCTCCGGAGTGTAGGCCTTTAGCGCAAGTGTCCCTTGATGACAGCTCACAGATCGCCGAATAGTTAGTGGTGACGCAGTTAGTGACAGCCTGGATCTCTTCTTCACATTCGGCCACTATATCTTCTGGAATTTGCAGAACTATCTGGTTTTGGGATACAGGGATAATTTTTGTTTTTTTGCAGACGGACTTAATCTTAGGGTAATCTTCTAGAATATGGATTATTTCCTGTAACTGGAGTACCTTGATACAAGAGGCCTCCAGTAAGCTTACTAACGGAACTTCTGTGAAATATTCGGTCAGCACAACCTTTATGTCGTTACGATCGAATATAGTGGGATTTATTATGTCGTACTTCGCAAGTGTAATTGTGAGCATTAAATTTTGGAGTTCTGTAATCAACATTCTATTTCTAGCTAATAGTGCCTTATACAAATGTGGGGTGTCATATAGTTCATTCTTTCCTGCTTTAATCAGTTGGTTCACTGTGTCTGTAAGTAGGTTTATTTGCTTCTGCATCTCTGTGTTAATTACAACCTGTCTATTATTTGATTCGATCAATTTACTTTCTGTCATTTTAATTCTTTCAAGGTCAGCTGCATCAGGGGTGCCAGCTACAACCTTGAGTGCTGTACCAATAAAATCTAAGCTTCTAGCCATTCTGTGATGGACTTGCAATGCGGACAACAGACTTCTTGCATGACCAATATCCACGTCCAGCAATTTACGCATGTGGGACTGTGGAAACAACTCGGACAACCTTTTTGTTTCTATCATTTTATTTTCAAACTCAGTTAAATTCGTCGAGTGCCTGATGTATCCTCTCTGTTCCCAAACAAATACATTTCCGTCAACAATCGAAATATACCTCGAATGGGAGTAATCGTTTACCCGCGCATTCGCAGCCGCTAATAAGGCAATAATCAAACCGACAATCCTGCAAGTTAAAAAATGATGATTAAATCTAGCAATGCAAATGCAAGTATAAAATAATGATTAAATCTAGCAATGCAAATGCAAGTATAAACTTAACTCCTAATTAAAAGTAACCAAAAACTAAAAGTGAAAACTCACGAAAAGAAAAGGGCAAAAACATAAACAGTTCATTGGGCAAATCGAAGTCTTATTTGAGATTATCCTTATGGACCACTCTCCCTTTAATTAAGACAGACGTTCCTAGGTCTGCTTGAATAACCTCCTCCGAACATAGCGGAGTTAACTTATTCCCTAGCCGCTTATTTGCCTTTGCGAAGACCCGACATCGAAAACTCTGTTCTGCCTGTACGGGTTATTTCTCTTTAATTGTGCCTGTTGGGCCTTTTCTAAGGCTTTCACCTTTCTGGGTCTGTTCTCGCCCCTCCCCTGGTTACTACGAATCCAAGGTATTCTACGCTTTCTTTAAAAAATTGAGTCTTTTCTTTTGAGACTGTCATGTTGGCTTCACTGAGGCTTTTTAACACCCAGTCTATGTGCTCTACTTGCTCTTCTTCGCTTTGAGAAAAAATGATAACGTCATCGACGTAAACATAACACGTTTTTCCAATTTGATCTCGTAATATGTCGTCGATTGCCCCTTTGGAAAATGCTTCCCGCGGAAGTTTTTTCCCTATCCTGTTCAGCTAGATAGATTTGATGATAACCGGACTTTAAGTCTAGGGTTGTAAAAAATCTTGCCTTGCCTAAGTTAGCCAATATCATGGGTATACTTGGCATTGGGTAAGTGTCAGCAAACGTTTGCTCTTTAAGTTTCCTGAAATCAATGACAAGACGTTTATTCTTATTTCCTGATTCATCATGTCCCTTTTTATCTACTACCCAAGTTGGATTATTATATGGTGACCTTGAGCGTCTTATAATGCCATGCTGGAGTAGAGTTCCAATTTCTTTTTTTACAAAGTCAGCTACCCCCATGGGGTGCGGATATAACCTAGAGAAAACAGGGTTATTATTTATTGTACGTATGGTGGCCACCACCGAAGTGTTATAGGGTAGTGCCCCGTTTGAGGTTCAAAACACTTTAGCCCTGTTTAGGATTACTTCCTTGAATTTCTCTTTTACCGATTGTGGCACTACAATGTCATTGACATTGGTGAAATTCACATTTTGGCATTGGTAGTACTTTAGTTTTTCAACCAAATTCCCATATCTTATAGCGCCTTCTTTTATTTCGATAGTTGCTCCTATTTCTTTTAGGAAGTCAAAGCCAATAATGCCGTCAAACGGTGTTAAAGAGTTTATGACAAAAAACGGTGTGGCTTTTCCAAAAATTTGTATAATGTACTTTTGAGTGATCTTGTTAGAACCATGTATGGAACTAACCTCGAAAGGGGTCTTAACCGGTATGACATTTTTTAGCTCCTTTATGGGCTTAATGTATCTCTTAGATGCCCCTGTGTCGATTAAAATTTTTAGGCTTCTTTTACCCAACTGTCGCTCAATGAATGGCAGTCGGGAATGCCCTCTAAAAAATTAACAAGTTCACCGCAGTCTTGGGAATCCGACTCATCTGGACATTCATCATCCCATGGTATGCCTGTGTTTTTCGGCTCCTCACCATGTGAGTAAGTTGCTCCCTGTACGGTTTTATGAACTCTTTGTCGCCTCTGATCAGAGACGCGTTCCGAGTGGCTTCGCCTTTTGTAGTTGTGCCCACTGGCAAACTGAGTGCTGGGGGTAAAATTTTTGACAAAATTAGTAGGCTGTCTAAATTTTGATATCGATGGGTCGACATCCATTGGTTCAGGTGTTTGGCTCTGATTTGCGTCATGGCTCTCATGGTTATCCCGTTGGTTACCCTGTTTCTTAACATAGTGGGGGTTCCTCTCTTGGGTCCTATCATATTTCTGTCTGCCCTGCCTTTTCTTTTGTTTCTTCTGGTGCACGCTGTTATCAGCGTGGCTACTTTTTTCCCCAACACCTTGGCGTACGATGCCGCGAAAGAACTCCTTTCCATACTAGCTTCGGTATCTTTCGCCATGGCTAAGGCAGACGGAAGGTCTCTTGGTTGGGCCGGAAACACGGACGCATGTAATGATCTTCTTAGCCCTGACACGAGCGCATGTAACGCATCTTCTCTAACCTCTTCATTTAGCATATTTGCTCTTTCGGGGTCGCAAGACATGATTACTTTGTTTGTTATCAAAGTAAGCTTTCGCTCGATTTCATCGTAGTATTCCGCTAGAGACATATTACCCTGTCTGCACATTTCTAAATTAAGGCGTAGGCGCCTAAGGGACGTTTTGTCCGCGTAAGTGCAGTCTAACCTAGCAATTATGGCGTCGAAATTTAGCACTGTATTGTGCGATGCCAATAATGCTCTAGCAGAACCTTTTATTTTGTTTCTAATTATTGTGACTGCCTGGTAGTGTGTGCAACTATTCGGAAAAGGTTTGAATAGCTCATACGCGTCTACGGCGGATTGTCTCCAAACTACGTAGTCATCCTGTACCCCAGAAAAATTTGGTACAGATTTTACAACATCCAAAGGAATGTCACATTTAGCATCTGGGTGCATCGATACTCTCTGATAAGTTTCTATTTTGTGTGTCTGTGCATTTAGTAGCTGCATTTGGCACATTTGTTCCTGCAGCATATTTAACTGTGTCTTAAACTCCTCTCTTTGCTGTTTGAGGGCTTTGCCCACCGCAGCATCTATTACAGCTTGCAACTGTTCGGAATTCATAACTTTGTCTGGTTTACTTTTTCTTTCAAGTGGTCTTCTCGTCTGATATTCCCACTCTTCTTCACTATCTAATTCTCTTCTGACCTCTCTATAAGGGCCCGCGAAATTCATTAGCTACATGTACAAAAGAATGAGCTATTTACACTTCACATAGACAAAATATTTTTACAATTGCCTATTTATTTTTTTTTTCTTTTATAATTTTTTTTTTCTTTCTTTTTACTTAGCCGATTTAATTTTATAATCGGCGAGAGGTTTTGTTAGGAAAAAAAGAAAAACAAAACACTACACAATTACACTTTTGAATTTGGAGTTAATTATAAAAAATTTTTTATACTTGTGCTGACTAAGTATTTCACTTACATGATCATTCCTATTATAATATTTTAATATAATATTATTCCCCTTGGTGCTGTTCTGCCCCACGTTGGGCGCCAGTTAATTAAATCCAATCGTGCCACGATGTCCACAATTTATTGGGCCGGTGGCGACTTCTAATTGTTGTCAATTTATAGTTGAATAATCTCCAAACTTTAGGAAGATTATGTTGGGGGGTCTTGACTTCCACCCCTTTGATGATTATGAGCCTTGTGGCTCAATAATATATTCAAATTAATTCAAGTATTTTTACGGCTGTAAGCCGGAGTAAGTCAATTTATTGTAACGAAAGTAAAATGCAAACTAAAAACTAAACATATAAAACTTAAAGTCTACCGCCAGAAATTCAGGCAGTCTGCAGGCCGACTGAACAATGATAATGCTGACCTTGCCAATAGTTGCGCAAAGCTCAGGTTACCAGCGCTGACCATGCCGACTGAATGCTCAGAATATACCGCTGAGTCGGCAAAAAAATATGGAGAATTGTTTAAAGAATGAAAATGTCTTGGCAACAGTTTAACAATTTATTTAATTTGTTGCAAGACGTTAACATTCGTTAACTACTCCCCCCTTTTAGTTATGGACGTCCTCGTTCATTTTTAATGTGTCGACGACTTGCTGGATCTTTTGGGAGGCTCGCCTTTTCCTGATGTGCTGGAAAAGTACGATGATTACGCTCACCATCAGACTCGCCAGGAAACCCATGATGCACCATGCCTTGGGTGATCCGAAAGCCTCCACCTTCTCTTGAAGCTCATTGATGACCTCTCGATTTTGGTTGTTCATCCTGCTCAAGAGTGGAAGGCTGAGGGAAGGAGTGTGACCGATGATGTTGAGCAGAGGTGAAGCAGCGATGCCTGGCATTTTACTCAGTGCCTCCCTCTGGTTGGTGTATCTCATGCCATTTATGGTAGTGGACTTCTCAAACGTTATTAGATAGGTGCCATTTACTGACACCACTGGACTGCCATCAGTGCTGACCTGTGCCGCTATTTCGTTAAGCACTATAATCCCGTCGTCTACCACAACTACTGGTTCTAGATGACTGGGTTGGGTGTGACAATGGGCAACGCCTCCGGAGTGTAGGCCTTTAGCGCAAGTGTCCCTTGATGACAGCTCACAGATCGCCGAATAGTTAGTGGTGACGCAGTTAGTGACAGCCTGGATCTCTTCTTCACATTCGGCCACTATATCTTCTGGAATTTGCAGAACTATCTGGTTTTGGGATACAGGGATAATTTTTGTTTTTTTGCAGACGGACTTAATCTTAGGGTAATCTTCTAGAATATGGATTATTTCCTGTAACTGGAGTACCTTGATACAAGAGGCCTCCAGTAAGCTTACTAACGGAACTTCTGTGAAATATTCGGTCAGCACAACCTTTATGTCGTTACGATCGAATATAGTGGGATTTATTATGTCGTACTTCGCAAGTGTAATTGTGAGCATTAAATTTTGGAGTTCTGTAATCAACATTCTATTTCTAGCTAATAGTGCCTTATACAAATGTGGGGTGTCATATAGTTCATTCTTTCCTGCTTTAATCAGTTGGTTCACTGTGTCTGTAAGTAGGTTTATTTGCTTCTGCATCTCTGTGTTAATTACAACCTGTCTATTATTTGATTCGATCAATTTACTTTCTGTCATTTTAATTCTTTCAAGGTCAGCTGCATCAGGGGTGCCAGCTACAACCTTGAGTGCTGTACCAATAAAATCTAAGCTTCTAGCCATTCTGTGATGGACTTGCAATGCGGACAACAGACTTCTTGCATGACCAATATCCACGTCCAGCAATTTACGCATGTGGGACTGTGGAAACAACTCGGACAACCTTTTTGTTTCTATCATTTTATTTTCAAACTCAGTTAAATTCGTCGAGTGCCTGATGTATCCTCTCTGTTCCCAAACAAATACATTTCCGTCAACAATCGAAATATACCTCGAATGGGAGTAATCGTTTACCCGCGCATTCGCAGCCGCTAATAAGGCAATAATCAAACCGACAATCCTGCAAGTTAAAAAATGATGATTAAATCTAGCAATGCAAATGCAAGTATAAAATAATGATTAAATCTAGCAATGCAAATGCAAGTATAAACTTAACTCCTAATTAAAAGTAACCAAAAACTAAAAGTGAAAACTCACGAAAAGAAAAGGGCAAAAACATAAACAGTTCATTGGGCAAATCGAAGTCTTATTTGAGATTATCCTTATGGACCACTCTCCCTTTAATTAAGACAGACGTTCCTAGGTCTGCTTGAATAACCTCCTCCGAACATAGCGGAGTTAACTTATTCCCTAGCCGCTTATTTGCCTTTGCGAAGACCCGACATCGAAAACTCTGTTCTGCCTGTACGGGTTATTTCTCTTTAATTGTGCCTGTTGGGCCTTTTCTATCCGGTTTCTTACTTGTACCCTGACATCTTCAGTCGTGGTGTGTATGACTTCAACTGGTTTTTTCTCTGTTACTGAATGAATGGAGCGGTTGTACTCCACTGTAGCGTGTAGGATTAACTCAACGGTGTCATCAATCCTCTTATCGAGCTTAATACACCTGGCGATTTCTGCCAAGGTGCTATGAAAGCGTTCGACTTGACCATTTGAAGTACTGTGAAGTGGGGGTGCATTTACGACATCTACCCCATATCTGTTTTTTAACATTGTTGTTATAGTTTCGGAATTAAAAGATGGTTCATTATCACAATATACAACTTTCGTTCCTGAAAAGAAGTTCATGATTTGGATTAAAGAGCTTTTTACGTCTACTATTGTGCGCGATACTATCGGTTGTACGATAGCGAATTTTGAGAACTTGTCAATGCAAGTTAAAAACTGTTTCTTATCAGTTGAGAAAACGTCAATGTGTAAAATCTCACCCGGAGTTGATGGGATAGGTGTTTCGCCCAGAAGCTGCTTTTTTGGGTGCCTATTATATTTTGCCTTGGAGCAAACTTTGCAATTTACCACGACTTCTGCTGCCATTTTCGACATTTTTGGGAAATAATATTCCTGCAGTATTTGCTTGACGTTTTCTTGTGCAGCCCTGTGTGCGCGGTTGTGCTCTGTCGTTACTATTTCCTTTTGTTCAGATTTGTCCACAATATCTTGGACTAAGTGTTTACAATGCCAGAACTTGGTTGACGGAAAACACTTTACTAGTTCATGTTGGATGTGTGCCAGTATTGTTAGCTTGCAGTAAAGTGCGTTTACAACATCTGCTTTTACCGCGGCTTTCACTAGGTTCAACACTTCTTCTTTATCTGTGAAATGGATTATATGTCGCATTTTTTCTCTAAAGAGGATTAAATTTCGTTTTAACGGAAATGCTGCTTCTTCTAACACTATCTGATTCCTAAAGCAATTTAATGGTTTTTCAGTGGACTCAATATAATAAGACAGGGATACCTCACTGTGAACGGTGGCCACGTCCGACTGTGCGTCTTCATGGATAGCGTGAATGTTCTGACGGGAAAGGGCATCGGCTACGCGGTTTTCTTTTCCAGGTTTATAGTGCATCTTTGCATTGTGTTCATCTATGTAAGCCTTCCATCTTTTAATCTTTGCGTTTGGATTCTTATCTGACACTGCAAAGGTTAAAGGCTGATGGTCCGTGTAAATGTGAATATCACGGGTGCCATACAGATATTTTTGTAACTTGCCTAATGCCCATACTATGGCCAGCAGCTCCCTTTCATTGGTCGCGTAATTGGCCTCGCAATCATTCAGTGTTCTGGATATCATTGTGATCGGCCTGCCTTCTTGGGACAGTACCGCACCAATACCAAACGCGGAAGCGTCTGTGGTTAGATCAAATGGTTTTTTAAAATCGGGATAGCTGAGCATAACGTCTTCCGAGGCCAAAATGTTTTTTAATTTTTCAAAAGCGTGTCTCTGAACCTCATCAAACACAACACCTGTCTTTTTTGACATGTGTTTACTGGCGGAACCGTTTTCCCCTTTGAGTAAATATGTTAGCGGTCTTGCGATTGCTGCGAAGTCCTTTACGAAACATCGGTAATAGCTAGCTAACCCCAGGAATGACCTCAATTCGAAGAGTGTCTTTGGTTCTGGGTACTCTAGAATGGCTTTCACCTTTTCTGGGTCTGTTCTCGCCCCTCCCCTGGTTACTACGAATCCAAGGTATTCTACGCTTTCTTTAAAAAATTGAGTCTTTTCTTTTGAGACTGTCATGTTGGCTTCACTGAGGCTTTTTAACACCCAGTCTATGTGCTCTACTTGCTCTTCTTCGCTTTGAGAAAAATGATAACGTCATCGACGTAAACATAACACGTTTTTCCAATTTGATCTCGTAATATGTCGTCGATTGCCCCTTTGGAAAATGCTTCCCGCATTTTTTAAACCAAAAGGTAGACGACAAAACTCATATTTCCCCCCATTTACTGAGAAGGAAGTTTTTTCCCTATCCTGTTCAGCTAGATAGATTTGATGATAACCGGACTTTAAGTCTAGGGTTGTAAAAAATCTTGCCTTGCCTAAGTTAGCCAATATCATGGGTATACTTGGCATTGGGTAAGTGTCAGCAAACGTTTGCTCTTTAAGTTTCCTGAAATCAATGACAAGACGTTTATTCTTATTTCCTGATTCATCATGTCCCTTTTTATCTACTACCCAAGTTGGATTATTATATGGTGACCTTGAGCGTCTTATAATGCCATGCTGGAGTAGAGTTCCAATTTCTTTTTTTACAAAGTCAGCTACCCCCATGGGGTGCGGATATAACCTAGAGAAAACAGGGTTATTATTTATTGTACGTATGGTGGCCACCACCGAAGTGTTATAGGGTAGTGCCCCGTTTGAGGTTCAAAACACTTTAGCCCTGTTTAGGATTACTTCCTTGAATTTCTCTTTTACCGATTGTGGCACTACAATGTCATTGACATTGGTGAAATTCACATTTTGGCATTGGTAGTACTTTAGTTTTTCAACCAAATTCCCATATCTTATAGCGCCTTCTTTTATTTCGATAGTTGCTCCTATTTCTTTTAGGAAGTCAAAGCCAATAATGCCGTCAAACGGTGTTAAAGAGTTTATGACAAAAAACGGTGTGGCTTTTCCAAAAATTTGTATAATGTACTTTTGAGTGATCTTGTTAGAACCATGTATGGAACTAACCTCGAAAGGGGTCTTAACCGGTATGACATTTTTTAGCTCCTTTATGGGCTTAATGTATCTCTTAGATGCCCCTGTGTCGATTAAAATTTTTAGGCTTCTTTTACCCAACTGTCGCTCAATGAATGGCAGTCGGGAATGCCCTCTAAAAAATTAACAAGTTCACCGCAGTCTTGGGAATCCGACTCATCTGGACATTCATCATCCCATGGTATGCCTGTGTTTTTCGGCTCCTCACCATGTGAGTAAGTTGCTCCCTGTACGGTTTTATGAACTCTTTGTCGCCTCTGATCAGAGACGCGTTCCGAGTGGCTTCGCCTTTTGTAGTTGTGCCCACTGGCAAACTGAGTGCTGGGGGTAAAATTTTTGACAAAATTAGTAGGCTGTCTAAATTTTGATATCGATGGGTCGACATCCATTGGTTCCGGTGTTTGGCTCTGATTTGCGTCATGGCTCTCATGGTTATCCCGTTGGTTACCCTGTTTCTTAACATAGTGGGGGTTCCTCTCTTGGGTCCTATCATATTTCTGTCTGCCCTGCCTTTCCTTTTGTTTCTTTTGGTGCACGCTGTTATCAGCGTGGCTACTTTTTTCCCCCAACACCTTGGCGTACGATGCCGCGAAAGAACTCCTTTCCATACTAGCTTCGGTATCTTTCGCCATGGCTAAGGCAGACGGAAGGTCTCTTGGTTGGGCCGGAAACACGGACGCATATAATGATCTTCTCAGCCCTGACACGAGCGCATGTAACGCATCTTCTCTAACCTCTTCATTTAGCATATTTGCTCTTTCGGGGTCGCAAGACATGATTACTTTGTTTGTTATCAAAGTAAGCTTTCGCTCGATTTCATCGTAGTATTCCGCTAGAGACATATTACCCTGTCTGCACATTTCTAAATTAAGGCGTAGGCGCCTAAGGGACGTTTTGTCCGCGTAAGTGCAGTCTAACCTAGCAATTATGGCGTCGAAATTTAGCACTGTATTGTGCGATGCCAATAATGCTCTAGCAGAACCTTTTATTTTGTTTCTAATTATTGTGACTGCCTGGTAGTGTGTGCAACTATTCGGAAAAGGTTTGAATAGCTCATACGCGTCTACGGCGGATTGTCTCCAAACTACGTAGTCATCCTGTACCCCAGAAAAATTTGGTACAGATTTTACAACATCCAAAGGAATGTCACATTTAGCATCTGGGTGCATCGATACTCTCTGATAAGTTTCTATTTTGTGTGTCTGTGCATTTAGTAGCTGCATTTGGCACATTTGTTCCTGCAGCATATTTAACTGTGTCTTAAACTCCTCTCTTTGCTGTTTGAGGGCTTTGCCCACCGCAGCATCTATTACAGCTTGCAACTATTCGGAATTCATAACTTTGTCTGGTTTACTTTTTCTTTCAAGTGGTCTTCTCGTCTGATATTCCCACTCTTCTTCACTATCTAATTCTCTTCTGACCTCTCTATAAGGGCCCGCGAAATTCATTAGCTACAGTGTACAAAAGAATGAGCTATTTACACTTCACATAGACAAAATATTTTTACAATTGCCTATTTATTTTTTTTTTTTTTATTATTTTTTTTTTTCTCTTTTTACTTAGCCAATTTAATTTTATAATCGGCGAGAGGTCTTGTTAGGAAAAAAAGAAAAACAAAACACTACACAATTACACTTTTGAATTTGGAGTTAATTATAAAAAATTTTTTATACTTGTGCTGACTAAGTATTTCACTTACATGATCATTCCTATTATAATATTTTAATATAATATTATTCCCCTTGGTGCTGTTCTGCCCCACGTTGGGCGCCAGTTATTTAAATCCAATAGTGCCACGATGTCCACAATTTATTGGGCCGGTGGCGACTTTTAATTGTTGTCAATTTATAGTTGAATAATCTCCAAACTTTAGGAAGATTATGTTGGGGGTCTTGACTTCGACCCCTTTGATGATTATTGGCCTTGTGGCTCAATAATATATTCAAATTAATTCAAGTATTTTTACGGCTGTAAGCCGGAGTAAGTAATTTATTGTAACGAAAGTAAAATGCAAACTAAAAACTAAACATATCAAACTTAAAGTCTACCGCCAGAAATTCAGGCAGTCTGCAGGCCGACTGAACAATGATAATGCTGACCTTGCCAATAGTTGCGCAAGGCTCAGGTTACCAGCGCTGACCATGCCGACTGAATGCTCAGAATATACCGCTGAGTCGGCAAAAAATATGGAGAATTGTTTAAAGAATGGAAATGTCTTGGCAACAGTTTAACAATTTATTTAATTTGTTGCAAGACGTTAACATTCGTTAACTTATATAGATGGTCTGACCTTAAACAGTACCATAAATGAACAATTTCTTACTTCCGAGTTCATTAAAGATTGTTAATTTCGTCAATCAAGTATGGTCAGTTAAACAGAACAGTTCATTATGTTCATCTCGGTCGTGCGTTCTGATATGTATTGATACTTCAGTAGTTGGGCTCCGTGAGGTGCTAAAGCGATTGTTGCTTCCCCGGCCCTCCCTGGGGAAAGACCACTGGCGTTTACCGCTAGATCGGTCGAACGACGTTATTCCTCTTCGACCACACTCCCAACAATATGTGATGAGTTCATTGCCGCTCGCTCGGCTCATGTGGCCCAACCTTCCACAGCGGCGCCAACTCTGTAAGCTCTTTCAATGTTTGGAACTCGTGTCTACGGACATAGAGAAGATATTCCTGTGAATAGTTGTTACAAATCCGATACAACTGATGTGTCCAGCCATAGGCTGCGTGGCCAATGATGGATCTCAGCTCAATCACGTACTCCTTGAATGACTCTCAATCTCTTTGGGTACGCTCCATTTCCAAGTAGCGGGGGGTCAAAAAAAGGTTAAGGAATTATTTTCTAGACACGCTCCAAGCGGCGTCGTATTCGGAACTATTAAGCAGCCTTACCGATGAACACTTTCGCGAAGTATTGGTTCCCGGTCAAGGCAGTAGGTCTCAAGTTTCTCAAGTATTTCTTCTAGGAAGGATAAGGGATCTTCCGAGTCGTCAATATTAATACCAACTTACGGACGCAATCGAGGAGACTGGTATAGAGCTCTGAAACAATCGATGGGAGTCGGGGCGTCAAGAGAATCTCTCTCTAAATTACCATTTTGAAACATTTAATCATTAATATAAAAAAAACAATTTTTTGTTTTGTCATTGAATATTAAAAAACGTATACAAGACTTACATTTTATGTAAATGTCACGAAACATGATTCATCCGGTAACGACGATAATACAAAATAGTTGTACGGTTATCATTTTTTCCTTCAGCTTTAATTAAAAAAAAGGGCTAAAATTTTGAGTAATTTTTTTTATTTGTTAAATTGAGTTCCAGAATGCAAAACGCATTTCAGAATATTTCCAGGCACCAAACCTTTCCGAAATAATCTTCATTAGCTGTATTATCAATTATTTCTCTATTGGTAATATTCAATTATTTTCATGAACCAACCTTGAGCCTTTCTTCACATTGTTTTTAACAAAGACCAACTTCTATATAATTCACATCGTTAGATAATACAGCATTTGCTTCGGTTGCCTCCTCAACGTGACCAACAATAAAAGCCTCTTGTTTTCCATTTGTAAGTAGTTTAAATTCTTTACAGAAAAGGTCTGCTGCCGATGGTAATATACAAATGAGCAGACCACCGGACGTCTCCACTGATCTTCCAGCGACTAATTTAGTTTGTTGACCAGTCAACTTTTCAAATGCTAGAACATTCTTTATAATCGGCAACATATTTATTTTAAATACAACTGCGTCATTCTGATATTTCGCTAGATTTGTGGCATGGCCTAAAAGACCAAATCCTGTTATATCTGTTGCACAGTGCGCTTCATATTTATGCATTAAAATTACCGCTAAAAAAGAAAGGAAATGTTATTTTTTAAAATTGATAACATTAATATAGTGAATAAGCTTGTTCTCATTTTGATTCCCTTTTTGGGACATTAAGGTTGTTGTTAGTTAAAAGTGAAAAATAAACTTGTCATATATCTCAGTCTTAGTCTTAAATCCGATTCTACTAATTTTTACACTTTGTTTACATAAACATCTAAAAAGCCTACCTACTAAGTTTCAACCACATAGATTAAAACAGACAGACATGGCTATATCGTCTCTGTTATTGATGATGCTGATCAAGAATACATATACTTTATGGGGTAGGAAACAGGTGTTCTATGTGTTAAAAACATCTGACCAATTTTATTATACCCTCTGCAAGAGTATACAAGTAAATATTATTTAAAAACCTCTGCAATTTGTAAGGTTAAAAATGTAACTTGTAAAGAAATTTAGGACTTTGTTAGCTTACATTTTATTTAGATTAAGGTGAAAAAACAGTTTTTGTGTATAATTGAAAGATTAGTTTAAAGCGATCTTCAATATTTTGTAATATTATTTTAAATATTTTTTTTCTTTGCAACCTTTTTTTCTAAATGCAATGTAAAATTTTAAACTTTAAACGTTTCAATAAAACGGTCCGACTTATTTTTATAACTACATTAAAGCATATACATATTGTTAGTAATAATTAATAAACATAATCAATAATAATAAAATTATTAATAGTTAATTTAATTCAAAAGTCAGACGAGCGCGGGCTTCGGTACAGGCCGGGTTATGCATGTTGGCATCGAAAATGCAGACGAACATCTATGTTCGATCGAACACACAAACAAGAAAAACGTACTATCGAACCTAAATATAGAGTTCACATATGAAATGCTCAATTAAAAGCATTCCACATCGATGTGTACCAGTACATTTAAAGGTATCTGGCATAGTCTGAAAATAATTCCATATGTTCGGAGAAAAGAGCTAAAGGTAAAGTCCGAACATATGGGAATGAAGTAAACACGAACATATGATAATGAAGTAAACACAAACAGATGAGAATCTATGTGGACATTGACCTGGGTGATGTGACTGATTTGACCAGAGTTTTATGACGGGATTGGATGCCAGAAACGAAAACGAAGCGGGCATAAATGCATAAGCATAGATGAGAGTGAGCAAACAAACATACGTACACATAATGGTGTGCGTGGGTCTGCACCGAGCAACGGAAAGTTTCAAAGGCTGCTGGAATCCAATTAAGGGCACATCCAATATACTTAAAATGAAAATTTGGGATGCGTTGAGACTGACGTTTCACTGTGGATTGACGCGTTTTTCTTGTACTTCTGTAACAGAACAGAACAACTACCAAATTCTTTGGTTATTGCCAACAGCCGTCCAGTTAGAGGAACACAATTAATTAGGCCTCTGACTGAAGTACCACCGAAGAAACATATATTTGTTTCTAGGCTTGATCCCGAACTAAGACTATTCCAAGGAGATCTCTTCGTTTAAAATTAGTGTTCCGGTTGAACTGTTTGACTGCATTTGCAGTAACAGCTTTTGGCTTCCTTCTACTTTCATTTCAATTGCTTCCGGAACATCAATTCTCTAAGAGAGACGAATCACTCTAAATTCTCTATTAATTTGCCCAAAATGTTGCTATAAAATTTCATTTTGTATTTTCTTTAAATTTTTCTTAGAAGAGTATTATTCTTCTATTTTCTTTCTTTCGGTAAACTTTCTCATATGAAGAGATGACTTTGTTGTTCTTAGAGCTTATTGTTGTTCATGGTGCGAAGTGTTCTTTTATAAGAATTGAGATACACATAGAAATTTTCCATCGACCCCGCCGTTTCTATGGCTCCCTCTCTCTAGCTTTCTGTCTTCCCTTTGGCACAGACACTTGGCATTAACACCATAAATTTTGTGGCCTAAACTATGCCTGGCATAATACTTTGAGCATCAGGTTTATTTTTTTTTATGTTTTGTTTTTTCGTCTTGTTTTTGTCGCCTCTGTTTTTACTTCTGGTTTGTTGGAAAAGGAAAAGGGTACACAAACAGTGCTAGCCATAAATTCTTGGACTTAATCACAAAGTGGCTGTTGGTTATATGGATAAATGTGTGACAATGTGGCGTATGCTTAATTTTTAAACATTTCTAGCAGCTATTAAATACAAAATGCAAACTAATTTCAATGCCACACAAGCCGCCAATTAGGATCAGGATAAAAACATTTCATACAACAATGACAACAGAAGAATATAATTTTTCATTGAGCTGATGCGAATATAATCCCCGACCAACACATGGCACAAAAAAAAAAATTAGGAAGAGAAGGAAAAGAGGCTACCCTAAAGGACAACACTGTGAGCTGTAGGGCTCGGTCCTCATGCGCTCGGTTGGCTGCCCAACACAATGGAAACATGGAAACCTTTGGAATGTAATGGTAATGGAATGTAATAATTGTAAGCGCATTGTCAGCCCCATTAATGTTAATTATACGGTAATATGGGGCGGCGCAAGAGAGCCCTTCTTAGTAGTATATATGTATGGATGGTGGCTAGGCTAGAGAGCGGTGGATGTGTGAATATGAGAGACGATGCATAGCAACAGGCAAGCGGTCGGCAGAGTAACCCGACCAAAAAAAAAGCAATGAAAAGTGTGGGGTGGCGAAGTATTGGCGTTTGGAAAAGTACCGGCAACGGTACTGCGTTCCACCACTCGTCCTAAAGTGAGACAGTGATAAGTCAAAAGTGAAGTGAAGTTAAGCATCGAAGAAAAGCGAAGACGTGCCAAAAATAATATGAAGATAGGACACCCATAAGTGTCCTGGCTAGAGCTGAAGGCGTATATAGCAAAATAATAAAGCCAAGGATTTAGTCCCATCGAAAAATTAATGCCTAGGAGTTAGTCCTAGCGAAATAACAAGTCAGATTGGCAAAGGCTAGGAGTTAAGCACAGTTGGAGAAGACCCGAAGTGGCACAGTGGGGAAAGACTAGGAGCATTTCCAAGCGGAATAAAATATAAGGAGAATAGCAGACGATAATGCTAGCTAGGCAAGAACAGGAGCCATCCTAGCAGCAGCAACAATAGCCACAGCCAAACATAATTACATTTATGTACTTTCACGAGTATCTGGGATATAGACTGGGTACAATAACAGTCGCACCGACAAAGCGGATACTCTACATAAGAGCTCTCTAACAACACCACGAAATACAAAAATAATTTTTCAATAAATTAAAACGTAATAGAAAATCTGTGTTCTTATTTCACCAGCGCACAATCTAAATTCGTTGTGTCGTTCCCCATCACCTGATATCAGGCCCCGCCGCAAGTAAGAAAAAAGAGGATTGTTCCAAGGTTACCTACCAAGAATCAACTACATAGCTTAAGGTCAAAAAATGTAAAGAAATCGACAGACGGGCTTCGCTAAATATACTTGACTATTGATGCTGAAAACGAATGTATTTACGTTAATTTCCATGCGTTACAAAAACCTCAACTTTATTATACCCCCTAGAAGGCTAAAAAAATACTTGATGATAATGAGGAATTACCTGGTACTAACTGTTACATACATCTTAAGTATACATAACGCATTTTTTGTTGTAAAGGATCAAACTGTGTTGTCCAGAGTGACATTTGTAAATTAGATGAAAACCACTGTTCAAGAACAAATATATCTTTTATTGAAGACTAGCATACCCGACAGACTTCGTTCTGTCAAAAAGATTTTTAATATTTCATAGTAATTTTTGTTAGTAAATATGATTGACATGATTAACAAAAATCAGTTATATTGTAATATAAATGAAATCAAAACAGTTTTTCCTGTACCACCAGGTGCATCTAAGAAGTAAATTCCTTCAGTTTCATCATTTATTACTTTCATAAAAGTACCAAATACAAACTTCTGATGTTTAGTGTGTACTTGTTTCAATAAATTCTCTTAAAGTGTTAGGATCATTCAGTTTTTCTCGATGCAACTCTTGGTTAAAAGCATCATGCATTGGAGGATTGGATTGAATTAAATTAATAGTTGTTTGACATCATTAACCACATGTCCTCAATTAAAATCAATGTTTCCTTGAAAATTTCTTCACTGATTGGTATATTTCGATTTCTAATTCTATTTATCATCACACACATAATCTCTGCACAAATCAATTGGGTTTGATAGGTAGCATGTAAATATGACTATAAAAACAAATTATGTGGGATCTACACAATTCACCATCACCAATGAAAATGGTGTTCGTGGATATAGTTTTGAAGACTTACCATCCATCATACACGGTGAATTTTATTTACAAAATTTACAGGAATAATATATCATGTTTTTTTTAGTACTACCTCGAGCAATCCAGGATCTACTCAGCAGATATCACAGCATCAACTTTATTTGGAATTATCTTTTCAACTAACTAAATTAAAATGTGTGCATGTGGCAATCCTAGTTTCTGTAAATGTGATGAACAAATCTGTAACATAATGGCGAACATACGCGCAGGGCTTCCGTTGTATGTTGTTGGAAGAATCGTCATCCGACCAACATTCTGTGCATTTCCATCAGTATTAATCGCACTTTAAAGATCGGAGTTTTGTCTGATTAACTGCTATAACACATACCTTCCAAGTTGGCATAAAATTTTCTCGAACTACGTTTGTTGCCCCAAATAGAGTCATTTGAAAGCAATTGTTATATTTGTTGGCTATTGTTCAAATAGCGTATGGAATCTGTTGCTATTCCTGAAACCAATGAATGGCTCTGGTGGTGGATCCAATAGTATCAATTTCACATTACCCTTTGCGCAACACGATTCATTGGTTCCGTTTTTGTATTTCAATGCCTTGCAATATGAGCAAACCGAGCAAAACAACACATTGGTAGTTACTGTAGTCAATTGACACATCTTAACTGAAAGCAGCTCGGTTCAACTTTATTAGTTGAAAGACGCGTTCGAACAGCACGCGTTTGTGATGTCCGAATCCTATTACGTTAATTTTGGTTGGCACGTTCTTGTGCAGTAAGATTAGCACGGTAAATAGCTTGGGTTATAGCTCATCGGTATCTCTACCTATAATTCTTCGTCTTATAGCAGGCATAACTGTTAATTATTACTCAAATAGGTAACTACAAATGATTAATGTATACATTATTCAAATATGTAACTACAAATTATTAATAAAGGCAAAGTTGTCTATGATTACAAAAATGAAACAAAAGGGCTGTTTTTAGGGTTAGTTGATTTTTTCCCGCGTGAAAACCATTAACTCGAATTTTCCCTAACGTACTTACCATCCCTTAACTTCGACGAACCTTTAAAAAAAAATATGCCAAAATGGTCCAGCCGTTATTGAGCTATACGATCATCGACACATTTTACGATTGATTTTTGTATATATAGATGGTCTGACCTTAAACAGTACCATAAATTTCTTACTTCCAAGTTCATTAAAGATTGTTAATTTCGTCAATCAAGTATGGTCAGTTAAACAGAACAGTTCATTATGTTCATCTCGATCGTGCGTTCTGATATGTATTGATACTTCAGTAGTTGGGCTCCGTGAGGTGCTAAAGCGATTGTTGCTTCCCCGGCCCTCCCTGGGGAAAGACCACTGGCGTTTACCGCTAGATCGGTCGAACGACGTTATTCATCTTCGACCACACTCCCAACAATATGTGATGAGTTCATTGCCGCTCGCTCGGCTCATGTGGCTCAACCTTCCACAGCGGCGCCAACTCTGTAAGCTCTTTCAATGTTTGGAACTCGTGTCTACGGACATAGAGAAGATATTCCTGTGAATAGTTGTTACAAATCCGATACAACTGATGTGTCCAGCCATAGGCTGCGTGGCCAATGATGGATCTCAGCTCAATCACGTACTCCTTGAATGACTCTCAATCTCTTTGGGTACGCTCCATTTCCAAGTAGCGGGGGGTCAAAAAAAGGTTAAGGAATTATTTTCTAGACACGCTCCAAGCGGCGTCGTATTCGGAACTATTAAGCAGCCTTACCGATAAACACTTTCGCGAAGTATTGGTTCCCGGTCAAGGCAGTAGGTCTCAAGTTTCTCAAGTATTTCTTTTAGGAAGGATAAGGGATCTTCCGAGTCGTCAATATTAATACCAACTTACGGACGCAATCGAGGAGACTGGTATAGAGCTCTGAAACAATCGATGGGAGTCGGGGCGTCAAGAGAATCTCTCTCTAAATTACCATTTTGAACCATTTAATCATTAACATAAAAAAACAATTTTTTGTTTTGTCATTGAATATTAAAAAACGTATACAAGACTTACATTTTATGTAAATGTCACGAAACATGATTCATCCGGTAACGACGATAATACAAAATAGTTGTACGGTTATCATTTTTTCCTTCAGCTTTAATTAAAAAAAAGGGCTTAAATTTTGAGTAATTTTTTTATTTGTTAAATTGAGTTCCAGAATGCAAAACGCATTTCAGAATATTTCCAGGCACCAAACCTTTCCGAAATAATCTTCATTAGCTGTATTATTAATTATTTCTCTATTGGTAATATTCAATTATTTTCATGAACCAACCTTGAGCCTTTTTTCACATTGTTTTTAACAAAGATCAACTTCTATATAATTCACATCGTTAATACAGCATTTGCTTCGGTTGCCTCCTCAACGTGTCCAATAATAAAAGCCTCTTGTTTTCCATTTGTAAGTAGTTTAAATTCTTTACAGAAACTTTTCAAATGCTAGAACATTCTTTATAATCGGCAACATATTTATTTTAAATACAACTGCGTCATTCTGATATTTCGCTAGATTTGTGGCATGGCCTAAAAGACCAAATCCTGTTATATCTGTTGCACAGTGCGCTTCATATTTATGCATTAAAATTACCGCTAAAAAAGAAAGGAAATGTTATTATTTTTTAAAATTGATAACATTAATATAGTGAATAAGCTTGTTCTCATTTTGATTCCATTTTTGGGACATTAAGGTTGTTGTTAGTTAAAAGTGAAAAATAAACTTGTCATAAATCTCAGTCTTAGTCTTAAATCCGATTCTACTAATTTTTACACTTTGTTTACATAAACATCTAAAAAGCTTACCTACTAAGTTTCAACCACATAGATTAAAACAGACAGACATGGCTATATCGTCTCGGTTATTGCTGATGCTGATCAAGAATACATATACTTTATGGGGTAGGAAACGGGTAGTTCTATGTGTTAAAAACATCTGACCAATTTTATTATACCCTCTGCAAGAGTATACAAGTAAATATTATTTAAAAACCTCTCCAATTTGTAAGGTTCAAAATGTAACTTGTAAAGAAATTTAGGACTTTGTTAGCTTACATTTTATTTTAATTAAGGTGAAAAAACAGTTTCTGTGTATAATTGAAAGATTAGTTTAAAGCGATCTTCAATATTTTGTAATATTATTTTAAATATTTTTTTCTTTGCAACCTTTTTTTCTAAATGCAATGTAAAATTTTAAACTTTAAACGTTTCAGTAAAACGGTCCGACTTATTTTTATAACTACATTAAAGCATATACATATTGTTAGTAATAATTAATAAACATAATCAATAATAATTATTGATTATAATAATAAAATTATTAATAGGTTATTTAATTCAAAAGTCAGACGAGCGCGGGCTTCGGTACAGGCCGGGTTATGCATGTTGGCATCGAAAATGCAGACGAACATCTATGTTCGATCGAACACACAAACAAGAAAAACGTACGATCGAACCTAAATATAGAGTGCACATATGAAACGCCCAATTAAAAGCATTTCACATCGATGTGTACCAATATATTTAAAGGTATCTGCCATAGTCTGAAAATAATTCCATATGTTCGGAGAAAAGAGCTAAAGGTAAAGTCCGAACATATGGGAATGAAGTAAACACGAACATATGATAATGAAGTAAACACAAACAGATGAGAATGTATGTGGACATTGACCTGGGTG